>JBAMHV010000006.1:15559164-15608806 GCA_037177535.1 Pseudomugil gertrudae | reverse complement strand
CGCCCCCAGCTGCGGACGCAAGCTGCGTGAACCGGTTCTCAACTCTGGCCCAGCAACGAGGTGGTGCCTGGATTGAATTAGTTTGCTCTGGCTCAGGCGGTGGAAAACCAAATAATCGGTGCCTAATCTGGCTCTGGCTCCAAACTAGAACGGGAACCAGCCTGGTGGAAAAAGGCTCTAAGTGTGGGATGGGAAAAAATCTTGGTTTCCTACATCACATGGAGATCTGAGTCATTAACTAAAGTTTTGATTTAGAATTATAAAAACACAATTTGTCATGAAAAAATTCTGGACTTTTTGTCACATGAAAAGACAAAGTATGAGATGAATCTCCTAATAATCACTGAACAGGAATTTTAAAAGCCAGATCAGGCCTCAGTATAAATTGGGAAAATAATCCACCTAACTCCACTTTTAATTTTCATAACATGCCCATAGGATCATGATTGTGTCATTTAATCCCACACGCTCTCAGCAAGCAAGTCAAGATTACTGTTTAACATATCCAGACCATAATTAATACCATAAGAAATTATCTTCCCTGAGGTGTTTATCACTGATTAACTTTGAAAGGCACAGTCAAACTCCCCCAGAACTTATGAAATAAGTTATTCCTTTGATTTAATTTAATATTTCCACAGCTTCATTAATTAAGCCTCCTATCAAATGATTTGAAGTGCCTATGGAAAGGCCTGCCTCCTACATTTTAAAAATCTCTGTTCCTCAAACACTTTGCAGTTACAGAAAGTGTTCATCTGGATGCTCATTAACTGCATGTGTCATTCAACTGGGCAAACGTTCAAGCAAGTTAAAAATTCTGATTCCCACTGAAGATAAACTGTGACATATTTACTTGAACATTTTGTTTCCAACACTTTTCCAAACTTTTCTTTTGTGTGAAAAGTCATCCGTTTGCAAATAACACCATCCTGGTAGCTTGGATGTGTGACAAATTGGGCAGGACTATTTATTTTTACATCATATTAAATCCCATACGAGAAGATTCTTATGCCATTGCATCTTTTCTCCTTTGACCTAAAACTAATTTGGTTTGTGGAAAGTATTTTTGGGGGAAATATTTTTAAAAAAATTTAATTTGATGCTTACAACACTTTCCAAAAATGAAAGCTGGCACACAGAGGCACGTTCACCTCTGTGTTTCATCACTTTTCCATTTAATGACACTCAATAAGATTTGGGTAACTGAGGACAACTGTTAAAACTTTTTAGGTGGAATTCTCTCCCATTCTTGTTTCATGTACTACTTCAGTTGCTCAACAGTCCAGGATTGTTGTATTTTACTCTTCATAACGTGCCACATATTTTCAACGGGAGACACTGTACTGCATGCAGGCCAGCCTGGTACCCACACTCTTTTATTTCAAAGTCACTGCATACACTAATGTGCAGACTGTCTACTACTGTCTGACAGTAGTTTAGCATGGTTTCGCTTAAATAATGGGTATCCCTAAAAATTGTTGCTTGGATGGCAGCATGTGTTGTACCAAAGCCATTGTATTTACCATCATTGGTGCCTTCACAGACTGGAAGTCATCCTTCCTCTAGGCATTAACACACCTCCATTCCACCACATACCCAGATAACAATTCAGATAGTCCATTTCCTCTTGGAAAGAACTCAGCTTATCTCTCTTTATTCACCAGCCCCATGTCTCAGATCAGCTAATCAGCTAACAAGAGCATGTTTGCATGCATGTGTGCACATGCACATGAAACAACCCGACTGAGGAGGCGACCCACAGAGCAATGGGGGAAGTGACAAACCCCCCGTTGGAGAAAGAGTGAATGACGAGGGCAGATAATGCCTTCTCATCCTTACCTCTCTGCTCACCTTCTAACCTGCCCGTTCCAGACACACACACTTCTGCTTTCTCTCCCAGTACACTCTGCAGGGGTGAAGCTTTAGGTTGCATTTGAAAGAGAGACAGAGAGAGACTCGTTCCCTTAAAAAATAAACTTAATACTTTTATCACATCCCAGGAACAAGAAAGTGCACACCACATATATTTAATATGTAATATTTTTATATAATATACATATTTTAAATTTTTTATATTTTTAATTCTGGCATTTTTAATTGAACTTCTGGGAATTTCAAGGAATAGTCAATTAAGCATAAACTTTCAATTTACAGCATTTAGCCACACCAAACATTAACAACTCGGCTTCCAATAAAGCTGGAACATTTTAAGACTTCTACAGAAGCTAAAGATGTTTTTTTAGTTAACATAATCAGGTGCTATTGCTGAAATAAGCCATGTTTACATACAGAATTTTATTTTACTTTTTATTTTCACACTTTTGTCACACAATTATTTTGATCATAATGGAGTTATATTGTGCTGTGTAAATAAATCATTCTGATATTCTTAGAACTGTGCAGCTGTTGAACTTTCTGTAATTTCTAGTATAAACAAACATTGCTGTGTTTGCCTTTTTAATGCTATTTCTAGCCTCTTAATTATTTCAATCCTTTAAAAACACAAGTTTATATAAGGGTTATGACCACTGAAAAAAAGCATTGCTGCCAAATCCTAAAGTATCCCAAAGGAGAATGACTGGAAGGCAAAAAGATGAGTGATAAATGTAAATATAATGCAAACACTCTATAACATTAAGACTACACAGCAAAGAAGATTCTAGTAGCCTGGTTGAAAGCTTACTGTGGCTTCTTCTCTCATCTGTTCTTTCCTCAATTCATTTTTAAAGCTGCAAAAGAGAAAAACGCTTTCAAGGTTTTAAAGCACCATGCGTTACTGACTAAGTATGTAAACTCTTCTCTGGTTAATCCTTTTCTGCTGTGTTTTAATCCTAAGATCAGTAATTACTGTATTCTAATTTCATTTTGCTCTTGAACAATTTGGGGCTATGATCCATAAAACATATTAAACCGTGGTATTTAGTTGATTTAAAACAACTATAATTTGTAGTTGCTCGCAAAATGGCAAAATGGCAAAGGCTTTTAATAATGCAGCAGGCTAATATTGAGCTTAACACAATCTCTAGGACGTCATGCACCGACAGTGGAAACTACAGTACCAAATCAGACAATCTGTTGATAAAATTAATCGCTCTAAGTCTGATAAAGCTAATAATCTTCTGACTACATTATCAGTACAATTCCCATTTGGGGATCTGTGTGAATTGTAACCGTTATTATTATATTTATATCTCAGAGCGTGTGCGTGCATCCTTGTGTGTGCTCTTGCATCTGTATCCCATTATCTTTGTCATTAACCACAATAATGGCGCTTATTGTGGGCACCTAAGGCTATATTTTGAGGATCTCTTGTGCACACCGGAGCCGTCTTCAGGCTGGTGCTGCTGCCTAATTGGTAAGGGAATAGCTGTGGTGTGGGCGATCACACTAAAGCCCCCAGCTCATTGACACAAGGTTAAAGACCCATTAACTTGACCAGCAGAAAAATTGAGGAGGGGACAAAAGGGAAACCGAGTAATAGAGAGAGTGAAAAGGAGAAAGACGTAAAAGAAGAAACACAAAGCCCCTCATTAATGTCAGAAGCTCCAAGCCCACCAGACTCTTTGAAAATACCATTATGTAGCAGCAAAGTTATATTGTACATCTGTTTACATTCAAACCTTTTGAAGTTGAAAACTAGGTACATTTTTCCCTTTGGAAAAACAACAGTTACATGGTACCAACTCTGCCTCCTAACATTTTCTTTAAAGATGCTACAGCTTGATGAGGCTCAATAACGTGTTCCGCCTGGATGTCAAAAGTCTGGGGGTTGCTTCCAGTCTTTGATTACTTTGCAGCAATGTTTTCAAGACATACTGCTGCAGTTAAAAATACACACGCCTGCCATGAAAAAGCCACAAATTTGTTTATTCTTAACTTTCTTGTTGGAAATACTGAAATAAAACAGTCTGTTTTGTGTGAATTCAGTCTTTAATAGTACATAATTACTTTAACATAGATGTGAAGCTAAAGCTCCAAATCATTCCAGATAAAAGATTAATTTTGTGATCTAACTGAAAGGTTTTGTTTTTTTATGAAAAACTAACAAGGTGCAGTCATTAAGTGCAGAATTTGGTCAAATGTTATACAAGAGGATTTTAGTATGTTATATGAGAGGATTTTAGTATGCTGTATGAGAGGTTTTCAGTGTAGTATATAAGAGGATATTTCAGTATAGAATATGAAAGGTTTCACTATAATGTGTGAATGACTTTAATTTCACATGTGTCTACGAGAGGGTATTTCTAAATAATATCCTAGACAGCCCCTCATAGTTGTTTGTCTCTCTGTGTTGGCCCTCTGATGGACTGGCAAACTCTCCAGGATGTATCCTGCCTTTAGTCCCTAATTGCTGGGATAGGATTCAGCTTCTCAGTAACCCAGGATTGGATTAAGTGATGTAGGAAAGAAATTAGTGAAAAAAATGAATAAATAAAAGTTTCCAAGAGAATCACGTCGGTGTCAAAAACGTGAGATGTGGATCAGATGTGTACAACTGCAAACATCTTACTAAAACAACAGTGAACATAAAGTGACATTAAAACTAAAGAATATCTTTCTCTTGTAAACTTTGTTTTTCTGCTTCTCGTATCACAATCCTAGAAATTTAAACCCAATTCATCAACAAGCATTTTCCTACTGTAGGTTTTTTCTTCAGCCTGTCCAGTTTTCATACAATTTTTGCACCCCTGGCCAGAACTGAAAACCTTCAATTTTCTTCTCATCTTCTAAGTGCAAACCTCTGATGATTGCTTCTTTGTGTTTCAGGAACATGTTGAAATGAATGTCTTCTGAATTAAGGCCTAAAATTCAAACAGCTCTTTGAGGAGGTAAGGATCATACAGGCCCCTATTTAACAAAAAAGCCCCTCACTCTTAAGAGCTAAAACGGAAACATCTTCCCACAAAGACAGGTATTCAAAAGCACAGATATACAAATAAACAGCAGCTCCCCTGATCCTGTGAACCTCAAACTAAAATCTGGCACGTGTTGTTTTTTTTTTTTTCTGGCTCTGCGATAAACAAGCGGTTGCCAAACTCCCACTTATCTCTCAAACACAAAAAACACATTTTCAGCTCTTTTACATTATTGATATGACAACATCCCAATGTAGCCAGAAACACAGACACAGTCACTGAAACACACCGTACACACTTTACAACATGCAATCTCAAATACTCACTTAATCTGAATGCCTTTGTGCCAAAACACAGCAAGTAACCTGACATGAATGTTCCTGGTAATTTCTTTGCAGAAAACAACTGCACCTCAACATGCAGGGAGCAATGACTCATAACACAAAAGGCCTTCGCATATTGCTGACACAATGATGCTGCACATCGAGAACAAAAGAAAAGAGGGAGAACATGAAAAAAGGAAGGCATTAAAATGTATCCAAAATTCTTAGCTTTGCACTTAGCGTGTCTCCTGGACTCTCCTGGTGTGACAACTGAGCATACTGATCCATATATATTAAGACAAAGAAAAACAGAGGCTCTGATTGACAGGTAAACACTGTGAGTCAGAGTCAAACCTCCCCTGCTTATGTCTAATCTACAGCTTTGTTAAAACATGCTTCCTAAATCTTTTCTTCTCTGGGTCTAACAAACAACCTACAACCCTGAACTCCTTGTGTAGGCTACATTTGTGTACTGATTGTTTCCACCTTTATTTTACAAATGATGTGTAGTGCAGGTAATTCAAAATGACCGAAAAGGCCATGAAATGTAGTCTCATCAGCTCATTTAGCTTTTCCTGTGAAGAGTATCCTTCAGTCATAACTTTTTTTTAGCAATTTATTAAAAATGTAAAAAGCATTCCTGATTTACATCTTCTGCGAGGCGATGTTACACTTGAATAAATAAAATAAGATACATTCTTGCGAAAGTAAGAAAAGTAAAGACAAGATTATATCTCATCTTGTTTCAGTTGCTCTACAATGTGTTCTGTTTTTGTTACTTACCCTGAAGGGACAGTACTGCACCAAAATGTATTCACAGGAAACACAGGGAAAGTTAAGAAAGGAGCGGCGAAGAATGATACTGAAAAGATGTGAGGCAGAGACATAGACGCACTGAGCAGATGGTAGTGTTCTCTCAGGTGCACGGAGACCTGCAGAGACAGATCTGTTGCACAGATGGGAGGAGGCAAAGATGCAGAGATAGTTATAATGGGAGGGACTGAGCAGTACGGGGAGGTTGTGAGAAAAGCTACAGAATATGGAAGGAAGAGGCTCCTTAAAACCTTAAGAGAGCAGGATGTAGGCAATGAAGGAGAATGAGATGGGAAGTGAGGATGGAACGGAAACTGGCTGCAGTAAAGGGACGGATGAAGGCATGGTGAGTGGGTTAGAAGTCGAGGTGAGAGTCAGCAGGATGCGAGGTGACTAAAGAGATGAAAGCCAGGGTAAGACAGAGGAAAAGTTAGGACTTCTCAGATCAGATCTGATGTGGATAGGAAGGGAAATAGAGGGGAAGGATAGAAAAGGGGATAAGATAGTGAAAATGTAAAAAAAAAAAACAAGGTTGGAGGAATGGAGGGTTAAATGGAAGACTGGCTTTAAAACCTGAAAACAAATAACTTACACAGTGTAGAACAGAAAGAAAAATAATATGCAAACAGAAAAGAGAATAATTTAAAGGAGCTTTGCAAACAGCGGAAAACACTTTCTTATTCAGAAACCACACATTCCAACACAAAGGATATAACTGGTTCACAACAACAACTATTCTTGGTCTCCAATGGCCATTAAACAAACAAACAGCCTATCTGATTTAAGTGTGATAGCAAAGATATATGTGTTACCTTGGTGTTTGAATTGGTCCTGAGCTGGTTCTTACAAAGCCTTATTTGGTTTCCCTTCTTCCATGTAGTGTATTGTGAATTGCAAATGACAACAGTGCAGAAGGACAGTTTATTCTTGCAAAACACCAATATAAATAATGTAGCTGTTCAAAATTCAGCTGCAAATAGTATATGCAGATCTGTGTCACACTGAGTCAAAGACAACGCCAGTGATATGAAAATGAAAGGAAATGAAAGGAGCTCATGTTCTGTAGCTGCTGCTTTAACTTCACATCCATGTTGCAGCTCGGCTTTTGCTGTTCTTTCTTGAAATAAGCAGTCAAACTCATACATTTGGGTTTTAAGTATAGACAACATACTGGCTTGCCTGAGGTTTGCATAAACCTGCCCATAGCTGTTTCTAACATGACACCAGCTTCTTGGTGCTGGAGCCAGACACTTTGCAACTAAAAGAGAGAATATTAATTACAAGTTACACCGTGGCTCAGCTTCATCAGCCATGAAGCCACTTTAGCTGAAAAAAACATCAAAGAATCCTTTCCATCTAATCTGGCATAACAGAGGTGGGAACTATTTGGTTCCCTAGTGTAAAAGCTGTGAATATGGTTACTAAAATGCCCATGATCCATTCCTGGTCTGACCGCTAGGGGTTGCTCTTTTATTTCGATATGACATGGTATTACATTTTTGTTACTTCCTGTTTTAATCTAAAAAACCTTTATACGGCTTCAGTCAGAAGACAAGCACGTTTTGTTCAATTAAGATCGATGAAGTTAATCCTCCCATTCGAAGCTGTAAGCGGGCAAAGTGGTCAGTACTATTTAATTTGTTATATCTATTTTATTTGTTATCTCAACTGCAGGTATGCAAATTCATTGTTTTATTTATGCCTGTTTGTAGTTTGTGTCTTGACGAACTGAGAGGCAACGTGGTGCTATCTGTGTTAGCCTGTACAGAAATAAAGCGATCCATCTGTAATTAAAGCCGGAGTCCTCGCATGCTTGAATGGGCGGCATACCTAGCTTTAGCCTATCACTCTTCATTGCTGCTCCAGTAGTTAAAAAAGGCCTTTCAACCGTACGGTGTCTACCACAGTCACAAATCTTTCATTTATGCAGTGAAACCATCCCTAGACCCGTTATATAACAGCTACTTCTTCTTTAGTGTAAAGCAGATGTGAAAACATTCAAATCCAACCTAGTCTTCATGAGTTTATATATATGACATTATTAACCTATTTCTCCTTTTCTGCAGGTCTTGCTGGATAAAAGCTGCAGTGTTAATGTTGTTTCAATGTTAATCTGTTTTTCCTGTCCCCTCCACTTAGTCAGTCAAGGCAGATGGCTGCCCTCTCTGAGCCAGGTTCTGCTTGAGGTTTTCCCTTTCTGTTAAAATTGAGTTTTCCCTCCCACTGTCGACTCATGCAGCTCAGGCTGGAGATCGGATCGAAGTCAAGATTCGATGCAATCTTTTGGTTTTCCTTATTAAGGCTATTTGAATTGGCTCAATATGATGTCTGTAATGTGCCCTGAGATGACACTGTCATGAAGTGGCACTATATAAATAAAGTTGAAGTTAATTGAATTGAATGAGTTTGCAAAGGAAAATAAATAAACATATATACTGTACCAGGATGTCTCAGTATTGTTGCAGTTACCAGTCTTAAGATATGGTCAGAAACAGATGCAAGTAGTTTATTAATTCACTCAGTCCTGGGATATTTAAAGTTTGACACCCACCACATAAGTTACTTTGCTTCTGATGAAAATTTTCAGCATTAAGTGATGACATTCATTCATTCATTCATTTTCTGTACTGCTTAGACTAATTTGAGGTTGCAGAGACACTTGAGCCTGTCCCAACACTTGACAGGAGAGAAGCAGGGTACACACACTGACAGGTTGTCAGTCCATTGCAGGGCAGGATATTAAGTAACAACCACCATGGGAAAAACCTCAGACTATAATGAATATCAGTTTGTTCAGCTTGTTATCTCCTGCTGTAACTTTACCCAGCACTGTGCTGGGATTATGTAAGGCAGGATATCGGTACAGAACAATCACACAGTCAATGACACCTGCAGTCAGTGAAGCAACATGGCATGTTAAATAATATCAGCTCCTATTGGCAAATAAATAGCAAAGTTTAGGAAGCGACAGACAGATGTGAGGTAGACAGCAATATTTGTGTTTGTTGTTATGCAGAGATGAATAAAAGTCAACATAATATGCTCTTTATCACTGCTCACTAAGCTTCTGTTGCAGTAAAACAGCATTCAACAGCCTCTCATTTACCTTGTGGATGGGTGAGACACGTCAATACTCTTATTCTACCCTAGAAAGCAAACACGTGTATTTTCATTTAACTTCGTCACAAGCATCTTAACCATAATCCCAAATGTAACAAATTCTCAGAAATGTGCTTGACTGCTTTATAGTACAATACAGTTACTTTATGAAAAGCAATGCTCAGCTCAGAAACAACCATAATGCGTCCATTTCATACCACTCAGATTAACTTGCTTTAAGAGAAATGGCTTATACCAAAATGTTCTGGTGTAATATTGGAAGAAATATAGATTTAGAATCTCCTGCTTAACACTCAGACAAATACAGAAAACACACTAATTCATGCATGCACACATCAGCGTTAATTCCCTTTCAGTTATTTTCTATCTCCCTCAATGTTAAAGCCACATCATACACATGAAATTTTCAGTTCAGCTGACAGAAATCACTTCCACATGTGACTGTGAGAGATGAAGAAGCTATTCATAAACAGTTAAAGATTAAAGACGTAACATAAATGTAACTTTAATCTTGCTCTATGATTTGTAAAAGTCTGATCACAACAGTTTGATGTCTCTTTGAAATGCTGCATTTACAAAATAAGTATCAGCAGGTTGCGGTGGTTAGCGCTCCTGACAGTGAGGAGGTTGCTAGTTTGAGGCTTGGCCTGAGGTTGCATGTTCTCCCTGTGTTAGTGTGGGTTCCCTCCGTGTACTCCAGCTTCCTCACACTGTTCAAACACATGCCTGTTAGGTTGATTGGTCATTTAAAATTAGGAGTGAATGTGTGTGTGACTGATTTTCAGTTCCCCTCTGATGGACTGGTGACTCGCCCAGTGTGTACCCTGCTTCTCGCTCATTGATTGCTGGAACAGGCTCCTAAGCGGTTGATAATGGATGGATAAGTATCAGCCAAAACTGGACTTAATATTCTAATAGGTTTACACACAAACACCAAATCTGTCCCACATGAAGGCTGTCTTCTGGCATCAGGACATGCTGATTGATTGGTGCTGAGAGGAAACTGTCCCTTCTTATTAACATCTGAGTGACGTTGGGAATGTGTTAATAGATATTTTTCCACCAGCAGTGTGTCTGTCTCTTATAACACTGACAAATTAGGTCTTTGCCTCACATATACTTTACAAAGCAGCCCTATTATGCATCTGTTGCAAAGCAAAACACAATATTATTCTCTGCTAGATTTCCCAAATACTCAACCAGTTTAATAAAAGTATTTATGACTGAAGTTTGGTTTAAAGACAAAAAAGTTTTTTTTTTTTTTTTAACGTGTCTTGTCCAGCATCAACGCAGTCAGAATGATTGTCTGGCTGTTGTATTGTGCAAATTTGCTCTTTCAAGAGGATCATCATATATATGTATATGCAACTAGGTCTCTCAATCCAAGGCCAGAGTCAACAGTCATTCAACAAAAGTGCACATGCAATGACTACTATCCTATTTTCCTTAAATAGGATTTTTTAAACTGGCTTGTAAAATCAGTTACTATAAACTGAACTAATGTGGATTTGTTTTAATGGGATTACTGGGAATTGTCTTGAAATGTTTATATATGTAAAATGCCCGATAAAAAAGATGTTATAAATTAGTCCTACACAAATAAATTGAATCAAAATACTTACATGTAAGAGGTATAACCACTGGCTTGGACATATCCATCTTCAGAGGATCTATCATGGCTTTCTTGGAAGGAACATACTTCCGACCATCATTTACACCTTTGCTCTGCTTCTTCTCATTTTGGGCATCACATACAGGATTTGTAGTGTCAGGTGCCAGTATTGCTGAGACACTTGGTATTGCGGTAAACTCCCCGTCCATCTTTCCAGTGTTTCCACACGACTCCATCTGTGGCTGTACTCCAGGATGACTCTCCAATGGTTCTGTGACATCCATACTTGTAGGCATCTCTGCATTTTGTTCTCCTGTCTGACATTTCTCCGATGTCATTGCCGTTTGCTCCTCAGTGGGAGCAGGTGATTTGTTCTCCTGGTTTTGTGCATCTGATTCACTCTGCTGAGGCTGAACAGCAGTACTCAGTTGTTCCTCTAAGGTTAATGTGGGCACAGGGTTTGACACAGTCTGGCTCTGCATGGCTCTCCGCTCCACAGCTTTATAGATGTCTGTGAAATCAGGTCCTTCACACATAAACACACAAATTATTTCATTTAAGTAAATATGCAATGTCAAATATGTCAGTACGAGTAACGCTCCTTAGCTTTTATAGGATCTGAAAATAAAAGGGATCTTTGTTATGCACGAGAGGACAGCTGGCAAACTGGACTTATAACATTTGAATTATAATAGCAGATGAAAAGAGATGTAGGGCAGCTGCAGCTGGAGGCTGTTGCCCACTTTCTAACACTTTAATGTGGATGGTTAAAGGTACTACGGCACCTTATTTAGTATGCTATTAGTATTCTTGAACACGCTTACGCTAATAAAACCAAATACACAGATAATGGTAGCCTGGTTAGCCTTATTCACACATTTGGGTAACATTACAATGCATATGTGAGCATTTCTGTTGTTACGGCTTAAGAGATGCAACATATACTCTCATTTTTATGTCTACTCTTCAACACAGACATACGAACAACTGTGATGATGAAAGAAGATACATAACAAGGTTACCTGGGCTGACTCGTCCGCCCAAGTATCTTCGCGTCGTCTGACAATAGCCAGCACAGAGACGCCGCAGACAGTGACGTCACGCCTGACAAGAGGCGCGTAGGGGGGAATCATGGGATTTGTGGTTTTTCCAGTCAAACGGCAAACGCATCATTTTATCAACCGATTCTTTACAAACCATTATCATTTACATGGTCACATAGTTTAGGGCTAGAGAATGCAAATACTATGTACACAATGAATGCAGCAATATGCAGATCTCAAACAATGCAATTTATTAATGTGTGGTAGAAACCTTATCATACTGCTGTGATAAAATAAATCATGTAGCATATGATCACTAGACATTGCTCATTGCATTACAAATTACTTTACATTATAAAATGTTCTGTGTTTCCCTAATCAACCACATGGTTATAGTATTGACAAATAAACTACAGATTGCATAAATATCTGCACATACTCGTCTTGTTCAATAATAAATGCATTTGTAGCTGTACTGTAGTGGTGTCTTCAACTTCTTTTTAACAGTGTCAGGTTTTCAACTTACTTTGCCAGGTTTCAAGACCAAAGTGGCTGCCCATAAAAACACTAAAGCACTGTGAATGTATTTTAAAATGTCATTTTATTCAGTTTTACAAAAATAATGATGCACCGTTTAGCTTCAGGTTTTTATTACTTCTGCTTTCTCCTCTGGTTTTATCAAAAATACACACAAAAAACATTGTATGAGCATGAGCTAATCATGAGAACTCAGGGTAGCAAATTATGGCCAAAGTCAAACTGTAGTGTGGCACTAAAAAAAATTAAGAAAAGAAATTCAAAGAAGAAAATCTAAAAGGATAATAAAAAAAAAGATTAAAACACAAAATCTTTAATCAGCTGCTCAGAGGCAGAAACAGAAAGTTTCGTAGATAGTTCATCACTCTGCTTCATCCTGTGGCAACGGCACCTCCCCGGTTGCATGTTTTATATAATGCAGGTGCAGGTTTGCCATTTCATCAAAGCCCATATCACACTCAATGCACTCCCATTCCCAATACTTGTGCTCCCAGTGTTTGTTTGGTTTACTCTCATTCACTTGCAAAACCATTTGTGACTGCACGATTTCTGATTTCTGATCACTGGACGCATCAGGCCAGCTCAGTAATTCAGGAAGCTTGAAGCAATGCACAGGCTCTCCACAATCCTCCTCGAAGTCTTCATCACAATGTACAAAATTAGCCTCTTCAGGCGGACTCTGGTCCTCATTTTCTGGCATGCTTTCTTCCTGTTTCATCACCTTTTCCATGTTTGCGTTCACCTCTGGCTCATGAGTCACATTTGTGGGAAGGATGCTTGTTTGAACATTGCCTTCCATCTCATCGGTCACAGTGATTCCTAGAGGCTTGCGGTATCGCCCGTATTTACCTCTAAAATGTTTTTTTTTGTGTGCCATCAACTTTCTAAAATAACAGAAGCTCTTTCCACACAATGTGCACTGGTGAGCTTTTGTTCTTGTGGCCTTTGTTGGTAGCTCTAAGCGGCGTTTTGCTGGATGGAGGCTCTTTTCATTGATCTTTGGCTTATGCTGTTTCAAACTGTGATTTTGCAGATGTTTATCGAGTGACACATCGTCTGCAAAGCCTCGAGAGCAGATCAAACACCAAAAAGGCTTCTGGTTATGCAGATCAAGGTGAGCCATCCACTTCTTTGCAGATGTGAAGTATTTGTTACACAAGTCGCACTTGGGTGGAGATGATTTATATCGTCTGTGAACTCTCAGGTGACCAATCAGACGTGTCCGCCTGATGAATGACATCCCGCAGTCTGGACACTCGTACTTGCGTAAATTCAGGTCACTCTGGCTCAGGGGTTTGTTTGGAAGGGGTTGGGTTTCGGTTTCATGCATCATTTGGTGTTTTTTAAACGAAACCAGGTATGTATAAACCTTACCACAGACTACGCAGGCATACAATTTTTGAACCCCGCTCTTCATTGAAGGTGTGGGAGCAGCAGCACCTTGCAGGTATTTTGATGGTGTACCATCTGCATCTCCACTCATGTCTTTGTTTTGTCCATCATCTGTACTACAAGACATTATACCTGCCGCAGAACTCCTGTCTCCCATCTGGACTTCCTCCTCCTCCAGGGCATGCTGGTGTAGGTGAGTCTTGTAGGCATTCCAGTTTGTAAAGATCAGTCCACACTCCTTACACGTAATGTTGCACTCCTCGACTATAAAAGGAAAGAAGATATTTTATAAGCATTTTATAGAAAATGATTGACTAGTAGGAAGCATTTATAAGCATATTTTATGTCGCTTTAACTGGATGATGCTCCAGATGGCATCTGAGATTGTGACAGATTCAAGAAGCCTGAACTTTACTCACAAATCTACAACTCATGTGCAAAGTGAGCTTTAAATAAACACCAGACATATTTAATCTGTTAAAACAGGGAAAAAAAATATCCTGGACTAAACTAACCCAGAATTCTAATCAATATAGATCTAAGAACATAATGATACAGCTGATTATATCAGAGGACATGCTATGTATTCCATATAGACCTCATAATTATGGTATAAAAGCTGTGTTGTCTATAATGTTATTCTAATAAATTGTGTTCAAACTAAACAAGCAACTTGATTTTCAGTTCATCCAGACACCTCAATTCCTGATGACAAAAAGGAAAAAGATGATTTAATGCCTCTAAAATAAAAACAAAACACTTTCCTTATAACTGAAACCTGAACTTTTTTTTCCATTAGTTTATTAGCTGATTGTTAAAGCTAATAATTAGATCAGAGATTAACCGTAACTGCTGCCAGATCAGATAAATGGGAGGAGAGCCTTCAGTCGCTCTCCTCCCCAGCTTTGGAACAAACTCCCACCTGAGCTCCGTAACATTGACTCACTTCAATCATTCAAATCACAACTTAAAACTCATCTGTTTAATCTGGCCTACACACTTTAACCTTTTTTTTTCTCCGTTTGCTTTATGACGTTTTATTTTTTATGTTTTAAACTGATTTTATTTCTCATGTTTTTTTTTGTTTTTTTTTGTTTTAAACTGATTTTAATTCTCATGGTTTTTATTTTAATGGTTTTGTAAGGTGAACTTGGGTCCTGAAAGGAGCCTAGAAATAAAAATTATTATTATTATTATTATTATTATTATTAAAAAACGATTCTTCCTAAAATAGTCAGTATATTTTAGGTTTTACTCTCTTAAAAAAGTTTATCACACAATCGTGATTCAGTCATTTGAATAAAAAGGGCCAAGTAGTGTTATCATACATTAATATGCACGTTAACAAATCATGGGGGGGGGGGTGACAAATGTGTTTATCCATAAACACCAAAAGGAACAAAGCAAAATCAATCACACAACCCAGTTAATCACTTTTTAAAAAGAACTTTATCTTCTTTAAATCAGCAAGTAAAACAAGAAGTCACAAAGTGTACTGGCCATAAGGAAAAATATCTATAAATTACCAAAGAAAAAACAAAACTATCCAAAAGACAAACACTATTTTAGCTTTTCCACAACAAAGAAACACTAAAAGAAATGGCAAGAGCTTAGAAATAAATGGAAAACATATTGTACACACACCTTAGTTAAGTGTTGGCTGAAGTAATACATCGTGTTAAAATGATCAGTTTTAGCTGCATTTAACTTTCTGTAAAACACGTAGAAGTACTTCAAATCTGCTGAATTTCCAGCAAGACTTTTTTTTGACACACATCTGGGCTAAAGAATCATTTTATCATCATAAAGCAGCATATAAAACAGCTTATCTAATTTCTTTTAGTTGAAACCGATGAAAACAGACATGCATTAATGCTCCTTAATCGGCTTTATAAGTAATTTAACCCTTAAATGATCCCAAAAGGATCGGTGGAGTTCAGCCAACATTCACAGAAAGTCTTTATAAAACCAACATAAGTTTATAACAGCTGTTAGATGTACGATAGTTCAGTGTAAAGGGAAGCTTGAGAATAAGAAAACATTTTAGCTTAATACTTTTGGTAGTCTTAGATACAAAAATCCATAATCTGTCTCATTTCTAGTTTTGTATTTTTACTTTTAAATACACATCACAGGCATTTCACATGACGTATGATGCTGGTGCAAATCAGTAGTTCCACATTCAAGATATAAGTTAGTCTACCGATGCCTCCTGTGAGACGGCAGCAGAGGCTCTGGATCATCACTGGCACATTTCAGGTGATGAGCAATAAGAGCTTGCATTTAGCTGAAGGGGCAAATGGAGCAATCGTATGAGCTGCTGTCATTACACTGCTGAGATAATGAAAGAAAAGTTTCGTCATGATGTTGGCACTTATGGCAGCTTTGTGTCTGGCTGGTTGGAGAAAAGTGGAGGTGGATTCATGGTAAAAGGTGGGAATGACTTTGTGTCATCAGGTTTCTGAGGTTTAGGGGTCAGAGCAGCGCTGAGCCTGAAACGAACCTCATTCGGCAGACGGCAGCGCACTTCATCGTGCCAGGCGAGGTGCTGCTGTAGCTGATTCTCTGTCCAAAAGCCGTGGCAGCACAGAGCACAGCAATATGGCCGGGTCTTTGCCTTGAGTTTGTGTGTTCCTAACTGTTCCTCTGTTTGGAAAGCTTTCCCACATTTCCCACATTTGAAGAGGCATTTGACGGAGTGCTCCGACAGACGGCCGAGAGGAGACGGGATCTCAGCCGTGGATGTTGGGATCTCCAGTTTAGACTCTGGCTTTACTTCCAAGAAAACATTTTTATGGTGAAGGTGGGTGCCTGCAGAGCTGGACTGATGCCCACGGTCGAGAGTTTTCACAGGTTGGGAATCTGTGATTTTCTTCCTTCCACTCCCTACAGGACTATCATCGACTGGTCCGATGTTTTCCGTCTTGTTGAGTTCACAGTTCGAGGCTGTGGGCTTCCTCTTTGCATTCAGGGGAAGCTCATCTTTGTTTTTTGTGCTCTTTGAGTGGGCTTGCCACTTGTGAGCACGCAGGCCTCTTGCTTTTGCAAAAGTCATGGAACAGAGAGGGCAACGGTGAGCTTTAGGCTTTAGTGTTGAAATCGATTTGCTTTCACTGCAAATTATGCCTCCCTGTTCTTGGGTGTGCTCAAACAGCTCGTTTCCATTAGGGTCCAGAGCTTCGGCCACTTTACCGTGCTCATCCTTTAAATCAGCGACCAGGAGTGACCCCTGCTGAACCGTCCTGTCCGACTCTGGACATGAAATCTGTTTTGGTGTGCCGTTTTCTGCACACTGAAGGTTGAAGATCTGGTGGCGCTGAAGAACGCGATGGTTGAAAAACTGCTTGCCACATTTGTTGCAATGAAAAGGTCCGTCCTCAGCCTTGTGGCTAGCAGGTTTCGTGTCATCCTCATTCAGGGAAGACTGCAAACACTTCTTTTCTCTGTGCCATCGTTTGTGGGAGCCGAGGGCCGAGTTGGTTCTGAATCGCCTCCCGCACTCCGAACAGTGAAATAGTCCTTTACTTTGCTCTTCTTTTTTAGAGTTCTTAAACATCTGAGAAATGGCCACGTTACATTTAGCCATTTTGTCTTCAGCATGTATTCGTTTGTGGAAATTCAAAGCTCCAACCACTGAAAAGCTTCTGTCACACTTTTTGCATTTGTATTTCAAATCAGAGCTGTGATTGTTTACATTCACGTCTGCAGGTTTGTCCATCTTCATCTCACTTGCATCACTATGTGCTTTAAGCTGGTCAAAGTACTCCATTTCATCCTTTTGCATCGTGGCAGCTTCACTGTTTTCCTCTTGTTTCTGGCTCTCTCTTTTAACACAAAGCTTCTGATGAGCCTTTAGAGAGCCCTTGTTACTGAAATGAGCAAGGCATGTTGCACACTGCAGGGTCTCCAGCGCAGCCGCGGATGACGGAGTGTATCCGGTCTCGTAACCGTGGCTCTTCATGTGAAACTGCAACGCTTTCGCCCGTGAAAACAGCTTTCCACAATCAGGACAGCTGTACGTGTTCTTTTTCAGCTGCTCCATCTGATGCTGGAAAGACTTGATGGGCGGTGGGAGTAACTGGTCATTGTGCACAACCTGATGTCTGAGGAGGCTGGAAAAAAGGCGGAAAGACCGCGGGCAGAGTTCACATTTGTGGTTTCCATTTTCATGTTTGCGCATGTGCAACGCCATGATGCCTTTGTGGCGAAACTTCCTGCCGCATACTGGACATGCAACCTTGATGCCGGAGCGCGAGCGTCCATCGACGGAGGCGAAAGATCCTGGGATGCCTTTTCTTAGCCTCAAATCCACACACTCAGTCTGATTTTGCTTGTGGTGTGAGTAAGCCCCTAAGGACCAAAACCCCTTCCCACACTGTTCACAATGATAGATCTTTGGACCTAAAAGGGTTTTCTTTGGATTGTACTCCTTTTTAACGACCACAGTATTTTCCTGCTTCTGTGCCCTGCAGGTTTTCACGTGGTTACACAAACTGGCTGCATGTGAATAAGACACCATGCAATCCGGACACTGAAACGGTTTTCTTTTGGAATGATGCAACTGATGGGAGACTAACGCAGACAAACGGGAAAAACCTTTGCTGCTTTCATTGCATGTTAAACTTTTAATCTCCAAACCCTCATCTTGAGTCAACACACTGCTTGGGCTTTGATCGCCATGGGCTTGTATGTGGTTGCAGTATGCTTCATAGCTACTGGCTTCATGGTTGCATGTTTGACATGTATAAGTTGCCACCAAAGGAGTCTGTTGTCTCCTCTTGTCGTGCCACATTCTGTGAACACGTAATGACGAAGGACTAGAAAACCAGCGATAACAGTCGGGACAATCATAACGTTCCTCTGCCGTTTCATTCACAGATTCTTCAATTTGCCCAAAGTCAATCTGGACTATTTTCAAGTCTATCTCTGGTTTTGACACAAGACTTCTGGGGAAAGCATCGGCATCAGCATCATCTCTTGCTTCCTGATCAGATTCACACAACAGCTCAAGATCAGGATTCACATCTTGTTGTGCCTCCTCTTCAGACTCACTGGCACTGATTACCTGTACGTTAAAGTCCCCGGGCTCGTAGCTCTCCGTGTCTTCCTCGGGCTCACTAACGTGTGATGCTTCAGCTGTACTGCATGGCAGAAAACTTCCTGGCTTCAGGTTTTCGTCCATTGAAGTCTCTGTTTGCTCAGTCCCTGTCCACTTACTTTCTGGTAATTTGTTGTGTGGTGCGGGCGAGGGAGGAATCTGGGCTTCCTTCTCGGTTTCTCTGAAAACATCAGTGTGCTGAAGTTCATGAGAATGAAGGGCAGACGCCCTGGAAAACTTCAGCCCACAGTCTTTACATTCAAATGCCTTTTTCTGAAGCTGGCACACTTGATGAAGGAAAGACTTTGCAGGAGTCTCATCACTGTGTGCTGTGCGCTGATGCCTGTAGTAGAACGTCAGAGTCATAAATACTTTTCCACATTCCTCACATGGAAACCTTTTTGCTGAATCATCAGAATGATTAGCATGCCACCTCTGGTGATTAAAGAGGGCGATATGGCCGCTGAAAGCCTTCTTACACTCGCTGCAGTAGAATTCATTGGAGCTCTTCTTTGGTTTGTGTTTCGTCTCTTCTGAGGAACACAAGTTGTTGCGGCTGAATCGCTGATGTGTTTTCAGGCGCGACGTAGTGGAGAAAGATTTACCACATGAACACTTGTAAAGCTTTTCACTACCCTCCTCTGTCTGAGCTTCGCTGGGCTTCATCTCCACCTCCGACTCCACAGTCGGACATGCATCTCCTGAGGTCCTGCTTCTAGATTTGATCAACTTTTCTTCATGGCAGCGTCGATGAGCGTCAAGGGCGGAAGCGCGAGAATAATTCCTTCCACAAGACTCGCACTGAAATGACTTCTTTTTTAAATGTTCCAGGTCATGAAAAACTGATTTCGAGGCTTTTTGGTGAGAGCGCTGATGGTTGAGAAAGTGTCCGATGACAACATAAGATTTTCCACAATCTGGACATTCGTAACTATGCTGCTTGGTTTCACCAGACTGAATCACAACATCAGACTTCTTCAGGGAGATCTGATTGTGGTTTTTCATATGCAAGTGGAGCTCACTCATGTCAACAAAAGAGAGCGAACATAAAGTACAGAAATAAGTATTTTCACTTATTTTGTCCGGATCATGTAAACTATCGGAGTAGTCGCCTAGGTACGTGTTTTGTTGCAGGTGCTGATGACGGTGCTCCAGTAAGGCTGCCTCTGCTCTGAAGGTTTCTCCACAATGCTGACAGCAGAAAACCCCATCCCCTAGAAATAGAAATGGGAAAATAGGAGGTCAAAGCCACTCCTGGTTCCAGAAAAAGGATAGAAAGAATAAAAAATTGATCAAAAACACAGGTGCAAAGATGTGTTTATTGAGTATAAAATGAGCTTACAGAGTACTCTACAGAATCTCTAAATAATTTTTTTTTAAAAATCCCATAAAGAAAAAACAATAATTAAAACTATTTTTAAGAGGCAAAACAGTAATGTTTCATTATTTGCTTGCTTGATACACGTTTTAAGTAGCTGTTAACAAGGCACCAGAAGAACTAATGGCCTGTATTAAGGCATTACAATACAGTGGAAAAGCACTACTATAATCTTCACTACAAACATAATGATGTTGCAAAATTACATTTTGTAGCACATGTCCAGTTTAAAGGATTGTATAAACAACACAAGCTGAGCTGGAATATCCAAATGACTGGTTTTTACTGTAGTCTGGGCAGCAAGAAGAAACACGGGCAAAACCTTTTTACAAAAAGTTGATATGACCTTCAAATAGCACTTTGCAGTCTATTTTTTAATAAGAGGCACATATATTAAAACACATGTGCTCATCAAAGTTACTGCTGTTTCCTGCCTCGCTGCCATCATTTTAAAATGCCATTAGTTTTTCCACACTGGTTTCATTCCTGTTCACACCAATTTAATCACAAACTGTTTTGAGATTAAAATGTAAAACTTTTTTCTTAATATTAGAAAAAAAACTTTACGTGAACATTGTCATTTAACAGCATATGACTGTTAGAAATATCAATAAAGATAATAAAAATCTTTGTCAGGAGTCAACACAAAATTTCCTCCAAAACAAGTTGTTTGATCATCAGTTCTTTGTAAAACTGATGATTGATCCCACACTGTAAAATATAACTAGTAATAATGATATGCAAACTTATCTGCCAAAAATTAAGTGTTTGTTTATTTAAGTAATTAAATATAATTAGCCAAGTTAGTTTTCGTTTGTCAAACATTTACAAATTGGATCAATTTAATTTTACCGTATGTTCATGAGGTTGTAGAAGAAACTTGATTTAACCAATTTAACTAATTATCTTAGAGATATGTTTTTATAAAATATTAGTTTTATTTTCAACACACTTGATAATTAAAAGTCCACCTTACCTAAAGTAACCAATCTCTTTGTTATGGTGCAGCAGCTGCTTTCATAACTGGATTTAAACAGTGATTTCCAGTAGCTGGAGAGCATAACAGGTTTGTTGTACTCAGAAGCTGGTGAAAGGTAAATTATTACTGGTCAATATGGAGACCAGAGCATGTTTTCATGTCTGATTAGCTCAGAACTGTTTCCCTAACAGCAGGACTTTTCCAAACACATTAAGGCTAACAATGGATGATGATTTGATTTTCATTTGTAACAGTTTCTAATATAAATTGACATTTTCTGAAATTAAATCCTTTTCGTCTAATCTAAAAAAGTATTGTGTAATTTTAACTGTAAATAATCTGCCTGTGAAAACCGTGTAAAAGTTTTCATGCAGTGAAATATCTACATTGTGGGAAATATTGTTCTAAACTTACCTATTACTCCTTCATGTTATTTAAGCTGGTTGAAGTTATTTTTTTTTAAACATTTAGTCCACCACAGTTCTTAACTTACTTCAGAGTAGTATTAATAACAACTTCAATTAACTTACCAATGTTACAATTTACATTGCAACATTGCAATTACTACTTTAAGGATTTGTTTAACAGCCTAGTATCTGATGTTTTTTTAATCTATTAAAAAATTTATTCACTAAAGAGTTTATTTATACATTAAAAAATTTAATTAAACAGCTGCATTGGAAATTGCTGGATAGACAGGTATGCATATGATGCATCACATTGCAATGGGTAAAAAAGTCCAAAGTCAGTGAGGAGTGAATTTCACACACAAGATATAGTCATTGACATAGTCTGCAATAGAAGAATTGATCCTGTTAAAAGTTAATGAAAGCTAAGCAAAATGCACATGATTTGCACGCTGAGGCTTCTTTGGTACTGAATAATTAAACAATAACTATGCAAATGACACAATAAAGCATAAGTGGTGAGTGAGAAAATGAAGCTATAACTGGATGCATCTCTAAAAGACATCCAGTAAAATCACCTTATATCCATCCTGCTAGATTAGCTTTTTGAGTTTGACACAATTTAACTCTACTTTGGATCTATTTATTATTTTTGCTGTATCAGAACATGAACAGATTGCTTCTGGTTGTAAATTCTGTTAAGTTATATAAAACAATAATAAAATAAACACTTTGTAATTCAGCCATGCTGACAAGCAGGTTTGTATCTGACAGAACAGGCGCTGCATTAACTTAATGAACTCATGCCCATTAACCCTAATTGCCCAAAATGGGAATTTTGAAGCAGTTTACTTACGGATTTGCTTACATAGTTTTCATGTTTTGTTCAAGTTATGCAACTGCTCGTGCTTTCAAGATAAAGCTCGTGCAATAATGCACATGAACGTAAAGACGCTAACTGATTGCACTGAATGGCAACTAATAACAGGATACTTACTTTTAGATGTCACCTTAGCTGATAGATCGGTGCTGTTTTCAGGTGCTCTGTCATCACTGCAGGATTTAGTTTCAGCGCTGTCTTCTCTGCTCGATGCTGCAGCAGATTCGTCCATCTTGGCGTGGTCGCTTCCTACTGTTAGCTCCGGACTAGCCATTTTTCACTAGCCAAACAGTATTTTTTCTCTAAATAACTCCTCAAATTAACAGACAGTCGGCTAAGATGTAAAGAAAATGAGGAAATTTGCAAATGCAACTAATTTCTTTAATGCCACGTAATAATGCAGCATACACTACTCGATGTATCAGAGTATTGATGAACAAAACAACCAGCTGTGTCACACATGCGCAATATGACTTTTCCCGCCCCGGCCATTCTTCTTCTTCGACCAGGTTTTCTTCCTCGTTTGTTTTATTGTTGGTTAGCTTACATGTACACTGCCGCCACCTACTGCATAGGCGACATAGCTGACAAAAAGAAAGGTCATAAAATCACAACATATAAAATTGTTTCATTACCTTTAGGATACATTGGCTCTCCAGGGAGATTATTTAACTCTTAAAATGCTTCTCTTCATCATGTCATCTTTCTTTCTAAGAAACTATGTGCAGCACATTATTTAGCAGGGTGGTTACAAATGTTTTCTTATGTCCTATATATGAGGTGTGTTTCTGCCACCTTTATCCATCCTGTAAATTTAAAATGCAATATTTAATTTAGAAATGGCCACTACCTCGTTAGTTTTTGCGTTATAATCATTACATTTTTCAGTACACAAAAAAATACAAAAAGAAAATCTTTGAGAAAAAAGTACATTATTGTATTATGTTTTCTATTTTTAAATCTCTTACTGAAAAGCCCAGATTTTAACCTTATATTAAGCTCTGTGTGAAATACGGCACCACACAAACTTGAAATAAAAAACTGCCTTTTAAAAATGGTTATTTTTTATTAAAAATTTAGACATGAGAAAAATTGTCTTGTCAAAACAATGGCTAGAGGTGGTGTTAGTGTGTAGTTGTACAGCAGTATTAAAGGTTTTCAGTCAGAGCCAGGAAAGCTAGTCGAAAGTACATTTTTATGATAATGTAAAAAGTGTAATCAGCTAAATCTAGTTAAAGAATAAAGGGATCTGTTATTCACAAAAATACATTTAAGCACTGAAAACGTGGCTTAGTGTCATTATTTAAGGACACAGGTCAAACTGAAATGGTCATTCTGATGAGGGATGCAATCATTACTGGAGCATAACATTCCAGTTTGTTTTGCTTTTAAAAACATTACTGACAAAGAATAAGTTCAGTTTTAGTTTATTACAAAACTCACTACTTAACAGTGTCATTAATAATTATATAACGGTGGCAAATCTTTCTATTTCAAATAGTCACCCAAGAACTACAATTTACAGAAAACTTGTAATGAGAATGGACCTTCATGTTATATTTTGTTTACAGATACTGTTGCTTTGACCAAATTACCAATATGGCAGCGTCTAGTGAGATCCCTGGACCCAGCCCATGGCCCTGTGAGCACAAATGCATTCTAGCTGAATTATTCTTGTACGTTGACAGCTTTTCTAGGTTCAAACAAATGTAATTTGCGAGTGCCGCAACCTCCATCGCCTCTCTGAAAGCAAGAACGTCCATTTCTTTACAGTATCTTGGAAATAACTGTTCTGCTTTTACTGGGATTGAGGTCACATTGTTGAGTCTACCTCAAGCACAAACTAGGGCCTAGTATACCAAGACAGCAGACATGCAGACCGTACTCATAAAAAGGCACACAGTATACTGTACATGAAGAAACACAGTACAAATGGTTCAAGACATATTAACGGAACTATAAAAGTACTAATATTGTCTAAATCTAAATGTCATTGGCAACATATGAGACATAGCATGTGGAACCTCATTAATCTGCACCTCCTCCAGATAACTTAAATGCATTTAAAAGACAGTGAAACCAGTTAAAGGGCACATGTATACACCCTCCATCCCAAAACACACTGAACAGTCATATTTGGAGCCTAAAGCCTTAAAAAGTGCTAACTAAATCAAGTTTCATCTTTTTAAGTTTAATGCCCATCCACTCAGCCGGTACATCCACACAACATAGTGTCAAAATAATGAGGTTCCACAGAGTAAAAATGATAAAAACAAAGTTTTGTTACTAGTCTAGAAGTGTCATATCTCCCCTTGTGCATGTTGCAGGTAATGCATTTGTAGATCCAGTTCTCGAGGAAGAGAGCACCCACATATCATGCACTGGAGAAGCCGTTCTGGGGCAAAAGGCAAACGGGGGCCAAGTTTGTGAGGTTCAGTCTGCGGGGCAAGCTGAGGTAGGGACAGGGTCTGTGGCATGTGTGTCCTCTCGTTCAAGACTGCCTGTGGTGTGAAAAAAAGATTTGGGTGTGGAGGTCTTGGAAGTGCCACAGAGTGAAGAGGGTGGGGGCCAGGCAAGGCAAGAGGAGGGAGCGGAGCAAGTGGAGGGGAAAAAAAAGGAGAAGGCTGGTTTATAATGATCTGAGTGCCCGTTACCAAAGGTTGCTGCTGCATCTCCTGTCCACTGCCTGGTTTTAACTGCCCAGAGAGCAGCGACTGAGGACCTACAGGATTATTCTGGAAGCCCCATACTGGAGATCCCATCCCCTGGCCAAAACGATGAGGCTCGTATTGGATGGAGATGGGAACTTTCTGCGTGGCTGTCTGTACACTGCCCCATCCGGGAGACACCTGCTTTTGCTGCAGCTGAAAATCTTGGTTATTTAGTAATTTCTCACTTGAGTTTATAGTCTTTGGAATCCCTGGAGGTGCTTGAATATCCCACAAGGTTTTACCAACCCCATGAGAAACAGGAGTTGAAATAGGCATAGCACTGCTTTGGTCTATCTGAGCTGAGGACACACCTGCTAAGCCTGAAGCCCATGGCTTTTGTGGCTCGCAGCCATTCCACGGCTTCTCTGGCTGAGTAACAGTCGAAGACAAAACTTGAGAAGTGCTCATGTCCCACACCCTGTCCTCCTTTTTGGGAGGCGTGGATGGCTCTTTGTGCAACGACACTGGGGCACCGGCCCATCGAGGCAGCTGAAGCTCCTGCCCGAGCTTGTTTGGAGAGCTTTGGGAGTTTACGAGTGCAGTGGGCCTGATGCTCCACAGTGCTGCTCCATCCATGTAGGAGGAGGGAACAGAGAAGTCATGCTGCATGGAGCTCGTGGAAGCTAACGCTGTGGATGTGGGGTTGCTGCTCCAAGCGGCAGGCTTGTGCTGCCTGTGCTGCACCATCTCACACACTGATGAAGGGCTGGACTTTTTTGGCACATTCGCTGTGTGAGAGCTTATAACAGAGGAGCCCCCCTCCTTCATGTGTGCATCTGAGCTTTGAGCTGAAGTGGGGCCTGACTGGGTTAACAGAGGGATATCTGCCCAGCCTGGACTTCTCTGATGGTGCTGTTGTATTCCGGCCGATGTTGGGCTGTCAAATTGCGTCTGCTGTGGCGCTTTGTGTTGTTGCTGTGTGGATGGGACGGGCATCACCTCGCCGCCGTCCACCTTCCACTGCACCGGCTGAGGATGCGGCTCAGACAGCCACGGCTCCTTCTGCTGCCTGCTCTGTAAATCCATGCGATTCGGGAGCATGGAAGATGGCGGTTGTTGTACCCTTCTGTGCAAATCAGCATCTCTCAACGGAGAGAGAGGAAACAGGGGCTGCTGACCTACCATCGCTGAGCCCCCCAAAGGTCTGGACCAACTCCACACCAACCTCCCTCCTCTCCTACCTCTTCCTCTCATCCTAGTCCCTATAGGGAAAGAGTTATACTGGCTGGAATGCGGTTTCTTGCGAGTGTGGATCTTCTGGTGAACCAGCAGACTACTAAACCAAGAAAAGGTTTTGTGACACTCATCACAACGATGAGGCCTTTCCCCCGTGTGCGTGTTCATGTGATCACGGAGCAAATATGCCAACCCAAAGCTCTTGTCACACAGGTTACACTTATGAGGTTTGTCACCATTGTGTGACAACATATGCTGCTGCAGCTGGGTTTCATCGCTGTAGCCTTTGCGACAGCTTGTGCAGCGAAACGGCTTTTCCTGGTGCAGCTTTTGATGCGTTCTCATGTTCTGCAGAAAGGCAAACTCCTTCCCACAATCTGGACACTTATATGGCTTCTTGCCAGTGTGGATGATGAGATGTTGCTGCAGGTAACTGCTGAATCTAAAGCCCTTGCCACATACTTTACACAGGTAAGGCTTGTCCTTGGAATGTATGCGCATATGCAACTCTAACACTGAGCGATGGCGGAAAGTTTTGCCGCACTCTGAACACTTATACGACTTAATACTTACGCTTTCATTCTTCCACTTCCCCTGCACGTTATCATTAGCTAATGGAGTAAACTGCTGCTTAGGCGGTTCTGTGAGCTTTTCTACATGTTGCATGGTTATTTTGTGGACGCTTAATAAGTGTACTTTTAAACTAGACTCATCACGATAAATACTAGGACAGTGTGGGCATGTGTGTCCTTTTTCCCAGTACTTGTTCCCTTCCTTCGGGGGTCGAGGAGTTCTATCAAACTTCTCATACTCTGCCTCGTGAATTAGCATGTGGGCTCTTAGCTTGGCTGGTACAGAGAAGGTCTGGGGACAAAGAGGGCAGTTAAATGTGCGTTTTGGTTCCTCACTCTGTTGTGCATTCTCCTTCCCTGGTTTTTTAACCACGTCATTTTCCGGCGCAGGGGGCTGGTTGCTGGGTGGCTGTTTGCTGGGTGACTGTTTGCTGGGCGGCTGTATGCTGGGTGGCTGTTTGCTAGGTGGCTGTTTGCTGGGCGACTGTTTGCTGGGCGTCTCGCTGAGAGAGTTGGTTTCACCCAGCCTATGTTGACGGCAGTGCGCCTTCATGTTCTGTGCAAAAGCAAATTTTTTGCCACATTCAGGGCAGCGGAAGGGCTTCTGGCCTGTATGCAGATACTGGTGCTGATGGAGGAGGCTGCTGTACTTAAATGTTTTCCCACAGATGTTGCACAGGTGGGAGCGGCTGTTGTCTGTGTGCTTCCGCCGGTGGTCTTCCATGACGGAGTAGTGTTTGAAAACCATGCCGCACTCCGGACACTCGTAGGGTTTGAGAGCAGTGTGGCATCTATGGTGCAAGTGCAGGGCCACGCTGTTTGGGAAAGTCTGGTTGCACTCTTGGCAGGTGAAGATGCTTTCCTGGGAATGAGTCATCATGTGCTTAGTGACAGACACTTTAAACTGGAACTCTTGGCGGCACAGGGGGCAGTGGTAAGGCTTTTCTATTGTATTACTACAGCTGTGGTCCCTAAACTTATTAACTGCAGTGAAGATCCGCTGACATTCGGCACACTGGAATCTACCCTCCTCCTTGGTTTGCGCCTCCTTCTTTACATTTAAAAGCTGCTCCTCCTTCTCTTTGTGATCATTTCTGTGTTTGATGAGGCTGCTGCGGTGCTGGAAAGTAAGGCCGCATTCTTTACAGGTGAGGGGCGTGAGCTCATCCTCGTGTGCGTGAAAGTGGCGGTGAAGGTTGAACGTCTCGCGGCGGTTAAACTTCATCCCGCACTCCTTACACACCAAACGGCACCTTCTCTGTTTAATGGAAGAATCAGCATCCTCGATTCGGTCTGCATCCTCCTCATCCTCCATCATCTCCTCTATGCCATCAACTTCTGTTAAATCTGCAGCTGGTGACTTCTCTGCACGTTTCTCAGCACAGTGTGAGTTTCCTCTATCAGGAGCCTCTTCTGCATCTGCAGTCATGTCATTATCAACATGCTTGTTGCTTTTCAGCTCTTCAGCAGTCACAGTAACATCTTTAGAGTCTGGAAGAGAGAAACGCATCTCAGTAATAAACTGTAAAGTACTTTACTATCATAAACTGCAAACTAATCACAAAGCTATTCATTCAAAGTGCAGATATAGCACATATACGACGGCAGCGTGGTTTTGTTATTTTCAATGTTAACGGAGCTTACGGTTTGTACTGAACCAGCGGTGAGAGCTAAAGCTTATGTTAGCCCGTAGGCTAAAGCTAACGGTAAAATATATCAACAATGTTAGCATACCACACTTATCATCCCCCTCCGTGTTTGTTTTCGGCGCCTCGACGTCTTCTTCGGTTTCTGACCAGTCGAAAGCCCGCTGCTCGCTGCCAGGGGCCTCGGCCATCTTTCCAGCCGCCGTTAGATCCTCCGGTAAAATGCATGTCGTTTTGTCTGCTCCAGCACCGGACTCGACATTAACCTCAGAATGGCTGGCAACACAGCCACCGCCGCTGCCAACACCGTCTCTGTGCTCATTCTTGGGACTACCTCCGGTTTTATCACATGTTGGTTCATCTTTCTGGTTCGTGTTACATCCCGACTCCACCGACTCGGCCTTTTCCCCAGATGTTTCCACCTCCTCCGCAGGGGTTTTCTCTCGTTTTGGAGACTTCGATGGGTCTACGGCGGCCATGTTTCACCCATGCACCCCCTTGTCCACAGCACACAAGGATCAGAGAAGCCAGGAATGACATTTCCGGTAGAAACCTTCAAAATAAAGCGGATTATCGCTGAGCCAGATGTGATTCATTATCTTAGATTAGATATTTTGAAGCTTTAAATAATACATTTCCACATTCCTGCTAGTTTTATAGCCTCACACGCTGAACTCTTTCTTCACAACTTAATTCATTCAACACAAACTTTCCAACCTAACAGTTTATATTGTGCAAACTTTTTTTTTTGCCCAGTAACAAATCCACAAACGATCAGCTCGGTTCATTTGCAGTTCATGGGTGCTTTTATTAAGTGTAGTTACATTTCATCAGAACAATGGCTATCTACAAAATATAACTTGTGCAAATCTACATAGATGACCATATGCTGCTGTTTTGCAACTATTTACAAACACATCCATAACACTGCATGCAAGATTAACCCATCAGCACCTATAGAAGGGGTCTGGTCCTCGAGATCAAATATCCTGCAGCTTTTAAATCGCACCTGAACACCTGAACACCTGAATTAAATGGCTGAATTTCTGCATCCGCATGTCGTCCAGCTGTGCCTGGATGTACCTGTTAACAGGTGTGCTGAAGAAGGGTTGCATTTAAAAGTTGCAGCAACGTCGATCTGGAGGATTGGACCTGGACACCCCTGGTCTAGAGTTTAAATTTGTCCATAAACATCAATTCAGTTTTTGTCATTTGTTAGACATATCTTCTAAAACTCGGAACTGTTCTAAAAAATAGCATACTTCCAAAATGCACGGACAAAAACAGAGCCTTACTTTGTGGTCCAACCAAAAATGTGGACAAGTAAGCTTTGTGAAATCTTTAAAACAGCACAGGCGCGAGGCGATTCGATTACCGAAGGAGCACTGGTGCCCCTGAGTGGTGAGGCTACTGCTCTTGCTGCATGTCATTCTCATGGTCTTTCCTTTTATCCACTTGTTAAAAATGCATAAAAGTGCCCTCCAAAATAAGAATAAAACACAAGCAAACATTATCAGGTATTTACGATATCAGCGTAACTATAATAGAACAACTGCAGTTTACAAATACTTTATAACAATGTGGTTAGTTTAGTCGTAGAACTCGGCTGGTACTGAAATCGAGAAAGCATCGAGATGTGCTCTGCTGCAAATCATGCAGACACGTGCATATTAAGGATTTGCATCTACACTACGTCTTTCTTCTGGGTACTGAAAGATTGAGGAGTGAAGCCGTCGCTCCACAGATCCATAAAGTCTTTACAGACAAAAGTATGTACAGGTCTATGATGAACTAAGGTAATGTTAAGGCCACCTATGAACTCGCCTGCTTCAAACCTAACTGTGAAATGGAAAACAACTTCAGAGAAGGAAGTAAAACTGCAGATATCTATAAATTATAATTATTTTTTTTCAAAAAAGAGCTTTGTGTCAGGTCACATTTTAAAACATTAAATATACACTTTAAGCATTTTTTTTAAATACATTCTCCTCAGCGCCTTCTTCTGCGCCTGTGATCTACAGCTCTCCCTCGCCGTGGCCTCTGTACATTTCCATTTGTCCCTGTGGTTTGCCCAGGAGGAAAAGTGCCTTGTATATCTGGGGATAACAGGGATGATGGTGCAGAAGCTATGGCTACAGCTGAGTGATTATTGGAGTGCTGAATGGCCTGTGGTTGCTGCTGTTGTGGCTGTTGCTGTCCAACATGTGACTGTTGTAGGGTTTCAACCCGCTGTTGCAGCAGCTGTTGTGGTTCTGTGTGCTGTAGCTGCTGCTGAACAGACTGAGGTTGTAAGTGCTGTTGAGGGGTTTGGGACGGGTGGGCTTGTTGCGCACGATGTTGCTTGGGCTGTGGTTGTTGCTGGGCTTCAAGCACCCCCAAAAGCCTTTGCAAGAGGAGATTGTTTTGTTGAAGACTGACTGCTAATGCCTCTTGTGAAGCAACAAGGGTTCTCATGTCCTGTCTGAAACCTTCCCCAAACTCCACGAGACTCCTTTCTACCCGATTTCCCAGCTGAAGTGCTGCTTCTCCCAACCCTCGAAGCTCATCTTCAAGCCAAGAGCTGCGTAGGGGGGCTTCAAGAGGACCTTGTTGTGTACCAAGTGATGGCTGGGGACTGCTGGGTTGAGGGCTGCCATTGAGAAATGGAGCACTATAGAGGGGGGAAGGTGGCAGCCATCGTTCTGATGGTGGAGGAGGTCCTATTCCCAAACCAAGTCCTAATCCCAGTTTGTCCTCCATACTGTTCTCTACTGGCTCACAGTCAGGTTCTCCAATATCTCTGTCACGTTCAGAATTCTCATCCTCTTTCTCCAAACCATCCCTCTCTGATCCATCCACTATGACACCTGTGGAAAGTAGATTTAACAAGGGTTGTTTTGTTTGTTTTTTTTATATTAAAGAACAAATTTCTTCTCTATATAATGTTGTTACCTGTATCAGAGTCAGGGAAGCATGGAAAACTGGCTTTTGGTCTTGCGTTTAGCTTTTGTCTGGCTTGATGAAGCCTAGGACTTAGTTGAGAGGGACGTCCGAGCATTGAGGCCCCTCTGGTAGATGGCAGATAACAACTGCGATGGCGAGCATCTGCCAGCCTGCCACCATTGCGTCTCTTTAAATCGTCCCAGCGCTTCTTGACCTCTCGAAGAGTACGCGGGACTCGAGAAACAGCATTGACCCTTTCCAGGATTCCTGCCCAGATGCGCTCCCTCTCTCGCCTCCGGAGTCTCCCTGCAGGACCAAACAGCTCTCCCTCACACCGGGTGACTTCTGACACCAACACTTCCAGCTCCGCTCCACTGAAACGACTCTTTCTTTTTCCTGCTCCGCCAGCAGCCAGTGCAGCTGACATTGCTCTGTCTGCAAGAAGAAAGGTAAGAGAACAGTTATGTTAACATTGATCTCCTCCCACAAACCACTATTTTGTAGCCACATATCAGAAATATCCTATTAGTAGATCAAAGCTCTGCATAGGCTCTCAATCTCATTAAGTTTTTCACAATCATTCAGGCTTACTGTGCTCAATAGACAAAAGGTCATCCGAGGACATGCCAGGTGCCATGATGTTTGGATGCACTACTACAACGTTGAAGGGGAGTCCTCCTGGTAATGGCATGCTCTGGTCACAGCTGCCATCCGAGTCATCATCGTCCCTGGGGAAGCCATTTTCTGAGGCTCCCCCTCCAAAGGGTCCCTCCGGAGACTCCACTTTGATGTGCATGGGAGGTGATTGCTCGTACAGCAGCCCCCCCTCCTCGTAATACTCAGTCATGGATCAGACCTGAATTACAGGAGAACTGACTGGCGGGTCAATTCTGTTACGGACAGCTTCTGCTCCATTAATACAAGTTCAGAGTTTCACTACTTAAGACATTACAAGCCTTCAGCATATTGCAGGATCATAAAGATGCTGCTGCTATGGCTGCCATTAACATTTAAGTGTGATTTTTTTTCTTCTCAAGAAAACATAGATGAATTAATACTGTTGTAAAATAATTTATATTAGTCATTAATTAAAAAAGGATAAGACATTGTTGAGACATTAAAAAGACAGAATAATACTGTGTTGACATCTGCTTCAAGAGGCTTTAATGGCTAGCTGTAGCCACTTAAATAAAAGCTATTAGCAGTTGTGTTGTCAAAAATACATATGAGGTATGTTAAAACCTCTGGAGCAGGCTGTGAGTTAGATATATACGTCTACTTGTACATTGAGATGCATCATCCAGGCTGACACTCGCCTCCAAAGCTGAAATACAAACAAAACAAACCAAAGCTTTACACTGTGTCTGCATATCAATACATATAGTACAATAAACTGGTTAGCTTTTCTGTGCGGTGCTGACTTCAGTACTATGTCGCATTGATGCGCATTTTTTTCTGCACCACATCCGCAATGGTTGCGCATTCCGCATACATTAGTTGCTGCTCTGGAAATGGAGCTACTTGTTAGCTAACAGGCTACTACAGCTACAGGTGAAGCAGCAGCTTTCTCTGAGCTGTCAGCGAAAAAGGAACAGACGCAGTTAGAAAGATGACCTTGCTGTTTGTCTTACCTCCTGATAGTTCCACATGGGAGGCAAAACCAGACCAAAACACGGCTGGTGCAAGTGTTAGCTCAGCAACCGAGACCCAAACCGTAGACAGTCGCTTAGTGATGACGTCACGGCGCGTTGAGAACCAATCACGTGAGAGTAAAGATTTGTGTGTGATTTGTTTGCTAACAGCTGACTGTCACAGCGGATACATGAATACTCTGAACCTGCCCATCACAAACAGCCCTTAGTGACGCTTTTCTGACTTTTATTTCACTGTTAAAAGCGCAAAGTCTCAGTGTCACTAACCCTAGGAAAGCAAAAAAATTAATTGATGTTGGATGTTTATACAACTACAATTTTAAACTGAATGGTAAAGGGGGAGTAAATAGAAGAAATAACTGTAAGTCCTACTGACAACAGATATTAAGACTTATGCTTAAGCTGACTTATACATCCTTGAAAAGACTAATTGATTGAAGATGCTGGTCAGATATTTCAATTCATTTCAAGAAGGTTCAGCTTTTCTATCTGAATTGATAGTGACACTGTCTAAAATTGCTCAAGATTACATAAAAGACTAATAGATTAATTTGACTTAAAATCTTAAAGAGTCCTCATTCCGAGTAAACTCAGCTGAGCAAACAAAGATAAAATGATAGCACTGTTTACAGTCAATTCAGCAAATACAAGGATGGAAACTCCTAATAGAAATACACTTATAATAAAATAAGTGTAAAAATAAGGAGTAAAACTAAATATTAACAACATAATAATAGTTATAAAAATATAAAGCTTATTATTTAGATTTGTTTATAATTCCTTTATCATTGTCTGTTGGTGTTTTAATTTAATTGATTATTTAACATACAGTTATATTGATGGTTGGGGTGTATGCCAACCTCTTTTACCTTAATTTATACAGCTTGTCTGATTGAGACATCTAGTCTCATTAGCTAGCACGAAATGTCTTACATCTTTCTCACAGACCATGCTGCTGTTTCCCACGCAGGATAATGTTTAATCATTGTGCAAGGTGTGTGGAAAATCCTGGGAGACTTTATGAGATAAAAACTTGTATAGACAGCTAGTTTACCTCTATATAAAGCCTGTGCATCTACTTCAACTTGTGCTTGTTCAGATAAGGACGCAGTCATGAAGTATTTTATTCTCTTGGCCCTTTTTGCTGCAGCTTGTAAGTTTTTGCTGAGAATTTATTCTTTTCTGGATCATTTTAAGATAATGTCAAAGATGTGCAACTTTGCTCTGCAGATGCTGCTCCCATTGAGGATGACAAGATTGTTGGAGGCTATGAGTGCAGGAAGAACTCTGTGCCCTACCAGGTGTCTCTGAACGCTGGCTACCACTTCTGTGGAGGCTCCCTGATCTCCAGCACATGGGTGGTGTCTGCTGCTCACTGTTACAAGTCGTAAGTGGAGTGATTGGATGTTATAATGACACAAATGTAATGTATCACAGCAGTACTGACAACACATGTATGGTAGATAATGCTAGGTCATGTGTCTCCCTGCAGTTCTATCCAGGTGCGTCTCGGTGAGCACAACATTGCTGTCAATGAGGGCACTGAGCAGATCATCAACTCTGCGAAGGTCATCCGTCACCCTAGCTACAACAGCCGCAACCTGGACAATGACATCATGCTGATCAAGCTGAGCAAGCCCGCCAGCCTGAACAGCTACGTCCGCACCGTGTCCCTGCCCTCCAGCTGTGCCAGCTCCGGCTCCCGCTGTCTGATCTCTGGATGGGGAAACACCAGCAGCAGTGGAAGTCAGTGAAACACTGAAAGCATAAGTGAAAGGGGATCATATTAATACATGATGAGGTGGGAGAATTAATAGGCTTTTCTTCTTGCTATTGCCAGGTAACTACCCCGATCGCCTGATGTGCCTGGATGCCCCCATCCTGAGTGACAGCAGCTGCAAATCTTCCTACCCTGGACAGATCACCTCCAACATGTTCTGTGCTGGATACCTGGAGGGAGGAAAGGACTCCTGCCAGGTATGAGCTAAAGCCACTGCTTCCTAAAGCCGACAGTTTAACGTCCAGAGCAACCTTTAGTCACATGTTGTCTTTTCTCTGTGTCAGGGTGATTCTGGTGGCCCCGTGGTGTGCAACAGTCAGCTGCAGGGTGTGGTGTCCTGGGGTTATGGCTGCGCCCAGAGGAACAAGCCTGGAGTTTACGCCAAGGTGTGCAACTTCACTTCCTGGATTCGCAACACCATGTCCTCCAACTAAATGCACCTGAAGCCACTTCATCCAACATGGACCAGAAGCATCCATAACTAAGACAGCGTCTGAATAAATAAATGGTCACCAGCATATTTCTGTCATTTCTTGGTTTTGCTGCTGAATACAGATAATTAATCAATGCATTGCTAATATAAACTTGTTAGAAAAACAACCCACTGACATTCACATATTGTGACCGAGTGTTTGACTCTAAGGAAATAACAAGGACGTAGATTATTTAAATTGAAACATCAGTTTAAGTTTTAGTTTCAGAACAAGGAGCAAAAATTTAAAGATTTTAGCGAGTACATCCAGCCGTGAGGTTGTTCAAATTTGGACATTTATCATCTAAGGTAATTCAATAAAATAATTAAAACATAAATAGTGCATAAGAGAAGAATATGGGGGAAATTTAGATGCATATTTCTATTAATTCACATTAATATTACAGATTTATGTAGTTACAAACCTGCCATCAATTACACATTTCCCAAGCAATGTAATGATTAAAGACTAATTATTCCTTCAGCTTAAAAACAGAGTCATTAACAACTAATTTAAGCTGCATTTGACACACACACACACACACACATTTATTGTGTCAGTAATTGCAATTTCATCCTTACACTTATTTTTTATACCTATCTCTGCATTCATTGGCCGTACCTGCATCCTCTCACATATGTGAAAGTGGGAGCCCATCCCAGCTGCTGTGTGGTGGGAGATATGGTAGACGCTGGACATGTTTCCAGTAATCATGTTTCCAAGTACCTTACCTTTAAATAAGTCATTTCAAAACTTCAGATGTGCTTTTCCTGTTTTGTCATTGTCAGAAAAATAAATGTCTGACTGGATGAAAATACAAAGTCATAAATCAAGTACAGAAAACATTTTATGAGTTAATGATGTTTCTCCGTCTGATGCAACATTTGCAGATATTAAGAGCAACATAATTGGACCTGTACCAAACCCTTTATTTAACAATGTGCATAAACTGCTAAGTATCGTAACTATATTTTAGGGGTCATGTCATCATTGTGATGGACCCTTAGGACACAGACGTGTGTTTAAACAAATGAATCACAACAAAAAGTGTATTACAGAAGGAAATCTGTATCCTCACCCACTCAGAAAGCAACTCCAGATTCATTCACGATGATGCTGTGGACAAGAATATAATAATAAACTACAACACCGTGCAAAATAAAGATTTTTGTATGAAAAATCCTTCTCCGTTCATTACAGCTTACTGATTGATACGTATATGACATATCCTGTGTGAATGTAGATAAGCACATAACACACAAACACCAGGTTTGTCTTTTTCCTGCAAAAGAACGCCGTACTCGAGTTTGTAAGAAAAAATTAGTATGAAATGACAAATCCAGTTTTTATTATTACACACAGTGAAATTTAGAGATCCAGGAAATGATAACACTATATATTATGTGTAAGGTTGTTAGTAACCAGTTGTCATGCGGTATCCAGATGTTGTTTGAAAGGAGGGAAATGTGTTACAAACTTTGAGGAAATAAAGTGTTTAGCAAACCCAGGAACTGGACAAACACAAAGATTCATCCGTCTCTGGTGTCAAATCGTGGACTCGTCCTTTCTACGACATGAAAACCAGATTCCACTTTGAAATCTTTGAAAATATAAAGATGATAAATGATATAATAAAAGATCTTGTTGTGGATGATAGCAGCTCATTTAATAAGTTGTTATCATTATGAATAGTTGTGATGTTTTTTATATTTCTTCATTTAAAATGAGCCCTGTTTTAACCGTTTTACTTTGGGTAGGTGCTTTATAAGTTTCTCACTACACCCGTTCGGTCTTCCACTTTATTTTCTATATTTCTGTTAAATATGATCTATTATTTTTTATACTGATTAAAGAATAAAGAAATAAGAACAAATGAAACAAACGAGTCAGAGATATTTCATCATTTTCTTATTGAATTAAATGTGTGTGAATAGCCAAACTTTGTGTGATTGCTCCTTTAAGCATCTTAGTGCAGCAATAACTGCATTGAGACATTTCCAGTAACCGCTACCAGTCCAACACGTCAGCTTGGAGGTGAATAAGACCATTCCTCAGTGGAAAACAGCTTCATCACTGGCATGGCGGGTGGATTACCTGAACTCATTCAGGTTCCTCCACAACCTTTCTATTGATTTGAGGTTGACACAGTGACTGAGCTTCTTTAAATCACTAAGTTTATACATTTCAAATATAAAGTAGAAAGACTTGTGCACTTATAAGATCAAAATACTCTTTTGTTACCCAGTATCTTCAGATTCAGCTCTCCTAGATTTTTGGTAATGTTGCCTTTTGTGTTTCCTTTAGGTGACATCATAAAGTCCTCATTATTTACCTTATTTCAACAGGTACAGTATATTCAGTCTTTTAAATATGCAAAAGATCCAGCAAAAGCTTTCTGACGCAGACGTTTTAAATAAAAAAAATGAGTCTGCCATTTCTCTAGTATGTTACTCAGCTATAGGTCATTTGGTTTTTATTATTTTTACCTCAAAACATGATGATAATTGTCTGGAATCAGTGGAACAAATGACATGTGTTCGTGGGTAAAACATAGAAATCACACCTGCTGTGTGAATGCACTGCAGCTTGACAGGATTTCAGTGCAACAACATACCGTCAGTGTTGGTCCATGTTCTGCAGATGCGTTTTTACACACGTTGCCCAACAAGATAACAGTACAAATGGATATAGGTGACCTTGGACAATCAGATAGCAGAGGGGTTTAAATACCAGTAGCAGAACTGAGCAGTCACCGAGACGCAGAGCAGAAACCAACATGAAGGCTTTCATTCTTCTGGCTCTCTTTGCAGCGGCATGTAAGTACAAGTCCTGACAGTGTGTACTGCAGCTTGTTACACAAGAGGCTGTTAATAAGAATTTCAGCTTTTTAACCTTGAGTCAAAATGATCATATTGAAAAATCCTAACTCAAATAGATGCTGCTCCCATTGAGGATGACAAGATTGTTGGAGGCTATGAGTGCAGGAAGAACTCTGTGCCCTACCAGGTGTCTCTGAACGCTGGCTACCACTTCTGTGGAGGCTCCCTGATCTCCAGCACATGGGTGGTGTCTGCTGCTCACTGTTACAAGTCGTAAGTGGAGTGATTGGATGTTATAATGACACAAATGTAATGTATCACAGCAGTACTGACAACACATGTATGGTAGATAATGCTAGGTCATGTGTCTCCCTGCAGTTCTATCCAGGTGCGTCTCGGTGAGCACAACATTGCTGTCAATGAGGGCACTGAGCAGATCATCAACTCTGCGAAGGTCATCCGTCACCCTAGCTACAACAGCCGCAACCTGGACAATGACATCATGCTGATCAAGCTGAGCAAGCCCGCCAGCCTGAACAGCTACGTCCGCACCGTGTCCCTGCCCTCCAGCTGTGCCAGCTCCGGCTCCCGCTGTCTGATCTCTGGATGGGGAAACACCAGCAGCAGTGGAAGTCAGTGAAACACTGAAAGCATAAGTGAAAGGGGATCATATTAATACATGATGAGGTGGGAGAATTAATAGGCTTTTCTTCTTGCTATTGCCAGGTAACTACCCCGATCGCCTGATGTGCCTGGATGCCCCCATCCTGAGTGACAGCAGCTGCAAATCTTCCTACCCTGGACAGATCACCTCCAACATGTTCTGTGCTGGATACCTGGAGGGAGGAAAGGACTCCTGCCAGGTATGAGCTAAAGCCACTGCTTCCTAAAGCCGACAGTTTAACGTCCAGAGCAACCTTTAGTCACATGTTGTCTTTTCTCTGTGTCAGGGTGATTCTGGTGGCCCCGTGGTGTGCAACAGTCAGCTGCAGGGTGTGGTGTCCTGGGGTTATGGCTGCGCCCAGAGGAACAAGCCTGGAGTTTACGCCAAGGTGTGCAACTTCACTTCCTGGATTCGCAACACCATGTCCTCCAACTAAATGCACTTGAAGCCACTTCATCCAACATGGACCAGAAGCATCCATAACTAAGATAGCGTCTGAATAAATAAATGGTCAACATCATATTTCTGTCATTTCTTGGTTTTGCTGCTGAATACAGATAATCAATCAATGCATTGCTAATATAAACTTGTTAGAAAAACAACCCACAACATTCACATATTGTGACCGAGTGTTAAACACAAGCGATATTATTAGTAATTCAATAGTATTTAGTTTGTTTTTTCTATCAGAAATGTGACTTTTGGGCATAGTTACACACATTTTCAAATGTCTAAAGAAAAACACCCAATTTCATGGAAATACAAAAGAGAATTTTATTGTTTTAAAGACAAACTACAGCATAAAGTTATATACAACAGATGTCCATTTGAAAAGAGCTTTTTGTTAGTTTTCATTATTAACACTACCAATACACTCAGGGCCAACTTGATAAGGGTCTAAATAAAAAAAATATCCTCCAAAAAACATTAAGGATGTGAAAATGCTGCATGAAACTTTTAACTCACACAAGTCCACTATGACAAACATGTGCAAAGTTGATACATACATACAAAAAGCTCTTACATGTCCATAAGAAAACAAATGTTTCACGTGGTTCAGTCACCTGTGGACAACAACATCTGCATGGTTAGAAGTTTATTATTAAATTCACAGTAAGTTGAGTTTATTCCAAGTGAATGGCCTCAGCTGATTTACAGAAATAAAGATGCAGGCTAATGTCCTAATTATTCTATTTATACGAGAGATTTCAGACAGCTGCAGCTTGTTTTGTAACCATTGACTGCCATCAGACTTTTCTCTGTTTTTACTATTCAGTCAAAAAATAAAGCTGACTGCTACCCGATGTTTTTTTTTTCCTAAAATGAAAGAAAAAAGATTCAAAATGATCCAACAGACATGAATGAAATGTTGAATAAGCATCCTCTGAATCATTCCAGTTCTGAATTAAACAAGTGTGCAGGAGCAGCATAAGTCCTAAAAGGTTTAAACACTGACATAAAAACTGTATTTATATGTGGTGTGTTACACCTGCCCTCGAGCGTGCTGCAAATAATGATGATAAAGTTCAGAGATGGCAGGAAATGCTTTCCCACACACAGTACAGTTAACACTGTCTGAGGACCCGTCTGGTTTGCTGGTACTTTGAGGTGGGTGTCTTTTCAGAGCTCTTAAAGGCGTGATGGGTTTTCCAGGTCCATTTTCACTTATTCCACCAGGACTGACTTCCCTGTTTTGTGATTGTGGAGGTTGAGAAGGAAGAACATCCTGACTAGGAACAGAGGAAGTTAGGGGCAATAGAGGTGATTTTTGAGGAACAACAGCTGGATATTTGCGAGAGAGGCTCAGAGGAGAGTTTTTTACTCCAGCTGCTGGAAGTGGTGTCTGCATTTTGCTGGGGGGGCTAGGCATCTTCTTGTTTGATGGTGAACTGCGCTCATCTAATAATAAATTGAAATCAGAGTCCTTGCGCAGGTCTTGAGTGGAGGAGTGGCAGAGCTGATGGCTAAACAGCAGGTCCAGAGTCTTAAAGCTGCACCTGCACTGATCACACTGATAAGGAAGAAACACTTTCTGAGCTCGGTTTTCAACCCAGTGGAACTCCGGGTGCTTGTTCATGTGTTCTCTGTAAGAGCCCACAAAACGGAAACCTTGCCCACACTGTGGACAAGTGAAGCGGCCGCTTCTCTGCCGATGGACTCTCTGGTGGTACCACAGTTTTTTCCAGCTTCTCAGAGTCTTACCACAGCAGGTGCAGGTGTAGCTTTGTCCAGGGGCATGAGTGAGCATGTGAGCTCGCAGCCTGCCCATGTGTCTGAACTGTCGCCCACAGCCCGGACAGAGATATCTTCTGGGGTCAGATCTATTGTCTAGTTTGTTTAGTTTGGACACAAAGTGCGAGAGATGATGAGAGGCCGTCGCTGTTGACTGGAACGGTTTCTTTAAATTGTCGGCGTTTCTCTTGCGGCACACCTGCAGTTGCCTTTTCTGCCTTTCACCATTTGAAGGGCTGACAGGGTCTGGGTCGTGTCCGAGCGAACACCTAAGTGCTGGGACGGTGTAATAGATCAATGACATGGTTTTTTCCTCCTTTATAGAGACGCCGGGGGAATTTTTGTCAACCGTGCACTGATCCCGATGCGCTTCGAATTCGGTCAGCGTGCCGTACAGCTTGTCGCAGTGCAAGCAGCGGATCAGCTTTGTGCCGGTGTGCTCCTTCATGTGGCTGTTGAACTCCTGCAGATTCTCAGAGATATTCTTGCAGATGTGACACGTGTATGTGAGCGAGGGCTTTATGCGCCGGCTGAGTATTGAGCCGCTGTCCTTCACCGGCCTGCACGTGTGGTTTTTTGCGTTGCTATAATGAGTGAAGGACTTTTCGCAGCGCGTGCAGTTGTAGCGCTTCACAGACCAGTGGGTCAGCTCGTGAACCCGAAGAAAGTAGGCTTGCCCGAAAGCTTTGCCACATATATCACACTTGTACGGTTTCTCGCCTGTGTGGACGCGGATATGTCTGACGAGGGCAGACTGGAATGAGAACGTTTTGCTGCAGTACTGGCAAACTTTCCTGTCTTTTTTCTCCGGTGAAGACTCTCCCTGAAGTGCTTCGCTGGACTCTTCATCAGCCTCTCTGCTCGGCTTCTCCGATTTGGTGTTCAGGCACTCCTCGTCGAGCTCCTGTGCGTGCAACTTCATGTGAGAAGCATACTCTGAGGAAGAGAGTTTGATATTGCATAAATCACAGTTTTGACATGTGCTGTTCTTTTGGTGCACTCTGAGATGAAGATTTAAGTTGGAATTTTTGCTAAAACCTTTCCCGCATTCAGTGCACTTGAAAGGCCTCTCTCCTGTGTGAATGCGCTGATGGATCACAAACTGGGACTGAAACTTAAAGAGACGCCCACAGTAACCACATTTTAAAAGAGTTTTATCACCTTTCTTCGTGTAGATTACGTTAGTGTGGTCATCGGAGTTGGCTTCTGCATTTACGCTGCTACAGTCTGTGTTCTGTTCTGTGTCGTTACCGGTTTCAGGTTTCTCTACAAGCTGCTCCTTCGGTAGCGAAACAATACTTATTTTCCTCCTTCTCTTGCCACCTCTCTTGCGCCGAAGAGCTTTTTTCTGAACGTCTGGGCCTTTAACTGTGATGTCGGCAGCGTGCTGAACAGATTCGGGACTGTTTGACTGTGAAGCGGCGTTTGCCTGAACCACGTCCTGCTCTGCATTTTCAGTTTCCACTGCAGAGGTGCTCTCGGCAGGTTTAGACATTTCTTCAGGGGATGTCACAATATCTTTGCAAGGGGGCTCTTTTTCCTGCAAGTCTGCATTTGCTGGTGGATCTAAGGACTTGGGAGATTCCAACTGATGCTCCTCGCTGCTATTTGTGCTATTCGACTGGTTTATTATAGGGGTGTCCATCTGAGTGGGGTTTACTGTGTCAACATCATTTAAATTTGTTGAAGGCATAACTTCCGGCTCTGGCACAGCGTGCGGCTCTTTCTGTTGTAACAAATCTTCTACTGGTTCTTCTGGTTGTGTCTGCTGTTCTTGTACTTCTCCAGAATGTGATAACTGGTCCCCATTACCATCTGTGTTTGTCTCAGGTGTGTCAGTGATCGGTTCCACCTGTTTATCGTCGCCTGCTTGCTCCACACTACACGTTAACGCTGGCGAGGGCCCCTGGGAATCCTCCAGCTTGGACACTTTAGCTGGAACTTCCTGATCAATCTGAACCTTGCGCCTTCTCCTTTTAACATGTTGTAAACAGGGCGCTCCGCTGCTTTCTGTGGAGGTTACTTCTGCTTGCTTTACATCCTCTTTACTCTGAGGTTGTTCAGCTTGTGCTGAAGGCTGTTGCAGTCCTCTACTTCTTAGGCTCCGTGCAGGACCACTTAGATCAACAACACGAGGAGGCACGACAGGACGACGGGGCGCTGCAGTCTTAGGAATGGCATTTTGTAGAGCTGCATCTGATTTTTTTGGCCGTCCTCTTTTTCTTTTTACCACTAAAGGCACATCACTTTCAGACTTTTCATTTAAGACAGCTTGAGGAGGAGCTGCTTCGTCTTTATGAGGTGAAGTACTTATTAGGTGATCATCAACTTTGTTAGGCACGTCATCACTGCTGGAGTTGGTGATGCACACCGGCACAGGTATTGTGGTGCTGACCTCCTTATGCTGAACTGCATCGACACCAGCAGCACTTGGATTGACGTTGTGTTCCTTCAACAGCTTCTTTTTTTTAGGAGGCCTCCCACGTTTCCTGCGGACCTCCACGGGCTTTCCATGACTGTCTGTTGTGGAGCTGCACATGCTCGCAGACGTCACTTGAGACATCGAGTCCATCCTCACCTGTGACGGCACCTTTTCACCCGGTTGACTAATTTTATCGTCTACTGTTTCAGAGCCGTCATGGGCGCCAGACTCCAGGTGGCCAGGTGAGCTCAGCTCAAGCGTGGGATTTTGATCTGTTACTTTTGGTTCATCTTTCCACCTGGTGTCCAGATCTTCCTCGCTGGGTCCGTTATCCTTCGGTATCTGTGGAGGATTTTAAAAAAATAAAATAAGTGTCATAAATGTAATAACATCTATAAACAGTAAAGCACTTATTTAGACTGTCTACTAATACGGTGCACTGAGTGAACAAACCTATTCATACATGCATGTGCTGCCAGAATTGAAAAATGGCATGCAAAGGCACAGCATTATAAGTTAATTAAGATTTATAAATGATACTGTACACTCAAACAGCACGCGTTTTGGGTTGACGTGTCTTTTTATTTTCCTCGCTGACTACCTGCTTGCAGTCCGAGGGGGCATGAATGGAACTGCGAAGACGAGGTGCCACAGAAGTTAAGTCAGACATTGTATTTTGGTCATTGCTTCCTCTGCCGAAGGACATTTTGCTCCCCATGTCAAGAGTCTGCAATTAAACAGCGACAAGGAGGCTGTAACGCATGAAATCTGTCTAAAGCAAAATGCTATCATGCTAGCGCCAAAATGAATACATTTGCAGCCAGAAGAAGAAATCTGAATGAACTGCATGCAGTGTTTATTCACCTCAACTTATAAGGCCTGGTTGTACTGCTTTTGTTCAGTTGCAAAAGCAAGCATGCACATCGTGATACAAATCTGCAGCTGAGGGAGGCGGCTGGATTCAATCAGTTCTGCAGAAAGACCCACAGAAACAAGAAACCCTACAAAAATGCAACATAACTTATTCAACTCTTGCCTTCAGCATTTACTTTAGCAGGTAACATACCTGATAAGGACCATTACAGGATTAACTGTGCAGTGATTTATAAACCAGTCTGAAAACTGTGCTGACACAATCAGCTCTTTATATAATACCTCACTTTTCTTTACTGTATCTAATAAAAGCTCAAATAGGATCAAATATGAATACAATCACATTTTTGGACCTTTAAAAATTAAGAGAAATATTGTGCATCACACGTATTTTAATATATTCAGCACAGACCAAATAGTTAATATAATTCAAGCATCTAAACACCTTGTTAGTACAGAAAGGGTCCTTTCTGCTCCTTAATGCACCGTGGCTGGCCATAAGGAACAAGCAGCATGAAAGAGCTCTTTTATGGAGTTGTAGTTATGGAAAATGTAACCAGATATACAGAAAACCAGAGTTAGTTCAGATAAAGCTGCTCTTTGTCTCTCACATCTGAACCAAATATCCAACAGCAGTGTTAAAACGGCCTGTTTGAAGCCCATACTGGGATTCTTAAGACTAGTTAACAGCTAGTTATGGCTACAAGCTAAGTTAAATATGCGTTTAACAATAAGAGAAAGGCGTTATCGCTAGCTAGGCCACATAGCTAGCTTCGTCTACAGGCCACACAAACCAAACTGCTCTATTCAGTCTGAACTTATATAGCTTTATTCTTTTAAAAAAAATAAGGCGTGTGCAGAATATTTGTGAAAACCGGCTACGGAATGTGAGAGCTGGTAGTAAAGACAAAGTGCTTGCCTGGGTGGGGAAGCATCGGGACGGGTTTCTGCGTAGCCATGCACGGACCGCTGCTCTAACTAGCACTGGCTAGCTAAAACCTGACCGTCTCTGTCGCTCCTGGGCGTTTTGGATACTTATAACAGGGGAAATTGACCTGGGAACTGAGATACTAACGAGAAACAAGCTTTTGTCTTCTTTTCAGGGCAGTTTGCAGTGCTCCGATACTCGGTATCCACCGGTATCCACGCACAAAGCAGCCCGACAACAAGGATCAATCACGCGCACAGCGTCTGCTTTATGTGCTGTCGGAAATATAATGGTTATGAAGGACATTAATAAAGTATGTGTCTCTGTGTGTGTGTGTATATATATGAGGGCCGGTATTCTGTTCAATCTTTCCAGCCTTTCCTCTCGATGTTGTGAATAAAAAAAGAAGAAAAGCGAGTGTCCGTTTATATCACATAAACTTGCCATACAGGTGCACCACTGCTTTGCTTTGTTACCGCGTCTTTCATCAAATTACCAAGCCCAAAGACAGTCCCTGAACGCCTCATAAACGCAACACAAAAGTTGACGTCATCATAAATGGACACACATCATGGCCTTGTTTTTAATTAGTTTTAAACTGCTCCCTCTTCTGGAGTTCAGGTGCAACAGGCATACTTTGTTATTCTTAACCTGAAAGTTTAAACTGATCATGTTTAGGCTGCATGAGTAAAATAATATTTTATGCAATTATGAATAAAAAGAATCACAGAATAATTTATTACATAGTATGTGTGCCAGATTTGAGAATAAAATGTTTCCAAATAATTACTTGTTTAACAGGTAACTTTAAATTTAGTTATTTCACAAAACAGTGATTATGTGAGCATGTGTATTCTAATAACCATAACATGGAAAAATAACAAAAAAAGCACAAGTTTGAAAATATACTTTAATACATCATGAACAGTATTCATAAAATTCAAATGTGGAAAGAACAAACATGGTCAAGACCTACAGCTTCACACAACATTCTTGTCTGACTAAAAACGGTATAAAAACAATGAAAATCGGGGCTATTATACAGAACCTGGCTGTCCCAAACACTGGTAACCATGCACATATAGTTTTATGATTAACTGAATTTACACTGGTGATTTCATTCAAGGGGCAACAGCTTCAAAGCTTGTCCATTAATATAAATGTTTGCTGTACAAAGAAAGCACATTAGTCTAATAAAAAAAAAGCATGGATCTTACACTTTCTCTTTTAAAGCAGTTTTGAGACAAAGGAAAACAAGGTGTTTCTGTATGTCTCATATTAATATCACTAAACTACAAGACTACCATTTCTGTGGAGTTGGTCTGTGGCTAACATAAAGGTGACATGCAAACCGACCGTGCCTCACTGGACTTTTAGTCAAATCTTGATGGGGACAGATGAAGTTACTTTGTAAATCATCTCAGCAGGGTTTTCTGATTCACCCTCGACGATGTAACAGTCATCGTCATCCTCAGACACTTCTCCATTGACAGAAACAGCCCCGTTCCCTTTGTCCAGGTCGACAACCACGCATTCATTATTTGTGCTACCAGGTAAAACTCCTAGTTTTCTCTCTCCGTTCAGCTGAGCAAAATTTGGGGTCTGAACTGGTGCGATCCTCTTAAGTTTGTAGTGCTGTTTACCGCCTGTCACGTGCTTTGCCATGAACTCCTGCGCTCTGGCACACTTGTGCCTCTGAAGCAGCTGAGGTGTTTTAAAAGGAAGATAGCAGACTCGGCATGTGAAGTCGGTTTGTGTTGATTCCTCCATAGATTTGCTCAATGCAACTGATGCAGTGTTTGTGGGTCTGTTTAACAACGCAGAGGGAGTGGCACAAAGCCCCTGACTGAATACAGTAGGGACTGGCCTCCTAAATGGCAAGGTCACACCAGATTTGGATGCATTAAGATTCTTACTCTTGGACTGGAAAGAAGCAGTGGCATAAGGCCCTTTGTGGTTGTTATATGTTCTGATATTCTGACTTTTCAGAACTGGGGTGGATGTGATGCAACGTGCCTGATTACTTCGACTAGTATTGTGATTTTCCAACTGTAGGACAGAAGGGGCCTGAAGCGGCAGAGAAATGTGACTCTGTAATGCATTTCCTTCACTTGGTGGCTTGTAACCTGGAGGTTTGGCTGTGACGAGTCTGTATTTGGTCTGATTATTCTGGGATTTGCAATCATGGAAGCGAGGCACAAACTTCTTGCCAGAAAGCAGCAGCCCACACCCAATACATCCAGAGATTTTAGTTGTGACATGAGAGTTGTGATGAAAAATGAGAGAGGCCTTGGACATAAACTCCTGCCCACATTTACCACAGAGGTATGGCTTTTTGCTTAACTTGTGAATCTTTTTAAGCAATACAACTGGCTGATAAAGTGTCCAAAGATCCACCGTTGGCGCACCAACACCCGCAAAAATATTCTGCATGTCTGGGAGTGCAGGCAGAGGATTTGAAGGCAAAGTTGTCTGCGACAAAGTTGGATGCAACTTAGGCAGTTGTTGACTCGGAGTAGATTGGAGAGGAACCTGTGATCTAAAAGATGAAGTACTGGGTACTTGGTGGTCGAGTTTTACAGGGCAGGAAACTGATGGCACATCAGGGGACTTCCAGACAACATCACCTTTCTTCAATCTTTTCAGTTTTTCCTCTTCTTCTTTGAGCCTCTCAATTCTACGCTTTTTTATAGTTTCATGATCAAGCACTTGGTGCCCTGGTTCATGTGTGGTGCTGTGCTCGAGCATGTCCTTGTATTTAGTAAACTCTGTTCCACAGGAGCAGATGAAACTTACACATGAACACACGTGTTCCTCCAGGTATTTCCGATTTGCAAATATTTTCTCACAACGGAAGCAAAGGTGACCACTTAGGCCTTTGCTCACGCCATTATCCATGACGCTCTGCAACCTCGCGTTTCCTTTCTTCATGATCAAGCTTGTTATGGATATTTATTCACCGTTAAGGAGCCCTTTCACTGCAAACAAACAAAATGTGACTTATTAATGTTAGCCTACATATTTCACAACTTTGTAGATCATGAATGCAGACTCGTACTATTTGCTCGCAGGTTACACATTTTGTGCATCGTTTGATTTTAACTGTAAAACATGAAACATATCTTCCTCGTGTCTTTAAGATCATAACTCAAACTCTTAATAGTTAATAACGTTGCCTTTCAGATTGTAAAAACTGGATTTGTATTCCCGATAAACAAAGTACGCTACTATGGAGGCATTTTAAATTCAACTAAGGTATATACAGTAATTCGGTTAAATACTTAAACATGTTGTAGCTTGGAGAGCACGACGATACTTTTATTGTATGTGGGCTATCTCTGCTACAAGCATACCATGCTAATGCTAGCTTTAACTAGCTCTCCGTCGTAAGCGTCACCTTCCCTTTACGTGAAAGTGAACGCAAATCAGTTCTGACATATTGTTTACAAAAAAATTCATAGGTTTTTTCCACTTTTATTTTAGGACATATTTACCTTTGGATTCATTCGCCGGTGTTGTTCACGAGTAAGCGCCAATTAGCCCTCCAACCACACCGAATAACAAGTGGGGGGAAAACCGCCTTCTTCTACGGAAAGCGCTCTTCCAAAGCGCTACATCCGGTTTTCCTTCGTCACACTGCCCCCTGTCGGTTAAAGTTATTTTATTTTTGCACAAGCAGCTCAGCTAAACCACTCGTGTAAACAATATATTCAGACCATAATATTTTCTATGAAAGTGTGTTAAGGCATTTATTTAACTTCTTTGGTAAAAATATTTTTAAACCTATTGATAAGAGATACATGAAATATCTTTCATGTACATGCAAAATGTATTATATATGTATCTTAAATTCTTTAAATATGACTTTCACGTACATTATACATATATATATATATATAAAATACATAATTCAAATCGCAAGTTAAAAAATGTCTTTCTTAAAAACAAAAGTTTATCCAAGTTACTGTTACAAGGAGTCTTTATGCATATTAAACAAACCTGATAAAATATTAAATTATGAATATGTCTAGCTTTTTGCTGTAGTGCTACTCTGCAGATTTTAAGTAAAAAAATTAAAGGGAAAGAAGGATCTCCCCAGAGATGCAAATTTAAGCTCAACCTGCATCAAATCAACTCTAAAGGTGGTATGAATTTAAGTGTAAAGCCTCTGTGTTAAGTCCAACCCGTGGCTTGATTTTGGCCCTTGCTTTTCATATATATATATATATATGTAAAATATGCATGATTAGTAGAACACCTCTCGCCCGTAGGCAGCTGGGATTGGCTCCAGCCCCCCCGCGACCCCACTCTGGGATTAAGCGGTTGAAAATGGA
>JBAMHV010000006.1:15532478-15549533 GCA_037177535.1 Pseudomugil gertrudae | reverse complement strand
CAAACTCTGTCCGGTCTGCAGAGTCTTTGTCTACTTTTAAGAACAAGCTAAAGACTCAGCTGTTCAAGGTGCATTTTGGCATTTAGATAGATCTAAATCAGATAGAAGAGCTAAGCTAATTCTTAGCCACACAACAGCACTGATTATATCGGGAAATAAATAGGAAATATATATACAAAAAACAAAGTCTAGCACTTCAGGACAACGTCTGTATCCTACAGGACAATAGCTGTGTCCTACAGGTCTGGCACTTATCTATGCTGTTCCCTGTTGTCTGATTTCATGCTTGTGTTGTTTTTCATCCTCTGATGTACGTCACTTTGGATAAAAGCGTCTGCTAAATGCCAATAGAATAGAATAGAAAGGTAGGGAACCAGTGTTTGGCTTTTACCGTAATTTCTCAGTGCTACAGTAACAACCCTGTTTTTTGCAGATTTAACAGTGATGTGCTTCCTTTACTGAACAAGGTAAAATACTGTTTTTTTTCTACAGGTGTAAAATCAGGTGCACAGTAATTGTCTGTTCTATCTGCACCCAGATTCCTGCTTTCAGTTGGATGCACGCTTGGAAACATTCACCTGCCTGTCAGCTCTCTTTGGTCTCCACAGCAACAATTCCTGGAACTGCCTTCTGTCAGTGTCTGCATCTCCACCACACCACACAAAAAGATCCTTGTGGAAGACCAGAAAAAAACCTATACCTGTCATACTAAATCATGACAATAAATGTGGGTGTTCTCTCATCTTGCTTTGCTTGTTTATGTTTGATATGAAAATTTACTGCCAGACATTTTCCTTCAATGCCTCACAGTCTTGATAAATCACTGTGGTTTGAATTTAATCTGCTTTACTTTTTGAATAGTGCAGTATGCTGGATTGTGTCAGGGACCTCTTTGCAAAGCTCCTAATTGGATCCTGTCTGGTACTGTAGATCTGGGCCTCTTGCTCTGGTGCTCAAGGCTTGCTTGTGTGCTGCCATTAGTGCATCTGTGCTGTCAGTCAGTCCAGCCCTCTGTTGCAAGGATTTGTTCACACATTGTTGGTACATAGCAAATTTGGAATGTGGCTCCTATGGTAATTTCTTCATCTTCTTCTAATCCAGATTATATTGTGAGACATTAACAAAGTGCTTTATCCCTTGGGGCTATCTTTCTGTTGCATCTATGGAGCTTGGATGTTTTATCTTGAATAAAAGATCCGATGCTCTCTTTGTGCCTTATAGCCTCTGGACAATAAATTTGGTGCTGAACCCTCCGTGGTGAACAGTTTGTGTTTATAGTCTGGTCTAAACTTCCTCATTTAGACAGCTTATTATCCCAGCAGGGTAACTGATCACAAGGAGGGCATCACTGTTAATTACTATACTATACTATACTATACTATACTATACTATACTATACTATACTATACAGTCATTTGGCAGACGCTTTTATCCAAAGCGACTTACATGATATGATAAGCAGTCATTTTAACCATAACCATTAACCTAACATGCATGTCTTGTGGGTGGGAGGAAGCCAGAGGGGAGACATGGGGAGAACATGCAAACTCCACACAGAAAGGTCACTGGTTGGTACCTGGGCTTGAACTAGCAACCATCTTGCTGTGAGGCCACAGTGCTAACCACTGTTCCACCATGTTACGGATTAATACGGATGCTAATTACCTGAATTTTGTTCTAATCACTGGGCTGATTTCTCAATACTTGCCTTTATTGCAGATAAACTGTTGCAACCGTCCTTGTAGCTTCTTCATTGTCACAGTGTGTCTGGGTATTCATAGCTCTCCTCAACATCTGCTATTCTACCATCAGGGAGTGCAGTGCTCTCTATATTGAGTATTCTCTCCATTTAGCTGGATTTCTGTAGTCCAAATTACATTTTGATGCCATTCACGCGTAGAAGAGGTGACTGCTTGCAGTCTCATTCCTGAGATGGCATTTGTTGCCCATCTTGTTGCTCATTTGGCTTCAGTGGAGGCAAATGATCATCTACACATTCTGCCCTTGCTTTATATTTCTTTAATGCTGATTATACTGCAGTGCAACTGCTTTCCTATCTGAACAATACTGATATGAAACAATTATATCAACAGATGTCTCAAATACATAATATCACGGCAATCATATTTCCTGCCAAAATACTAAAGCTACATCTAACAACCTGTCAAGTTCCACACAACAGAAGATGTTAAGTACTGTCTTGTTATGGCAGGAAGCCAGGTCCCAGCTACTGGAACTGGTTTGGAAGGTGCCACTCTGACACAAAGTACAAATTAGCCATTCTTATGACTCCCTCACAGTGCACCAGCTCACTACAATCATCTGTGGTAATAAGCAAAAGGACTTCCCATTGTCCTTTGTAAATATCCCCACTTTACTCTGCTTTTGTCTACCCATTTGGACAGAGGCGCTGCAACACAAAATGATGCAGTCATAGCACACATCATTGTGCTGTCTCATGTGTCTTGATTCAAAACAAAAATTTGATGGAAACAGTCTGTGATCAAATGAGGTCAGCAGAATAGGTCAAGTTGGACACTTTCTAAGTCAGTTTTACATAATTTTATTAATTTGTTACAATATATATATATATTTTTTTTACTGGTTTATGATCTTTCTATAAAGGTTAGGAGCAGCTTGAATTATGTTGTCAGGTTCTGTTAAGACACTTTGAGTCAAACAGATAAATTAAAACTTTCTGTGGGACAAAAAAAAAAGGCCATCACCAGCCAACCTCATCAAAGTACGGCTGATGCATCTGTGATGACGCCTTGGAGTAATTTATTCTTTCAGGTGTTCAGTTAAAAACTTCTGGAAGTAATCTTTTCATTAATAAGCTTTATTCTGTCTTTTTTTCCATTTATTTAAATCAATTCTGGTATCATCTTTTATCTTAATGGTTGGTACTGATGTAGGCTGTTCTGTTGCCTGGCTGGACACATTGACTGGATTTGGGTGAGCTGCAAATAAATTATCCTTTAGGAACAATAGCATTGTCAAAATATGAATCAGCCTCAGTGTTCTTGCAAACTATATTCTAACTTTGCAAAATCTGAGAAGTGATGAGATTTAAGAGAAATGTTCCACTATAACAGTGTGTTGATTTGGCTCTATGGCTCAAAAAGGTATTCCTTTGCCCAGGGAACTGGTTTCATAATAAATCTGAATACAGGAAGTAAAAGTACACCGTAATCATTACAAACGATGTGTTCACTTCCATTTAGCTAAAACACAATTACTGTCTGATCAGACCCTCACCCATGTAGACTTGAGACCATAAAAAGTCCCTTTCACATAATCCAGAATAGCTTTATCAATTATAACAGCATGAGACTATACTGCTGATTAATATACTGCTGATTAATCTATTCAGGGGTTAAGTAGCCTGATCAAGCCAACTTCAGTATGATTGTATAACATGGTTTAGTAAATCTTGGCAAGTAAAATCTAGTTAAATTAAATAAACACATTAGCTACCACTCTGTTAATTCTATTTGACACTAACAGTAAAAAGAAGAAAAAACAAACACACATAATACAAGACCCAGAAATCTGTTTCAGAGTTTACTTTACACTTGGACCAACTTGCATGAATATTTTTCGTAAAAACAGTTCACATCCTCAAGAGGATGAAAAGAATCTTTCAATAGAGCATGTTTTCAACATCTGTACAAGCTACGTTTCACATTATGCAAACAAAAACAAAAGGTAAAACAGGCATTGATAAGGGAAAATAAAATTACAGAAAAAATATACAAGAAAAGCCGTAGCATAGAAAATTTTACGGATTAAAATGATCAGGGTAGTATTTTCAAACACAAATGTCAAGAAAACTGATTAACAGCATTTTCAAATTAATGTCAACACTCAGAAATCTGAGTTGTAATTCAAGACAGTTTCCTACCCAATATTGGTATCAAACAACTATTATTTTTGAAATACAAATTTTGAAGAATCTATGGCTAAGGTAAATATACACAAAAGCTCAGGACAAGTTTGACACAAGTCAAGCACTTTCTAAGTATACAGTGAGGACAAAAACAATGACCTACATTTGAGAATAAGTGGAGGTACACAGCCAGACATAAGGCTTGACCTTAGCTATATTAGGAGTGATAAGGTCCACAGTATGTTGCAACCACTACTGAGAGGACCCAGCGTGAGTCAGCTGATGTTCCTCCAGTAAGTGGGGAAAAGCAAAAGCTTTATCACATTCTGTGCATTCATACACAACCTCACCAACATGGCTCTCTTGATGCTGTTTAAGAAGAGAGCGCTGGCTGAATGACTTGTAGCACATGTCGCAGCGAAACTCCCCAGCTTGTTCTTCAGCATGGAGTCTCATGTGCAAGGACAGTTCCTCTGGCGTCTTGAATTTTGTGGAGCACTGGCCACATTTGAACTTTGTGTCAACTTGCTGCACAGCAATGCTATCCGCATCTTTGAGACGATGTCTGCTCTCGTGCTTTCTAAGGTACCGCAGCTTGGCAAATGTTTTCCCACAGCGTTCACATTCAAACTGCTTCCGATCCTGATGCAGTTTGTTTTGATGCTCCAAGAAAAAGCTTTTAGAGGAGAATTGCATTGAGCAGTCCAAGCATTTGTACAAGTCTTCTCCTGTAACATCGACCTCCTCTTCCTCCCCTGCTGCCTGATGAGTCTGATTCTTTTTTAGAAGATTGGAGTATTTGCTTTCTGCTCGTATACGCTGCTCCCTGAAACATTGGTGACGATGGAAAGCATCGGCCCCCAGAAAGCTTTCCCCACACTCTGTGCATTCACACCCAGATGAAGTCAGATATCGCTTTTCATGGTGGTTGAGCTCACTTCCAGAGGGGTACGGTTGATTTATCTCTGGCTCAGCTATACCATCGGGATGTGTGCGGAAATGATGAATCAGTTCAATGGGGTTAGCAAAACCCTGATGGCAAACAGGACAGATGAAACTGTCTGAAAGTTCTGTGTGTGCATTTTCTGCAACGTGGCTCTCAAGATGACTGAGGAAGTGCTGAGGGGAGGAATAACTACTGTTGCACTGGTTGCATGGGTATTCTCTAATGGACCATGATGGGTGATGGGTACTTCTGTGCTTTTTCAGGTGAGATGCATGAAGAAAGTGTTTATTGCAGTCTGTGCAAGAGTATGGTCGCTCTTTAGCCTCCATGCAACCGTGCTCTGAAAGCTCCTCGGGGTCTCTGAAACGTTCTGTGCAAACACCACAGCGATACTTAAACTGCATTGTGTACACAAAAGAGCTTTCAGACTTCAGGCTTTCAGGCTCTTCTGTTGAAACTGAAGGCGAGGAATAGTCACCTGCTTTGTAGTGAATATTTCGATGTTCAGCTCTGCTGCTCTTGGACTGAAACACCAGATTGCATAAATCACATGGGAAGCTCTCTTCACGGTGGGTAGACATGTGCTCTGCAAGCTGCGTGTGTCCTGTAAAGCTGAGCTGACACCTGGAGCAACGATGCGGCCGATTCTTGCTGTGAGAATGCTTATGGTTCCGCAATGCAAAGAGAGTCACAAAGCCCCTGCCGCAGGTTTGACACTGGAACTCAAACTTGTGCATTCGCTGGTGTTGCTGAAGCTGGGATGCAAGGAAGAAACACTTTCCACATTCAGCACATTCGTGGGGCTTTTCACCAAGGTGACAAAGCTGATGATCCTCCAGGTTTTCTGATGTCGGGAATGTTTTGCCGCACACGTGACAGGGGAAGTATGGCGCTGAGTCTGATTCACTTTCACTGTAGTAAATTTCATTCTCATCACTTTCACCAGTTGTACTGACATGACTGCTCGATTGCTGCTCACTGCCGCTCTTTTCCAGCACGGTGCTCCCAAAATCCTTCCACTCCTTTGGATGCCATCTTTTATAATGTCGAGCCAGTGACTTTTTCACTGCATAGACTTTGGTACAGAATTGACAGTGAAAGATAACATCTGCGTGTTGTGTACAGTAATGCTCGCACAAAGATGGCCTGCTCATAAACCTCTGTTTGCAGAGTTTGCAAAAAAAACGTTTGTTTATGTCATGAGATAAGTTATGTCTTTTTAAATCCGATATAGATATAAACACTTTGGAGCAGTCTTTGCAAGAGTATTTCATGTTACTTCTGTGAAACCTCATGTGTTTTTCCAGATTTGCTTGGTTAGAGCACACCCGTCCGCACTTGGTGCATGTATTACTCTTTTTCTCTTGTTCTTCTCTTCCATGGTCTTCCAGGTGACTAATAAGCAACAAGCCATCAGTGAAGCTTTTATCACATTCGGAGCATTGGTACTGCACAGCCTTTTTCTCTTTATTTGAGCTACTTTGTGCTCCGTCGTAACTTTGCACTGACATCTCCTCTTCCTCTTCTTTGACTTGGAAGGAGTCAGCAGACCTGGTCTGTAAGACCTCAGCACCAGTTGCGTTGTGTTCTTTGGACACATGTTTAGAGTCTTTCAATGCGAAATCGATCTTTGCTTTCAAAGGACCTTCCGGCTGTTGTGTTGTCTTGGGTTTACATTTCCTGTAGTGATTTCGGAGGATAGTCTTATTCCAGAAGCCCCTGTTGCATTCTTTGCACTTGAAAGGATGCTCTGTGTTGTGTACACGTTGATGGCCTGTTAGTCCAGCTTTATTTGTAAAGGACATATTACATTCTTGACAGATAAACTGTTTGAGGGCTTTGTTGATATCAGTTGTCTTTGTTTCACAGCTCAAATCTGGATTGTTATCAAGTCTTGCACAATTCTCATCAAAAGGTTCTTCTTTGATTTCAGGAATATTGGAAAGAAGCTGTTGTAGAGGGGCGGCGGAAACGGGGGAATTCATGGTTTCCAGCTTGTGCTTGCTCAGAAAATGCTCCTGAAGCTGGGAAAACAGCAAAAATTTTGAAGCACAGTATGCACATGAAAAGCCTTTTGGTGGGCTGTGAGAGGCTGTCTTCTGACCTTGGGAAGCTGTTGGGGAGGCCTGTTTTGAAGCACAAACTTTTTTGTGATTTTCAAGCTGATTTTCAAAGAAAAATCCTCCACATCTGTCACAGAGGACTTTGCTGCGCTTAAGTGTCTTGGTGCACTTTAAATAATGTCGCTGTACATAATCCTTTCTTATAAATCTCTCTCCACAAATCTCACAGGAATATGGCCTCTCCCCTGTGTGTAGACGGGTGTGCACACCTAACTGCCAGCTGTTTTTAAAACTACGCGGGCAAAACCCACACACATACTTAAATGTTTTGTTTAAGAAAGGTTGGATCCTCAGTAAGAGTTTTTTTCTTACGTTGTTGAGTGGTCTGGTCATATTTTCTGCTGGCTGATCAGTCTCGAGAGGCAGAGACGCATTTGTTTCACTGGTGGGCTTTCTGCACTTCTTCGTTTTCCTGTGCTTTCTCAGAGTTTTGTCATGAGAGAAAGAGGCACCACAACGCGTGCACTTGAACGGCTTTGGACCGTGATACATGGTGAAGTGTCTGGAAAGCTTAGAACGAGTAGGGAAGCTTCTGAAGCAGATTTCACAGTTGAATGTCTCCTCATTTTCAAGCTGCTTAATGCTCAACTTGCTTTGCCAACCTTTGCCAACATCATCCAAACTGATTTTGGGGATTCTGACCTCCAGTCGCGTCTTCTTTATTTTGCAGCGACTCTGATGAACTTTCAGATGATCGTACCTTGAAAAACAGCTGTCGCAGGCTTTACAGCGATAAGGTTTCACCTCATTATGCGTCAAAATGTGGTATCTAAGGTTTCGAGGTTTTGTGAATGTCTTGGTGCAGAATTTGCACTTGTACTCCACTTCACCCATTTGGAGGAGTTTTTTGGTCTCCTCTCTAAGAGAGTCCATCTTTGTGGCAGCTTCACTTTTAAAGTTTGGCTCTACACTTTTTTCCACTGCATCACAGAAAGCTTCGTGCTTAAAACACATTGTCTGACTTCCAAATCTTTGACCACAGCGCACACATGCATAAGGTTGCACACCAGTATGTGAAATAAGATGCCTCAGGTACAATGACCTGTACCGGAACTTCTGCGTACAATAGGGGCATTTAAAATGTGACAGCATGGTTGCTTTGGACTGTGAAGGTGTCTTATTGATGTTCTGGCTTGGCCGTAAGGTGGTTTTCTTAAAATTGCTGGTAGTCAATCTCTGAAGAGCGGAGGGGTTCGCAGCGGCGCCACATTCTGCCTGATGTCGAGATATTTTATTGGGTCCAAAGTACTGTCCACATTTTGAACACAAATGCAGGGTATTTTTCTTGTGGGCAATTAGATGTTTTTGCAAACGGTCTTTTTTACAAAACTTCCTTGGACAAATAGAACAATGATACGGATTCTTTGTCTTACTTTTGGACTCTTCCAAAATGAGCTCCTCAGTCAAGGGTGGCAAACACTTCTGAGCATGCAGTTCGAGGAACATTGTTCGGTAAAACTGTTTACCACAGTTTTTGCAGGAAAAAGATTTGTCCCCTGTGTGTATGACCATGTGACGCAGCAAATATCGGCGACTGTTGAAATTTTGCTTGCAAAATGGACACTGGTTTGAAGATGAGCCAGATATGTGTGTGAGACAGTGTTTCCTCAGTATTTGGGGATTATCAAATACCTCTTTGCACAAGGAACACTGTACTTGTTTTGTTGTATTCTGGTCTTTCGCCATTTCCAAAGGCTGCTTTGGCTTTGTCGGCGCTTCCTCCTTCGGCTGTTGTGCCTTCTTGTCTTTGTGTGTATGGCGCTTAAGATGTCTAAGTAGGTACACAGGAAACTGGAACTGTTGCGGACAGTCTGGGCACTTAAGCATTCCCTTTTTAAGGTGGGAGCGCCTGTGCTGGATCAGTTCTGCAACACTTGGCAGAATCTTTTTGCAGACTGTGCACTGTATTCTCTTCTGATGAACAACTTTATGACCCAACAAATGGGTGCGTTTCTTGAATCCCTTTCCACACTCCAAACACCGGTATGGTCGTTCCCCTCGGTGACTACGCTCATGTTTCTTCATGAATGATAATGACCTGAAGTATTTTCCACAAAAGTGACAACTCAGAGCAGATTCTGCAGTCTCCTGAGATGTGCTTTCTTCAGTATTTGTAGAATTCAGAGCATCCTCAGTCTCATGTTTTATCTCATTTGACATGAAAGACGAAATTGTTTTTCTATACTTGAACTTCTTTCCAGTGAGTTTAAACAATTCATGCTTCTTCATATGTCTATACTTCCCAGAGGCATAAGAAAAAACAGCAGGGCACTGATTGCATTTGTAATGTGGGAGAGGCTTAGAGGTTAGTAAACCAGAGTGTGGTTTTCTTGGTTTATCTTTCCGTTGTACTTTAACGTTTACCGTTGACTGGGTATCCTGCACATCATCTTTTAACTGCGGCTTCTGCTCATTTTCTGCAGTTAATTGCGGTTTAGTCTCTGTACATGACATTGCCTTTTCTCGTGCAAGTCGATTAAGACACTCTTTCAGGCAATTCGCTTTAATGTGTCTAAATCGGTTAGATGGTAATGTGAAGGCAGCTGAGCACAAGGGACATACATATTTGTCACGAACTTTTCCCTTGCCCCCATATGTAGCATTTCTGACGCAATCACGCAAGTGTCGAGCTCTGTTGTAGGAGTACTTGAAAAGCCGTGGACAAAGAGGACATTTATATTTTCCCCTTGGCTCAGTCTTCACTTCAGTAGTATGCAGACTACCGTCATTTAAGGTGGACTGCTTTAATGCAGCCATTTTCTTTTTCTTGTGCACATCGTACATGTGCTTTCTCGCCTTTTTTGGGGAGGCAAAGCTTTTACCACATATATGACACAGATTTATCTTGGAGATGTCAAAAAGCTTTACGTAACAGTTCTTTATGCTTTCATCGAAAAAGTTTGGTGGCTCATCTTTTTGCGGTTCATCTTGTTCTGGCGGTTCAATTTTGCAGAGAGTTGCATCAGAGTTTGAAACCGGTAACTGGGATGCCTTGCATCTTTGAGGTACTATTTTGTGCCTTCGCAGAGAACTGGGTTGTGCAAAATACACGCCACATTCATTACACCTATATGGTGTTTTGCCTGTGTGAGTCCTCATATGTTTAACATAATGAAGTATTTTTGAAAATATGAGCCCACACTTCTTGCACTTGTGGCGGCCCTGGAATTTTCTTTTCTTTACTGGGAAAGAATTAGAAAGAAGGCCCTGGTTTTCTTGGATGGCACCACAGAAATGCTGTTTACCTTCTTCATGACTAATCAGATAAACATCACAAGTACTGCAAAACTGAAAATTGATCATTGGATGGCAACTATAGTGGTGCTCAATTAGATGGTCGAGATTTTGGGTAGTGACTTGGCAATCTGTGCAATGGTAGGGGTCACTTATTCCATTTTTTGGCTCTAAGGTGTTCAATACCACAACAGGATGAAAAGTTTCCCTTATTTGGAAAGACGACAGGAGCTCTGGTGCCTCTAGACTCTCCATTCTATACTCCTCAGGGTTGACCTCAGACATTTCTTGATACTGAATAGAGTCTATATTTGTTTCATCAGAGTCACAAGAGACTTCTCCTGACAGAGGTTCGCCATACAGTGGGTCAGGCAGTGACTGGTCATGAGTATAGTCCAGATCATCAAATGACTCTCTTGCATTTTCAGAAACATCTCCAATACGACTTTGTGGTTCTTCAACAGAGAGACTTTCATGCAGTGACTGATACTGATCTGGTAAGGATGTTGTATTTGCATTGTCTATTGGGCTCACCCATTCTCCCTCTAAACTTGAATCCAATTTGCTGCTAGAGGCATTTGATTGTAAACATGTCTCTAAATTACAGTCAACACTTGGCTTGTTGCGGTCAATTGTCAGAGCTTGACTATTATCCTCTGGATCCGGATAAGAGGATGTACTTGTGCTCTCAGCTAGACTTGTCAATTCCTCAGCGTGATAAGGATGCACATCTGTGTCCAAGTTATCAGGCTGCAAGCATGATTCTGGTTTAGCTGCAACACACAGCTGGTTTTTTTTATCTCCTGCATCAGAAGAGAGGGGGCCAGTTTCGGGGCTGGGATCACTGCCATCTGAAGACATTTCGGGGGTTTTCTCCGGAGCTGGGCTTGTGCATTTGTCTGTCCCTGAACACTGTGGCTCTAAGCAGGATTCTGGTTCATTTTCAACGCTTTTAGTGTTTTTGTCACAAATGTCTGAAAAGCTGTCACTATCAGGGGCACTACAATCTGGATTGTTTGAGAAATTTGTGGCCATCTTCTCTAACAAGCTCATTTCTAAACTAGAAGGAATGCTTGTGCTAGGCATGTTTAACTGTAAGCAGGAATTTACATGAATATTGGCATTTTGATTGTTTTTATCATCAGTATCTCTTGCTATCTTGTCATCAGTGGTAATGGGATCACTATAATTTGGGTCTAGAGAAAGCTCTGGTGTCTTGGCTTCACTAGTCAACTGTACATGCATTTGAGGATTTGGTCCTGTGCTTGTAATGTGTGATGGAAAGTCTGATTCTACATGACTAATGACACCTTGCATATCATTGTTAGTATCTTTAGAAGCACAGTCACTAATATCATCTGGACCATTACAATCTATGGCTGGAGATAAATCTGCACATGCTTTCAGGGCTGTATTAGCAAGTTCTTTATCTTTCTTTGTTTCTTTATCTGTAATTTTGTCCTTTTTATCATCTGGCTGCAAACAGGACTGTGAAAGGACTGAAACATTGGAATCATTTAAATGATTAGCTTTAGTCTCAGGAAGGCTTTTACAGCCGTAGTCTTGAGATACACTTTCATGAGATTGTTGCTCAGACAACTGCCCACTGAAATCACTGTCGTGGCTTTTTTTAACATAAGAGCATTTACCCTGTTCGTGACTCGCAACTTTAGAGCTCAGCTCATCGGTAACCGGTATGATGGATAATTGGGAAGTATTTTTCTGGATTTCTTTCTCTTCACAGCTAGTTTCTATGTTTGTAGTGAAATTAGACATTGGGGATATGTTCTCATGGGAAATCTCGCTTTCCAGAGATCCCATTTCTTCTTTCTGCTTTTTTATGACTTGAGTGTTTCCCTGCGCATCGTCACTTAGACCATCAGTTGAGTCTAGATTCCTGAATCCCCTGTTTTTATCCTCTATTTCATGGGGAACTTTTTCATCTGCATCATCCTGCTGATTGCCAAATGTAGCTGCAGCAGCTGAAGGAATCTGACTCTCCTCATTCAGCGGATATTGTTCGAGTCCATCTCCTGTCACATTTTCACTCATGGAGTAATCTGAATATATACCATCTTGACTATTTCTCTCCATGTCTTGCTTTTGTTTATCATCTTGAAAACAACCATCGTCGATCCCATCATATAGACCTATGGGCTCATTCTCTGTAGTTGCCAGCATAGAAGAGGTAGTAGAAAATTGATCAGGTCCAGCACAAGCTTTGATTTCTTTTCCTGAACTTTCAACCTCATCTTGTGCCCATAATTCTACGTTTTTTCTTTCTTTCATATCAGATGGCAAGTTTACATTGGTCTCTGACATAGTAGTACATGGGTCATCACTCAAGAATGGTATACTTCCAGTCTTACTGAAAAAACATGCCAATGGGTTACCTTTTGAAGGACTGTCAAGTTTTTCTTTTGAAAAGAAGTCACCTTCCATGAATTTACATGAAGGCCTTGTTTCAATAGCATCTGCATCAGAACAGCTGCTGACATCTGAGTAGTTCCCAAGACATGACGCAGCTAGCATTTCACAGTCCTGCTTAAGTCCTTGTAAATCCGATGAAAAAGGTGAAGAAAATGTTCCAGATTCTGGCATTTTTTCTCTGGAAAAATCTGAGCTCTCACCTTTTTCACATCTTTGCAGGTAATCCTTTTCCAGGTATTCTCCATCAGTTCGCCATTGCATTTCACTGCAGTAGTTTTGATAAACACAGTCTGTACTTGAATTTTCAGTACGGGCATGTGTGCAGCTGTTTGCGTTGAAGCTTGAGTTTGGTAACAGGGCTCCCTGTGTAGCAGTTGTGCCTGAGAATGCATTATGTCCGATGAAGCTCTCTGCATGTTGAGGAAAAGTTCCCTCGCACTCCGTTGTCCTCAGAGTCCCAGGATCCGATGAGAGAGGTGGGAAATTATGGAAGTATGAATTCCACCCATGAGCCATTCTCTACATGGACTGGAGCTTGTTCCACCCGATCCTGAAAACACATGGAAGAATAGGGTTAAGAAATTACACAAGATCCTATATAGTCGAGAGGAGAAATGAAAATCCATACCTCTCAAAGGACATATAAGCACTGTCCAGTGGGGGTTGTATCACAGCTGACTGGGAGCCTGCATACAAAATGTAATCATTACTTTCTATATTCCATAAACCAATATAATCTAAAACTGGATTAGAAAATATATCAACAAAAAGGGGAGTTAAGATTTATCTGACCCAGTGTCTGAACAAGCAAAACAGTACATTAACATTACATGAAAACGACTTCCATCTATTATATGGTCATGTGAAAACATAATCTCCACCTGCTCCAAATGGGTCATAAAACCATGCAGTAGATTAAGGCCTGGGATACACTCGCTGCTGCCAAAGCACATGCTCATGTGTTTTTTGGCACCTAGACCATGCTTCTTGAAGCGAGACAATGTGTCACGGGCAGAAGGTGCAACCCTGAGTTGAATGCTAGAGGGGCTCATGCAAACAAGAGAATGAACACAAGATTGGAGGTAAATACATCAGTGGAAAGTTTTGAAGAGTGCCTCTAGGACCTTGTACATAACTACGTGCAGTTTTAAAATAGTTCCTCCCTGTTGCACAGTGACAAACACTTGTATTTAACGGTTAGCAACAGATTGGTAAACTGTTGTTTACGGAAATGCCACAGAAATACATGAGCGACAGATTGACATTTTCACTATTTCAGTCTTAAGGCGCTTTTCCATTAGTACCTACGTGACCCTACTCTACTGGCCCGGCAGTACTATACTAAACTGCTTTTCCATTACAAGCTGCAATCTTCTAATGTGGGAGGGGACCTCCCGCGCAATGCAACTTTCTAGATGCTTTGCCCGGGGTCTGCAGAACACCGCAGAAGAAGACAAATACCATAGAAGAACACCACACAAAGATAAAAGACCTTCCTGTAACTTTTTACCTGGAGCTCGGATTGTGATTATTCATGGGAAATAGACTTATGGAACAAATCAAGAGATCACATTAGGCCAATCAATGGATGCCAGCCTGTGGATGTCACGCTACCCGCACGGCCCGACACGCTTGGAACCACAACAAAGTAGGTACGGAAAATGTAACTGCATAGTTCGACAAATTCTAATGGAAACGCTCAATTTCTGGGTATAGCCGTCTAAGGCCGGGTAGAGTAGGTACTAGTGGAAAAGCTGCTTTATTGATGTGTACTGCTCCCTAAAGGGGACTTCCAGCATTGAACGTTTTGGCCCCAGCATGCTGGCATTGTTTGCAATCATACACAGATGCTGCTGAATGTTACCATGTATGCAAGCATACACAGCAAGTATATCCCAGCTGTAAAGCCAAGCAAAAAGCAGTGTGGATTTAAACAATGTTTTGTCCTTCAAAAAAAAAAAAAAAGATATGTATTCCAAAATATAGTTTCTTCTTCCTTTAGAGAGGTTTTTCTTCATTAAAATGTTGATAAATGTACCTGGTGGTGAAACTTCTGGTGTTATTGGTCCTGAAGATGTCAAATCTGGGTCATCTGTAAAGAGAAAAGACATTTTTATTATTAGGACCACTACAGGGGGCAGTGCTACCCATCCCTCCACTCTGCAACCACCTGACTAAAACCAACTTAAGATAAAGGCAAGGAGACACAATGAAACAGCTCCCTTTGTCCTAGTACATACCCTAATTTAATGACTCATTCTGCAGTCAGAACTCCCAATCTAGAAAAATAACTTCTTTATAGTAAGTCCATTCAATGTATTACTGTACGAATGTTCATTTTAATCATTCACATTATTGAAAAAAAATCACTGTGTAATATGTACCATATCAGAGACTCAAGTCTAAGACTTGGAAACCAGGGCACTTAGTTGCATTTTCAGTAACTTAAGACTCGACTTGGACTTGCAATTTGGGACTTGTGAACATTCTTCCCCATATTCTCTTGATTGCTCTACTGCCTGCTGTACGTGTTGTGTGCTGTCATTTCCTCTGAAATGTTATACAAAAAAAAGGTGCACTGCTTTCGTGCTATCAAAACACTAGTACCATCTGACGCGACAGCACCACTGCAACTGTTGGGTAATAAAAACTTGCGAGGGACCAAAATATTACCAGCAAAGGCAACATATGTAGTATAGAAAGCCAGGATATTACATCCACCACATCAACCTTAAAAAAAATACATCTGAAGAAGTTAGTCATTTTAAATATGAAAGCCAACAGTTAGCATTAAGCTTAAAGCTCATTGATGTAAACCATGCAACAAAACTTCCAGGGGTGTGACTAACTGAATAGTTAATAACAAAATAATATATATAAATGAGACAGCCATTGTTACATTTGACCAAGATCCCAGTCTATTAATTCTAAAACTTCAGTATTAGTTTTTTAAACATTTCTCCTTTGGTGCAGATGGATTTTTGTAACTTATCCAAAACTCTTGAAAAAGTTATACGTGCATATTAAATATGAATACATTTCAATGTTCTGGACAGAGCATTTGTTAGTTTTAAAATAAAGAGCAGTACAAAATGCTGGCAGATAAAAGGTGAGTACAAATTTTTAACTCTTCCTCTAAGCAGACAAGACAGCAGATTACTCATTACAACTAAAAGTGACTTGCACTTTGAGCCACAAAGTTAGCAGTGTCAGATGCAGTGGTCGATTGTGGGAATCCTGGCGGTAAAAACTGGCTTGAGGGACACCACCTTTCTGGTGGGGAAGAAGGCTGAACTGGTACATGACGTTGAGTGGTTCCAGCTAGGTATAGTTGGACTCACCACAACGCACAGCTTGGGCTCATATACCAGTGTCCTCAAGAAGGGTCAGACCTTTTTCCACCTTTTTCCCTACAGGAGTTGCTCCTGGCGAGAGGGGCTGAGCAGATGCGGGCATACTCATTGCCCTTTGGCTTGGTGCCTGTACATTAGGGTTCACCTCGGTGGAGGAGAAGGTTGCATTCCTTCGCTTTTGGTTGGGGGACAGATCCTGACTCTTGTTTGTGCTTATTCACCAAAAGGAAGCTCAGAGTACCCACACTTTTTGGAGTCCTTGGATGGAGTGTTGGACAGCATTATCTCCAGGGGCTCCCTTGTACTGCTGTGGGACTAAAATGTTTATGTGGGCAATGACAGTGAGACCTGGAGGGGTGTGATTGGGGAAGGCGGATCGGTTGCGTCTGCAGTAATGCGGACGCTACACCGGTCTGTTGTGATGAGGAGGGAGCTGAGCCGGAAGGCAAAGCTCTCAATTTTCCATGTCCCTATCCTCACCTACCAAAAGAATGAGATCCCAGGTACAGGCGGTTGAAATGAGTTTCCTCCGCAGGGTGGCCGGTATCTCCCTTAGAGATAGGGTGATAGGGAACTCGGCCATCCAGAAGAGGCTTAGAGTAGAGCCGCTTCTCCTTTACATCCAGAGGAGCCAGATAAGGTGGCTCAGGCATCTGGTTAGGATGCCTCCTGGATGTGGTCTGGTGGTGGGTTTTGTGGCACAAGAGAGTTGTCGTGGTAGCATGGCTGGACAAATGTCACTGGTTAAATTAAGAGATTTGATGCATCTTTGGACACAAAGATAAAGTCTCACAGTTGAAGCCAAAGTGTAGTAGCCTACAAATCCTCAATCAATGTCAACAGGCTGGACCAGAACATGGCATACTACCCCTTCCTTAGAAGATCGCTGTCCTGGTTAAAAAAATTATAGTGTACCCATTTCACATTTGCATGTTCAATGCATGAGCCGCCACTTTAATGTGGTGGAGGGGTTTGTGTGTCCCGAAGATCCCAGCAGCTATGTTGTTCTATTCTATTCTATTCTACAGGCATTTAGCAGACGCTTTTATCCAAAGCGACGTACATCAGAGAATAAAACAA
>JBAMHV010000006.1:15511061-15521728 GCA_037177535.1 Pseudomugil gertrudae | reverse complement strand
GAAAACCAAAGAATCGGTGCCTAATCTGGCTCTGACTCCGAACTAGAACGGGAACCAGCCTGGTCGAAAAAGGCCCTGACTTGCTCAGAAAACCTTCCCCCCTCCATAGAAGAATTTACACTTAAAAGCGTACATCCCCCGCTTTTTGTATAACACCGCCCATTGCCAAATAAAAAAAAAAGCCAGAAACGATAGGTGTTTGGGTGCAAGGTATGGGAGGAGTTAAGAGGCAAACAGTGGATGGCTCATAAATATTGAGAAATATTTGTATGACAGACATTAGCTCTGCAGCCACTAGCAAGATGGAAAACGATACAGGTTCACAAAACACCTACACCGCAGAGCAGTCTTAGAGGTAGAAGACTTTTCCCTCTCCAGAATAACAGAAAATTATGGTTCTGAATCATATTGATCCAAGGCATTAGTGCTGGCCTATGGCAGCAGCTCTGGAAGGCACTTGCAAGCTGTGGTGACTCATGAAGGTTGGATGCAGAGACTTCTCAATGCCACGCCAATGCCAATGTCACTCGTTGAATGAGGATCAGCAGGTAAAGAATAACACAGGTGTCTTGACCTTGTTTTGAAATGTTGTACCCGAGTGCACCACACTGCGAATGTGCTTTGAGTGTGCACCCTGAAGATGCCAAGAAACACACACTTCGACAAATTAACCCTCCATATCTCTAGTTTCAGAACTCAATATTCTTTAGGTATATTCCTGAAAGAGGAACCAAAGTCCTCAGAAACATTGGCAGGAGGAGACTTTTTGCTAAAACAATGGCTGGCAGCCAATAATTTACCAGTGGTACAAAAATGACCTTTTTCTTTTGCAAAACAGTAGTGCAGTTGTCAGTAGCTATAGCCTATGTTGTTTATCATTTCAATTCTTTCCAAACCTCTGCTCCTTGAAGCTTACTTTTCCAAGGTTTTATATGGTTTAAAATGTAGAAATGAATTACTAATGAATTACTGTCCATTTGGAGTTACTGGATAAAAAGTGGTTCAAGGATCATAGAAAACAAGCATGCTAAATCATAAACTGTTGGAGCATTATTTCTTTTTTTAAATAAACACCCATATGAGACATTATCATTGGCCTTAATTACCGACTGACACAAAGGAGTGTAAGGGAACATGGGTCACAGGTGTGAAGGTCTGTTTATACCCGAGCTGTATCAGCATCAGACTGATTACGCCCTAACTGACATTGGCTCTGGGTAGATCCATAGAGGCTCAACATATCACATACTAGATACACAAATGCAGCTGCAGCTAAGCAAACGCAGTTACAGGGAAGTACTCTCTTGTGATTGCTCAGAATAATTCAGAGTAATGCAGTGTAATTGTCTGGGTCTTTGCCGATGCTACTCATACATATGGCTGAATGAATGCCTTTAGCTGCCATTGCAAAACAGGAAATACTTGCCGGAGCTGAAAGGAACAACCAAAAAAGGACTTTATCCTATTGTTCTCTGCAAACCCAACAGGTAGAGGGGCTGACATAGTGCATAAACTGGCCTCAAAACTATATATATGACATATATACACTACATTTTTGGGCTATTTTGTATCAGTTCCCATTACCATTGCTAGCTGTAGTGGTCCATTTTTAATATGCCACTGTTTAGGATAAAATCCTAAATCTTTTTTTTACAAACCTAAACTTGAACCTGAAATTATAAGATGGCGGCCTTTCAGCTGTAAATAAATGTATGTTAACCTAGAAAAATTGCTTGTAGAATTTAACTAACACATGGAGCAAGACAAGGAAATCAAAACTTACCTACAGCTTTTTGTGCTGTTACATTCAAACAAGTCTTCGTCATCAAGGATATCAGAATGATCCTTCAGCAATGACCTTGTCAACTTGTATTCCTCTTACACAGTGATCTCATGTGATTTTTGATTGAAATCTTCACATCAAAGGGTCAAATTCAAGTTGCTTTTGTATTGTAAACCATGCAGAAAGGTTTTCAACCAGGTAAAACTCACACCAGTAAGAAACAACATTATGATTGCATGCCTTGTATTGAGCTAGTCCTTCTCAAATATCTCAAAAGAGCTGTAACTAGTCATTAGCTTTTACAAAGAACACCTGAAGGATTGTTCTGCTTTTGTGTGTGTGTGTTTTTACACTATTTGAGTGGGTTGAGGGGTGGGGGATTTATGGACTGCAGCAATGTGTGGTTGGCAAATGAGCTAGATCTATGAGCTGATTCTGTGTAGGGGAAAAAAGCACTTTCAATGGGGAGAAAAATCTTTTAGCTCCTGCTAAACCCTGCTAAGAATCTTGCAGTTAGGGGCGCAGTTTTGGTTTGATGGGAGCATCATGTGCCATTACATGAACAAAGAAGAGCAAGGAATGTTCAAAACACAGCATGTATTGGTACACACCACAGAGAGGAAAGCATCAGGAAATGGAAAGTGTGTGTGTGTGTGTGTGTGTGTGTGTGTGTGTGTGGGGGGGGGGTTAATTAAAAAAAAACATGTAAGGTGAGTCAGGTGTGTTGGAGCAGGGAAATTCCAAGCACTTTGTGACACTGTGGCTCTTTAGGACCAGAGTTGGCTACTCCTGGTTTGATGTGGAGCCATAAAGAAAAAGAAAAAAAAAAATGGGGGGGGGGGCACTGCAATAATGCATAAATATAATTAAGTCTTAAACTAAATGGGGCAATTCAGAAGTGGTCAAGAAAAGTTCTTCAGCCAGCAGCAAGTAACAAGTTTGACCCCTGTCAATGCAAAGATGTAGGCCGGGGGTGTCCAGCTTAGGTCGTTGAGGGCCACAATCTAGGAGTTGCTCAAACACACCCGATTCAAATAAAATGGGCTGAACTTAACAAGTTTGAGGAGAAAAGATCAGGTGCAGATGAATGTTTCCTACAGGCCCTCGAGGAATGACTTTGGATTCCCTTCATTTTCTGAGCCCCTCTCAGTGGTTTCAGTAATGTGGCTTTTGGTTTTATATTTTCGGATGACAGCGAGACGGCTGAGGGACTAATTACATGAAAAGTCCCTGAGAAAATGTGCAGATCATAATAGTTTATTGAAACTTCATAAGGGAATTTAAAAAAACTACATCTGTAATATCAAAAAGAATGATTTGTCAATAGCAGCACAATTAACCCTTTATTTTGGTTCCAGCGTGTCAATCTTTTGATGCAGTAATTATGATGAGACCTCATAAAGCCGGAGGTTTTAGTCTGATGAAAGGAGTATGTACTTTGGTGCCCGGCAGCTTCATTAAGAGTTTAATTCTCAAAGTCCTAAAAGCCTGATTTTATTGCTAAATATTTCTGTGGCCACGTTGACACTTGGAATTCACACTTGCACAGTATCTATGTCCAGTGGGGCCGACTCTCACTTGAGTGTTAGGTTACCGTACACTGTTCTGTTGCAGTTTCACTCCCATGTTTGCCACACGAACTGAGAAATTCAAGAAATCCAGAAACACAAACTAATCAATCACAAGGAAGTATTTCTTTGCATAGCTGACTTTATACATGTGTGCTGGATTACCGGCAAATAGTCAGCATGTGTCCACAGAGGCCCGGCGCCCCCTGCCTGTGGCACTATGGGGAAATACTGGTGTGTGTGATTAGTCTGTTTGTGATTGTGATTCTTGCAGTTTGTTAAGTAAGCAGAATCAAAAACTACAGCATGATGCAGTAAGCATGAGTACCATAAAAGCAAGTGGATATTTTACCAAAGTTTCACTGGCCCATACCATATTCAAGACTCTTGTTCATCTTGAATATAGGCAACCAATGCGACCTGGTAACTTAAGTCCGGTACACAGATTCTATTGACATTAAAAGCCACATAAAGATAAAAAGAGCAGCATTTATTTGCAAATACTTCTATCCACCTAAAATATAAAAAGAATCAAATTTACACTTCGATTAGTTTTAGTCCTCAAAGTACGTTTTTTTCCCATCAAAAACATAAAAAAAGACAATTAGACCAAAATTGAAAACATGTAATTTATCTAGGTTTTAATGTCACAATCTAACCAATGACAATGCTAGTTTCAACATGATTATATGCACACAATAAAAAAAGACTCAAGTTACATAGTTGGGACCTTAAAAATATGTAAAATTCAGCACAATGATTTACAGCAAGATGTTTGTCACTAAAAATACAATGAAAAGTAACATATTTACCCTTGCTAGTCAGTCGACAGGGCTTCCAACTCAAATGCAACCATAGTTTGTAGGCTAATGTTAGGATTAACTTTGCATGTTATTCTTGATCTTCCATATCCATACAAAGGCCATTTGTACCATCTCCATTCAACTCATTTTTCATGGACATCAATAGTTAGTCATGATTTTCTGAGCCATGAGAAGACTGATGCTGAAGAAATGTGTCCAAACATGAGAATGTCTCAGTGCACTCAGTGCATTCATATAGAGCCTCTGATGCATTTCCTTCCCCATTTTGTTTATGGTCCATGTATTCGTCCTCAACATCCTCTGTATTACTCTTTTTAATGGCCTGTTCTGCATTGGTAGCAGTGGCATGAGAAGACTGTCCATTATCTTCATCTGCCTGCTCAGAGCTGGGGTGATTTTGAAGATGGAGCTCAAGGGATGAAGAGTTCTTAAACTGGGCTGGACATCGGGGACACTTATTTGGCTCTTTCTTGTGATAGCGCAAGTGCCTTTGGTACACACACAGCAACCCAAATCGCTTTCCACACTCCTGACACTTGTAGCACACCCTGGCTGCCTTTCCTGACTGTTTCTCTTTTGGACTCTGATCTACTGATGTCTGTTCACTGTCAGAAGAGCCCTTAGTGTTATCATCTGGAATGCTTGTGTTTTTCTGATCAACAGAATTTGAGGTAGGTCCATTTTGTGGAGCTGTATACAAGTGTTTCAGACCTGGTTTCTTTTCCAGTTCTGTTTTGTGGTACATCGCTACATGTCTTCTCAAATCACAACGCTGAGGAAAATGTCTACCACAAAATACACAAGTGTGCATCGTACCTTTATGATACCTCATATGCCGAGATAAACTGCTGGAATGATTAAAGACCCGATGACAGTGCTTGCAAGGATGAAGCTTTCCATTTGGATTGCTACCTCTTCTTCGCCTGTTTTTAGGTGGCACCCTTCGCTTTAATTGTTTTTGGGATTCTTGATTCAGCTTATCTATTTCTTCCTGAGTTTGGTGTGTGATATGATGCTCTTTTAAAGCAGATAACTTATCAAAACGATCTCCACATAAACCACATCTATATGGTGTAAAAGTGGTTCCAGTCTCAATCTTACTGCTAGTTTTCCAGGAGAGTTTATTCTCTCCATTTTTATTATGATAAGATATGCCATTACTGTGGCAATTTACAAGCTGCATGTCATCATTGGTCTTAGATTTCACTTCATTTTCGATTTTGGATGCAAAGACAGAGTCTACCTCTTTTCCCTTGCACTGATACAATGAATGTGTCTGGAAATCTGACATCCAGAAGAAGCTCAGTTTACACTTCTTACAAGTATATGATTTGTCAAACTTTTTTTCCAGCTTATTCTCTGGTTTTCCTATGGAATGACTTTCTTTTTGATGAAAATTCAGAGCATCCACTTTCAGGAATCGCTTACCACAATGACCACACCAATGAAATCTCTCACTGATGTGGCTTTGCAGATGTTTTTTAAGGTCCTGTCTATCTTCAAAAATCTTACAGCACAAGGTGCACTTGTAGCCTCTCTCTGTATTTCGATATTGCTGGTGCCGATGTAAACTTTGCAAGCTGTTAAATGATCTGTTACATATTTCACAGCGGTGATGGCCCTGTCGAGACTTGTCCAAAACTGGGTCGGATGGCCTTGGCCTTAATAGGTCTTTGTAAGAAGACTGTGGTTTTGGAGTTGGAGACACTGGCTTGACAGGGGATGAGAAGTGCGATGGTAATGCTCCAGGAGTTACTGGTTTTACAGAATGTGAAGAATTTAAAGCTTGCGCCTGAACTAAACCGTTCAAAACTCTCAGAGTACCATTTTCTTGAAGCACATATTCCCGAGGCATTTCAAATCCATTGGATGAGCCATCGAAGGAAAATGACTCCAAAGGTCCATGCATGGCCATGTGGGCCAAAACACTTGAGTACTGGTTGAATCCATCCCCACACTCTGTACAGATGAAGGTACTCGATTCCCCACCTGACTGTGCTGATGTTACAGTATTCATGACTTTCGGCTTCTCCATGATGAAACGATTTTGCCTGTGTGCTGATGGCATCACTTTTCAGCCTTAATGCAAGACTAAATCTCTATCCAGATGCAGAAAAATTTGTATCCATGCAACGACCAGTATGTTTGCTCAACACACTGGGTTAAATCATATCCAAGATGCTTGGTTACTCCTGTGGTTTTCCATGTTGCATTAGCACCTGTAAAGATAACAAAAAAAGAGAATTATCAAACTATTAATGCCCCAGTTGATTTTACAAGTCTTTTTTTCTGTTAAAATAAAACTCCATAGAAAACTTTAAATCAGGTTGGTTAGTAGAAGCTGATGCTTTCTCAGTGTCAGTGAAGAGTTTGCTGAGTTTTTTCCTCAAATGAAGATGAAAACCAAGTAAATACTGCTAATTAAATACACACACACACACCTATTGATCATGAAATCAAGATAAACCTCTTATAAAACATTGACATTTCATCCAAGTTGAGTACATATATTACCCATATCTATATTTTTTGTATACACTGCTCACAGTGGGACTTGCACAAGGTGATTATACTTATTTCAAGCTGCATTGTGTAAAAAAAGTCTGCTAAAATCAGTGAAGAAAAAAAGAAAAGAAAATTAGGTTGAACTAAATAACTGTCCCATGTAAAGGGAGCATAAGCAAGGCAAAAAAGTATTTAGTCAGCCATCAACTGCAAATTCTCCAACTTGTCTGTAATTTTCAGCATTGATACACACACTATAGGGAGACAGAATGGGGGGGAAAGAATATATCCATGTAAATCGCATTGTAGGATTTTAATGGATTAATTGGTAAATTCCTTGGTAAACTAAGTATGTGGTCACTTACAAACAAGCAAGATTTCTAGCTCTCACAGACCTTTAAGACAGTATTTCTCAACCCTGGTCCTCAAGTACCCCTGCCCTGCATGCCTTAAGAGGAAACCTTACTTTAAACACACGTGATTCAAATTAATGAACTTTCTCATCCAGAAGACTGTCCATAGTCCATATTTGCCCCCAATCTGGGGTAAGACAAGATCTCACCCCATGGGGTCAAAATGGTCACAAGAACTGTGAGGAAAACTATACAAAGGGACCTAGAGCTGGAATCAAAGCAACAAAGGCTACTCTTAGTAACACACAACCTGCCAGTAACACACAACCTGCCATCCTGCAGTGCCAGACGGGCCTGTACGTGTCCATGCCTGTCTGAGGTTTGCCAGAGAGCATCTGAATGATCCAGACGAGGATTGGGAAAATGTTATATGGTCAGATGAAAATAAAATGGAACGTTCTGGGTAAAAACTCCACTTGTCATGTTTGGAGGAGAAAGAATGCCGAGTTGCATCCAAATAATATTTTATTTGTATGCACCTTTCTGGTCACCTTACTGGATAAAACGCAAGAAAAACACAAATACAATTACTGATAAAAGATGCATAAAACAATTATCAGAAGCAGTGTGAATAGTTTGGATTAAAGCAGTTGTTTTGAATCAGAGTTGCAGAGGTCAGGTGGAGTGGATTCCAGACTTGAGGAGCAGAGGAGCTCAATTAAAGGGATGGGGTGGATGGAGGAGGAGGATCTGAGGGAACTGACTGATATGGAGACGTGCAAGGTCAGAAAAGTAGGGAGGGGCAAGATTATGGATGGCCTTATAGGTGAACAGAAGGATTGTGCAGTAGGTGCCAGTGGAGGTACTGAAGGACAGGGGGGATGTGATGGGTTGACGGGGTTCTTGTAATGATCTGGAGCATCATTTATAAAGCTTGCTTATGCAAAAAACAGGCCTGAAAATGGCGTAAGTACTTTACTAAGCAAAGTTTGGGATTTATAAAAAAAATGTGATGTAGAAAAGTGCATACCGCTGCACCAACTTTAGACCTTGTGTAGTAATATTTTGGAGAGGGAAAACTGGCAGCCCAGCGGATAAGATCATACATTTAAGCCACATTAAATCCCATTTGTTATTGTTCACATCAGACTTGTAACACTGTAATCAAAAACACAGAAACATGGATTATTATAGACTTCCATATACGTATTTAAGCATCCAAGTTCAGTATGTTCATATTAAATAAAATATTGCTATGGTGTTTATTGGTACATTAACTGATTACTGTGTAAGCATATAATGCAGTGTGCTGCATGATGGCTGCTGCAGGTGACAGTAGCGACCCACCGGGGCGCCGACTGCTCATGCTGTTTGCCAACCTGCAGAGTGGAGAGGAGGTGCACTTTAATGGGGTCCACGCTCATATACATTATTGTGGAGCGAACTATTGGCATCTTCGCCTCCACCTTAAGAACAGACCTTTTTTTTTTCCTCCCTGGCACAGACGTCTTCATCACACTAACATTTACGGCTGCAATGACTTAGGTATGGCAGCGGTGTGAGACAGAGAGGCAGAGGTGGTTGATGTTGCAGAGATGAAATATGCTGACTGTCAAGGGTGACACCCAGACTCTTTACCTGAGGGGAGGGTGAGACGTAAGAGTTATCAATAGGAATGCAGTAACTGATTTGGAGAGAGGTAGAGTTGGGTGTCATTTGCGTAGCAATTAAAATGTTTGTGGTGGGTTTTTTTTAAAAAAAAAATATAGCTAAAGAGGTGATAAATAGCAAAGGCTCCAGGACAGAGCTCTGGTTTACACTGGTGGTGTTCAGTTCAGCTGGATGAACTCACTGTTGCCAGAGAGGTATGCTTTGAACCTGTTGAGGGGGGTGTGGGTGATGCTGATGGAGGAAAGTCCAGCCAGGAAGATTGAGAGAGACATGGTGTCTAAGGACACACTCAGATTGAGAAGGATGAGAATAGACATCAGCTGCCAGGAGCAGGTTGTTAGTGATTTTGAGTAATGTGAATTTGGTGCTGTGGAGTGGGTGGAAACCAGATAAAAAAATGATCATAACAGATTGTTTTGGGATAGAAGGACTTGGAGCTGAGAGCTACTTTGAAGAACACCATACCACACTGGGAAGCATGGGGGTGGATTGCTTTGGGGCTGTTTTTCTGCAAAGGCACCGGGACGACTAATCCATTTAAAAAGGAAGGAACGAATGGGGACATGTACTGTGAGATTTTGAGTGAAAACCTTCTTAGCAAGGGCATTGTAGATGAAACGTGGCTAAGTCTTACGGCATTGCAATGATCCCAAACTGATCGAGCAACAAAGGAGTGGCTTTCTGAGATGCATTTCAAAGTCTGGGAGTGGCTTAGTCAGTCTTCAGACCACAACCCCAAAGAAAATCTTTGGAGGGAGTTGAAAGTCAGTATTCCACTCCCTCCCTCCACATAACAGCCCCAAAACATCACTGCTCTAAAAAGAGATCTGCATGGAGGAATGGGCCAAAATACTAACAGTGTGAAAACCTTGTGAAGACTTACAGAAAATGTTTTGACCTCTATCATTGCCTACAAACAATGCAGATAAACTTTTGTTATTGACTAAATGCTTAATTTCCACCATAATTTGCAAATTCTTTAAATATTAGACAATGTGATTTTTCTTCTGATTTCATCCGTCATAGCTGAGGTATATATACGATAGCTGGACCCCTCATCTTTAAGTAGGAGAGCTTGCACAATTGCTGGCTGACTAGTCTTTTTCGCCCCACTGTACACCATTTCATCGTGCTTACATTGCAGTATAGGTGGGATGTGACAAGAGGAAGTAGTCACTAGCATGTGGACTGTCAACCGCATTGCATTGAGATCAGAGGAACTTTACCCAAATTGCTGTTCTTCTGACATTTTCACGCTACACTGACATTTGTTATGTAAATTCTTGGATGTGCATCTAGATGTTCAGAAACTGAAACCATCTGGATGTTTAGAAACAGCCCATTACAGCAGCATTTTGGTTCACAGCACCGAATCACATATCAGCAGATGAATATCAATGCACCAGTTTTGAACAAGCACTGTGGTTGATTCAATGGAATGGAAGAGGAAATACGGATTGACTCCCTTTTGGACCAAGTCCTAGCAGATGAGGACTATACAGCCATTTCTTGGACTTGTGCAAAATATGCTGTTAGCCGGCTAAAAAAAAAAGCATTTCTGCAACAATGCTGCCTTGACCCAATACACCTAAAAAAAAACTTGAATCAGACTGTAAACACTTCTGCTGTTGGCCTTTTTAACATGGGAGTGCTCTGTCTTTTGCTCCGTTTTGAAGCCCCTAGTAGAAGAAGTAGCAGAAGAACTGATGTTTTTGGTACTGCTGCATAGGCTTTACTTTGTCCCAACAGAGGTAGTTGCTTGATCATGATGCATCAGTATGTGTCAATTTTCTTTATCCCAGTGCATTAATTTTTACATAAATAAAAACAGCAGTCATATCCATCCATCCATTTTCTACCGCTTATCCGAGGTCAGGTCACGGGGGCAGCAGCCTAAGGAGGGAAGCCCAGACTTTCCTCTCTCCAGCCACATTCACCAGCTCATCTGGGGGGATCCCGAGGC
>JBAMHV010000006.1:15468968-15487647 GCA_037177535.1 Pseudomugil gertrudae | reverse complement strand
ATATAACTTTATTCTGTACGCACAGTCTTTCTAGAGTTAGTATATATGTATATACGTTTTCTTAATAATCTCAACCAGGTCACTCTATGGTCCACTTTCACTGTTAACTTTTACCTGTTAACAGATTAGCGACTCTGCTGTGAACCAATAAGGTGAATGAAAGAAATGGAAAAAACAGACTGCTTCACACTCACTTTGCTTCCTCATTTGCTTTCTCTGCATTTGCTTTCGTAACTGGGTGAGCTTGTGGAAACAATAACATACACAGAAAAAGAAAAACCCACAAACTATCCACTCCTGCAGTTGCCTTTTGAGTCATGTCTGTCTATATTTAGATGCTTCACCAGAGCTTTATAAGTCCAGCAGATCCCAGTCTGTTCTCACTGTGCTGTAGTACCACAAACGTTACTCGGTAAATGATCAGCGTAAGGCGAAACAAAAGCTGAACAAAAGCTTTTTTTTAACCTGAAGCTTTTTACAGCTTAAGGTCACACCACTCTGAACACCTCTGATCTTGTCTGATCTCAGAATCCAAGCAGAGGCTCTGCAATGAACTGGTGACCTGCCCAGGTGTACCCTGACGCTCACCTGCTAATTACTGGGATAGGTTCCAGCTTTCCTTAGAACAGGGGTGGGCAATTCCGGTCCCAAAAAATAAATGGGTAGATGAAGCTTTTAATAATTTTAATCACAATGAAGAGAATATGTATGTATGTGTTGTTATAATTTATTTTATATAACAATAATAATGATTGGAATAGTCTTTATTATTACACATGTACTTTCAGCTGGGAAATTTTGTTTCAATTCCTTTTCATTAGCACAAAAAATGTCTTGTTTTTATTGCCTCATTTGTACAATCCTGCTCTGAGAGCAAATGTTGCAGAGGTTTATAACAAGCAGATACTACAGATATTGTATGAGATATGAGGCACTAGAGAACAAACTGTCCAGAGATTGTCGACTTTTCCTTCATGTACCTGGAACCACCTAATGCAGTTACAATGTGTTAGCCTGCAGTAATAAGAACAGGAGGTCCGACTATAATATGAAGCTACCACTCTGTCAAAGCTTGCTTGTTGATAACAACTGTTTCTACTGTGTGGCTCATTCACGGGAGTAAAAAGTACACGTTTTAAACACAATGTTCCGTTTCCAGGGACTCCCTTAATGTTATCCGTGTGATGACATCATTCAGGAGAGCGAAATCAAACTTCACTGCACAGCGTCAAAGGCTGAGAAAAAGCACTGTTTCCATAAAATCTCAAGGTCAATAATACAATTCAACCATGTTTTCATTCTGTAATATAAACACAAAAACAATGTAACAACACCACCTCTATTTAAAATGGCGGCATCTTCATGTGCTTTATTTATGGATCTAAAATTCAAACAATTTTATCAGGAAACATTTATATCACAGAAAAACACACAGGGTTCGTCCAAGATTCATTGTATATACATAACACAATATAGCAATGTCTCGCCCGTTGACAGCTGGGATTGGCTCCAGCCCCCTCATGACCCCGCTCAGGGAATAAGCGGTAGAAAATGGATGGATGGACAATATAGAAATAAGCATTTTTTCAAAATTAAACTGGTTCCCAACCATTAAATATTATTTATGTCTTTAAACTTTTAATGACATTTTGATTTATTTAAAATAAATAACATTACTACTAAAGGTATCATTAAATATGAAGTTTGTACAATGGACAACAATTCAGCTTGTGTTTATAATTATTAATGAATAGAAGACAAACCTTTGTGGACCCACAAGGATAAGTGGAAATAGCTAATAAATAAGAAGCAGCAGGTTTAGCACATTACGCCCATCTTATATGATGTAAGTTTATGGATTTTCACTCTCCCAGCTAATACTAATTGGTTATTACTGATACTAATTGGTTATTACTGACCAGATAGAAACATTCAGTGACATTTGGGAATGTAGATATGTGTGTATCAGAGTTAAAATGATCAGTTCAGTTTAAATGACAGTTTATTTGGTAGTTAAAGTATCACACTTTTATGTAAATATGAAAGGACATTTCTCATTGTAGCTACCCTGTACCCTGCATGAGAGGGGGCTTCATGAGTACATGGATCTTTGATGTAATACCTCACAGCCTGTGCAGTGCACTCCTGCACCGCAAATGGAAACTCAGTTATTGCAATATTTGCGTTGATGAATCGGTAAAGGGTCAAATTTTTTTCTTTCTTTTTAACTTGTTTTGCAAATAAAGTTATTCCCCATCCTCTGATGTGATTCAGGCAGAACACAGTGCTGATATGATAACTTCATGTTGCAGCTCACTGTAAAGAAGATGCTTTATGCAGGATTTACCCAGGCTTTTTATCAGCAGTTAATCCCAGCTGACATTCACACAGCAATGGCCCCAACACTGATACAGAAAGTAATGGGTGAACAGATGAAGGTAACTTCCGGAGGTTTGTCTGAGACCTGATAATTTGCATGTTGCTGCCTCCCAGTGGTCACCGGGCCCCTGCTTTTTAAAAAAACTGTTCTCCTTTATGGGCCACAGAAATGAAAGATTTTTTTCACCTTCTTTTAGTTTTAGCTATTATTTTTGTAGAAAAAGTTTTATCCCTCATTTCATAGCAGGAAGTTTTAAATCTGTCATCCAAAATGTTTAAACTTGTGCAATACCGGCTACAGTGTTTACAATAAAGCTGACTGGGTAAGTTTTATCCTTTCCTCCCTTTCCTGACTCCTTTCTGGACTGACACTGGTTATTGAGTTCTTCCATGATGACACTTCCAGACCCCCTCCTACCAAAATGTACTTTAACTTCTATCTTGTAAAAATACACATCTCCCATGGTGATGCTTTACAGATCTTTTTGAGGTGCTTTATCTCTGTCTGATAAGACCATACGGCCTCAGGTCAGACGTAGTTTTGGTGTCTGTAGCTGCTTACGAGCAACACCTTCTTCTGTGAAAAATCCAGCATCCTGGGCAGGACATAGCACCAGTTTGACAGATTTGTGGGCATTAACAATAGATGCAGTAACAGTAAAGTGGGGTTTAAGTCGATTAAAATTTTGGTGACCTGTCCAGGGTGTACTTCCCTCTCGCCCAAGGATTGCTGGGATAGGCCAACTACCTGTGACCCTTTATAGGAATAAGTGGTAGGCTATAGATAATGAATGGATGGAGGTTAAATTCCTTTTAGAGAAATAGATTATACTATATTAATTAGTAAAGTTATGTTTTTGTTTGTTGGTAATTTTACGCAAAAACTGCTTTTTGTTCTTTTTTCCCCCAAGAATAGGTCTTGATGTAGCTTAGATTCTATTAGATGTTGGAAATGATCTGGAAGGAAATGTGGACACAAGAACCTTTTAAAGGATGAGGAATATGGGTAGAAATGAGCAGCTTGGCAGGTGTGCGCTTAGTGTTTTTCTAGTTACAGCTATCTTTTATTTACACCTACTTACTCAAGGTGTAACAAATATTATGCCAGTGTCCAAAATTATGTGTACGTGGCAATGCCATCCATAAGAGAAGACATACAAATACACTGACCAGCAATATGAAGCAACGGACATAAAGTACATAAAGCAACTGGTTAACTAACTACAGTGCAATGTCCTCCTGGAAAAGCCTACACTCTGACATTTAAATCCATGTTACACTGATATTGCATGCACCAAAAAATGTTTAAAGACCACTGGCAACCCCACACATCATCAGCCCTCCCCTTGTCCTTCCAAGTTAAAAAAATTAATATGGCTGAAAAACCTGACAAACTAAAGTATTTACCAGACTTTTGACTTCCACAGATACTGCCATCAACCATGATCTATCACTTTATAATGAAACCTACAGCAACTGGCTCCGTCTCATCTAGGATAGAGTTCAAAATCCTTCTATACACTTTCAAGGCCATCCACAACCCTGTCCCCCCTTATCTGTCAGATCTCTTGCACATTGTCACTCCGTCCCGCTCTCTCAGGTCATCGTCCTCCATCTACCTCACTGTCCCCTCTAGCTGTCTCAGCACCATGGGAAGGAGAGCATTCAGCCGCTCAGCCCCTCATATCTGGAATTCACTCCCACCCAACATCCGTAATATTGACACCTGTTCAAATCGCACCTCAAAACTCACCTGTTCAAGAAGGCATACTCCCTGTAATCACTCTGTCCCATAGTTTTATATTATATATATTTTATTGCTTGTTGTAGTTTTATTGTCTGTTTTTAATGTACAGTGACCTTGAGTGTTTTGAAAGGTGCTTTTAAATCAAATGTATTATTATTATTATTATTATTTGAACTTTGATACACATCCAGTCTGTTGCAACTGGCCAAAAGTAGCAGAGTAAGCATAATTCTCTTCTTAAACATGGTGGAGGATGACAGTAGAAAAGGGGTTTTCAGGTTGATATTAACATATACAAGTTGAAGTCACTCAAACATTCCCTCAAAAATACTTTTTTTCTGAAAAGAATAAGTGTGATACGTGTGATACATGTGATTCTCTATCCAGGCAGCTCATTATACCAATACAGATGTGCATCCTGCCCTCTAGTGGTAGAGAGAGTCATTTACAAGTTTTCTGTGAGTAGGACTAATCTCTCTGTAGAGGACCCTGTAATTGATGAGAAGCTTTTAATGAGCAGATTGTATTATCACATTACTAAATCTTCTCCTTCATCTGACTCTCCATCAGGATTTCTTAGCTTTGGAAATGATGTCCAATAGAGAGCTCTGAAACAGCCAAAGAGAAGGGGTGACATAAAACACCAATATGTGCCCCAGCAAGGCGTATCTAATATTCACAAGACAGGTGTCCTATGCTAATAATGTCTTATATTGTGCAAATAATAGCTTTGCGTTACCCCAGGGAGAGGAACAACAGCAGCAGTGAAGCGGTTAAACAGGCGGTGAGAAGGAACTGGAGCAGGGGGAGGAAGGCGCGAGGAGAACCGCCAGGCAGAGGGAGTAACTGTCCTCCAGGGAGCAGAGACAGGTCAAATATCTCCTGCAGCTCTGTGTGGCCTGCCACAATCTGGGGGGTTACTTCAAGAGACAGAAAGTTGAGACAAGTAAAAAAAAAAGAGGTGGCGAAAGATCACGATAAAAGCAAGAGTTGAGAAACAAATACACACATTGATTTCTTTACGTTTAAGGCCGCCCTGCGCTGAATCCAACAAAATGTGTCCCAAAAGGAACACACGTTTTTCACCAACCCGAATAGTTTCAGATATTTTTATTCCCTTTAACACAACATTTATGTTTCACCGAGTAATCAGAACTGCTGTTTGTGTTCCAGTAATCAGCAAGCCACAGCTTCAGGTGGTCCCTTCTACACCTTATTACCTGTGAGGTAGAAATACAGTCTGACAATGGAGCGTTGGCCTGAGAAAATCTCACACTGGTAGGTTCCCTGATGCTGCACGCTGGCTGAAGGAATGGAGTAGAGCCTGTCCACTCCTGCTGTTACTTCTTTAAACTGCTCCATTTGCTGGGTTCTAACCTGAGAGGAAGGCATTGTTAGCTACCAGTCGCAGAGGGATCAGACAGACTCAGTAGCATTTAAAGAGTAGCCATTTCTTTTGGATTGTTCCTTATTTTCTCGTGTCTAACAGTTTGAGTTTGTATTCAACAAATTGATGCATCAGATGATTGGCTGTATTTCTAACAGATAAAGTTAACCTGCAGCTGGATGCTATTTTATATGAACAGATATTAAAGTGAGATCAGGCTTATCATCCATGGACGGATAATAAAGCAGAATCAAGGACACACACCTGTAAATGGCCTCTTTTCTTGGAACTGAGAATTTCACAGTGGATGAGACGCACTCAGCCACTTACTGTGCTTGCTTGTCTCAGACCGTTATATAAGCAATACTTTGTGTCATTACACATCGCTTTATAGTCATTCTGTACCTCATAACGATCTTTCTTTTTCCTTCCAGTTGCTCTCAGGTTTCATTTTGATCATGATGCCCGATTTATTGTTGGCTCATTTGTGTCATTCTGCATCTACATGAGGCTGTCATACGTTTAATTTAGGATGTTTTCCACCAATTTCCAATCACGCGATAATATTTTCCTTTTTTTAAAAAAAAAAGTAATTAATTGGAATGTCATCACTGACATTTTGCATCCCATTTTTGGTTGTTTCCACCTTTTTCTTGGACCAGTGGCCTGATTTCCAGCAGACATACCTGGACAAGCCATGAATTTGTCCATTTCTTGTAAAAAAAAAAAAAAATCTGTACTGTACACAAATCTCTATAAGCTGAGCATACCTCCTCTGCAAACCTCCAGATTACTTCAATATCATTTGGCAGGTCAAATGGCACATCACACCACATTCTGCTCCTGCTGTTCTCCATTACTTCAATTTCTTCAACTGAAACAAACACATAGCCACCCACACACACGGAAGCAGACACACGCACACGGATAACATTCATGTGGGACAGCTCTTGCAGTCTGAGCTCTCCTTAATGATAATACTTAAAGCCAGTCTCTGAGGAGTGAGTAAAAGTAATGATATGCTAAACATTGGCTGTGCTGTACAGGGGTGATAGGGAAACCATCGTGTGTGGGAGTCAGCTGTCACCTTGCATAAAGAAGCCAAGGACTTAAAGAGCACCTCGGGAGCTCTTTGCAAAAGATATAATGTGTGGAAATAAAACCTTTTCACCGTCTCCATTTAAATCCTGACTTCTTGCTAAGAATATTTGAAGGATCAAACGCTTAGCATTTCAGGGATCAGGACTGGATGATTATGAGTGTGAAAATACAGTTATTGAAGGATATGTCAAGTTCAGATTAGTACATCTTCTTTAGCTATTTGGAAACAGTGATGTTATCAAACTCTGTGTTACATACGCTCACCTGGACAATCGAGAGGGAATTCACAGGAGTCATACTGGCAGGTAACACAGTTGTATACGTTACCTAAAATCTGAAAACCTGGTAGGTGTGGAAAAGAACACTGACCACATTAATTAGGACATTTCAAAAGATAAAAATGATTTTTCACAAAACCAGAAATTAGTCAAGCACTAACCGCATGGAGGGAAACACCCCGAGGCTGTGGAAACAATGACAATTTTTACTTCACTTCATCGAAAACCTATAGTCAGTCAGTTCAACCAGTTCAACGGTATATGAGGCTGTAATAATGTAACTAGCTTGTTGCAGAGAGGGTAGTGAGATCAGAGGGAGCAGTAATGACCCAATATAGGTCGTACTTTAGATGAAAAGATGAAGGAAAGAGACCATGTCTCACCTCTAGGCAGTTTGGAGGCAGCTGTGATGAAATTGTCTGCTGCTGTCTGCAGCCTTCGCTCATACACAGTGTCTGATAGCGAGGAGGAGGAGGAGGAGGAGGGAGACAGAAATATTTAGCTCAACACTGCTTGGTGAATTGGATGCTTAAGGGCATCTTTTCTGAAATGTCTTCATTCTCAGCTAACAATTTTAATGCTGTAAAGGTTCATTTACTCATGCAGCTACAGAAAAATGGCCATGTGAACTGGTGTTTAGTCACCTGTATTTAGCTTGTTATCAAACTCTTTCACTAAAGGGAGAATCTCTGCATCTAGAATCTCCTTCAGCTTTTGGTCAAAACCTTTACCTGAGAGAGGAACACGTATAATTTGGTTGGTTATATTAGATTTGGAGCCATTTGATAAATGTAACATTGAAAAGACTGTTTTCTTACCCACTCTACCAGCCTCAATCACTTTCTCGTTAGTGTTGAATATGCGGTCCAGCTTCTTGAAGCAGGCATCAACATTCCTGATATTGTAAAGTGTCAAAATATGACCCTTGCATAGGCGACTACTGTCTTCTAAAGCAATAAAGCACTGATAGCAACTCAGTGAGGGATGGAGCATCAAGCTAATACTCACAAGCCAAATAAGAGGAGTGCACATTTTGCTTTTTTTTTTTTTTAAAAAAAAGCTTCACATTAATCAGTTGTTCACAGGATGTTTTTATTTAAACCCTGGGCTCATAGCAACTCCTGGTTTTAAGATTCCAAGAGTCCACGTTACAGAGGAAGTTGAAAATCATTACTACAAATTTCTTTAGCATAAACAATTTTAAAATAGTACCCTGTTCTGTCAGCATGCCTGGGTTTGAGGTGAGCATCCCCTCTATACGTCCCTCCACTCTATTGTCTCTAGTCTCCATTTCCTGCTGCCTCAATGCACCAGTTTTACTGCAGAGCTCAGAGATGGAGCGAGCCAAGGAGGGAGGTAGTGATGATGAGGGGGAGAGGGGCACACGAAGACGGAGTTAAATGCTCATATATGTGCAGGGATAAAAGCCAGAAGGGTGTCAGCGTGACAACCAAACAGACATTTATAGTAGAGAATAAATGTCAGGCGGTGTGGGGTAAGGCGAGACAGAGGCTCAGAGCCAAACAGGGAACAAAGGAGGCAGAGAAAGTGCAAATTCTCGCAGATAAAGTTAAAAAAAACGTGAAAAGTAGAGTATGAGAAGAAAAATAAATAGGAAAGAGAGCAAACAAATACAGGGAAGGAGGCAAAAGGAGGAAAAGAGAAGAGGACACACACAAGGTAAACGAAGAGGGAGTGGGACTACAAATCAAGTCAGTTGCCTCATCACATCCTGTACCCCCCCCACTCGTCTCCCTTCCTACTCATGTCTCCAGCCCCCTTCCTCCTCCTCCTCCTTGGTCCCCTGCTCCTGGTGTATCTCCATGGCAACCAGACAGGGTGCCTAATACATGAACTTAATATATTTCCAGTGGCAGGGTGAGCTGGGTACTAATGCATTCATCTGTCTCCACACAGACAAGCCAATCAATATCAGGCAAGAGTGTGCTCCAGGACTCCCAAAGTCTGATAGCTGGTCTGATGGCTGGATGAGGAAAATCCAAAGCAAGCGATAGCAAATACTTCTGAGTAAGATTACTTTATGCAGTCACTTTAAGCTGTCCTGTACATGAAAGGTGCTATATAAATAAACTTGCCTTGCCTTGAGGACTTCCTTCACATAGAGTATTAACACGTATTAACAAGCATTTATATATATATAAAAAAAAAATTAATTAATGTGCAAAATAACTCAAGTATTTAACAATACTTGGGTCTGTTTAGACTGAATTATATGTTTCTGGGGTTGGCCAGAAAATTAGTTTACGCATCACACACACACCACATTTAAACTCATTTTATTAGATGCACAGAAGTAAAACAAACAGAAGGACTTTTCCAGCACAGGGTGTGAAAAGTTGAGCTCGTGATGTTTGAAGGTGACATAAATGACGGGGTCACAACCCTCGGCTGACTTCCTATTGCCCCCGTAGAGGCTATAACACAAAGCCAGCAAATAGGGTTGGCCCCCTGATTGGCAGGAGATGTGGTTGTCCTCTTCCAAGCCTAGAAAACCCCGATTCTGGCATGACAGCGAGGAAAGCAGTCACACAGATTGGCCAATGAGTTTCCCAAACATTTGACATGTTCCTTCCATCTTGAGCACTTTGAATGACACAACATTAAAACAGATGACAAAAAGTGTTCAAGAATGTTGAAACTGAATGCAGCCCTGTTCCCGAGGACCTCACCTGTGACCTGCTTTGACCTCACAGGTTAAGGGTCTCAGGGACAGAGGGGCATACGGTAAAATTAAAAAACACTGTCATCTACTGTACAGAAAAAAACCCAGAAGTGAGATTAAACGTATTAACAGAAAGAACCGCAGAGCCGCAGCGCCGAGACAAAGACATGACCTCATCTGACATTTGGATTCTGCGGCACCAGCCAGTCTCCCGGCTCGCTGCAGATCAGAGGGGAAGACAACCGGTCCAATTAAAGCCTACCTGCTGCATTATCACAACACGTTTATTCCCATTTCACCCGGGTTCATCTTTTACGCTTCACTGCAGCAGTCAGCTGTAAAGTACATTTGTCAGAACAGGCACAAATAATCTCAGCAATGCAGCAGCTCAACTCATTGTGCAGGAATGAAATTAGGAGGAAGCTATTCATTTCAAACTGGTGGTTAATGTCATGGGTATGCTGTATAAGATTTATTGAGCTAACCTTATTGAATTCTACTGTCTAATGGCTTTTCTGGACTCAGTAATCTGAAGATGCTTGAAGACGTGTGCTTATCTGCATAGACAATTAAAAGCTAGAACATGGAACAGAGAGGGATTGTTCATTTTAAGGAATTTATATTCCTGCAACAGAATTTATATGCATTAAAAGAACACATGGACTTATATTTGTAGTTCCTCTTAAGTACGGAGGTATGACTGTTTAATGCATCACAGCTCCTTAAAAAAATGTAAGTCTAAATATAATCTAAATGTGTCTAATGAGAGTCTTACATGTTTGTCAGTATCCTCATGCTATATTTTTTGTTCTTGGTTTTGTCAGTCCAGCCCCAAGCCTCAGACATAATCTGTTTTCTGATGAACCAGTTCAGATCAGGCTAGTTGGATGAAAAAGATAAGACAGACAAGTATTCACCTGTACAAAGGTAATATAATGACACCCGGCTCTCTGTTAAACACATTGTGTGCATCATCAGTAAAGAAAGAAGAACAATTCATTGCTTAAAATCGTTGGAAGGCAATGCCCCCTGCTGGTAGACAGACAGAACGACATGTATGGACTGGAAAAGCCAACATATATGTATTTGTTCAACGTGGAAAAAAAAACCTCCATACTTAGTCTTACTACTCTGTCATCCAGTGATTTGTTCATGATGTTACAACACTGCAGTGTCAATGAAGGTGCAGTGTGTCTGTCACATGCTGCAGAAAACTGAACCGCATTCATCAATGTCACAAAGACCAGTAGGTATACTTTTTATGCTACAGGCCTCAAGATTTTGGAATGCAGGAGATTTTTTCCCATGTTTTCTTAGTTAATGTTGCATGTACAGACCTAGCAGCTGGAGCAGACCACAGGAAACAGCAGACATTTGTCATAACTGGAATGAATAATGGATTTGCTGCAGCTAAATTTGAGGTCTTGTCAAAATAGTGTCATTTATGTCATGTTCATTGACACAAAGCTCATTTAGCTCAATAAAGATAGCAGTTTTCTGCACCAGTTGAGCAAATCTACCATTCATAATATTTAAATTACCTGAAGGCTGCTCATTTTAGAGTACTTAATATAAATCTTTCTTTTTCATGAAAGAAAGCGCAAATGATGTAGACATGACCACCATACGTGCAGCCTGAATACTACAGTAGATTAAATAAAAAGCTCTCAAATCACATGCAAACAAGGACAAAAGCGTATTAATACCGCAACATACACGGTAAAAAGACAGATTCACATATAGCCTGTACATTTTATCACTGTCAACAATTACCAGAGAAAAAGTTCCTGATAAAAATGCATGTCAACCTGCAGAAATAGCTTTACAATCACTAAGTTACATTTACCTTAGTGAAAATGTAAAAATCACACAGCTTACAGTCATCCTCTTCTTTTCCTTTCCCTCCCAGAGTGATTCTGTGTCTTCTCTCAGCGCTCTCTTTCTCTGATGGTCTCTGCCGGGGCCAGACAGGGAGCCCAGCGGCAGGTAGGTTACAGACAATAGTATTGATTCCATTATTCTCCACTCTACCTACCTGACAACATCTCTGCAGCGCTTCACCTTTTGTCTCTGCAGGGCTGCTGTCACAAAACCCACCGAGCTGCAAACAAGAGAAAAATAAAGATGAGAGGGAAAAAGCTTGCTCACTTGTGCGTTCACGTGCCCGAGTACACGACAAACCGGCTGGTGCACATGCTATTCAACACTTAAGGATGACACACACACATACACACTAATACCCTCTATGCTGCATTGGTGGTTTCCAGCTCTTCTTGCTTTCATTGTACCTTAAAGTCTCTTCTCCTCTTCTTCTTCTTTTCCACACTCGTCATCATTATCCATCTATTTACCTCTTTCTCCTCATGTTTTTTCCAAGCCTCACATCCCTGCTAGCCTAGTAAGCCCCCCCTTTAATTCACACACACACACACATATACACACACACTCCAGTCTATGAGCCACGTCTGTGAAAGTGTGAGAGATAGAGAGTGCAATGAGTGCATGCACGTGTATGTGTGTGTTTTTATGTGTGAGACTACGAAAGACGGGGACTGTGTGAGAGGGGGGAGTGGGGGCAGGAGGGATGTGGGGACGAGCGGAAAGTAAGGATTGAGGGGGAGGGTCAGAATCTCTAATAGGATGAGAATGGAGAGAAAATATGAAGCCCGGGAGTCTTGTGAACCTGAGAGCCTGACATTACTGCCTCCCCGTATGTGCACAGCAATCATACCATCATCAAATTGATTACAGGATTTATAGTGTAGCTCCAACATCACTGTATATTGAAGCTGGAGTGACATCAAACACACTAAATAAACCCATCATGGTAAAGGTCTGGCAATTATGAAATATGTCTCGATTATGCAGCCTGACATCAGAGGTGCGCGGTGTGTGGTTAGCCGTTTGGTCACACTAAATAAGCTCTCTGTAATCCGAAGAAACGGATCTAAAACTTGCATGCACCCCCCCGCCTTCTTTGTCCTGTCTGCAATAAAGAAATTACAACGTTTTGCATATTTCATGTTTTTAATATTTACGTTTATTGTTTAACTGCTCTCATGTCCAAAGGCAGTTTGATGCTAATATCTGTGCTTTTGTCTGTGCAGACAGAGTTGCCGCTGTGTTTGTTGGATAACAGAATCATACAGCCCCGAGGGAAATTCAGAAATGAAGGTAAATCTAATTTCGAGCCACTGAGTGGCTGTCTGTTCAGCAAGCTGGAGAATAAACACTACGCTTGATGTGTAAGCATCATTAATGGCCCTAAAGTGTTCGGTCCATGTTGTACAACACAAAATGTCAGCATTGTCTCACACATTTATAGCAGATTAGAGTATTTTTTTCCTCACAAAGGAGCAACAGTGACCTGTAACTGTGATGAAAGGCCACTTAACACTGACTGAGTTTTAAGGATATGGGACTAATGTAAAATCAGGTGAAAATCAGAAAACAGAGACCAACACTATGAGGGGGGAAAGATTCTAACTTTTTTCTTTCAGACAAGACTTTTCATAAATATGCAAAACAAGCCCTCTAATGCTTTCTATACCTCCAGAATAAATACATTTATCCTCACTGCTTATGATGTTCTTTGTTAAGCATTATTCTGATCACACAGTGAATGCATTCCCTGCTTTCATCTTGCTCTGAATTGCTGTCTTATTCACAGTCCTAATGCACTACAGCACCCTTCAGCATCCTCCTTCATAGCTGCTGTCGTACTGTAAAGCCTTAATTTACATAGAAACAATATGCTGAATGTGTTAACAATAACTGCTGGGAGATGTGTATTGAGTGTTCTGTACTGCTCTTGTTTAATTTCTGCTTGTGCAGCACATATTCTATCTGATCTGCATTAATGTCACAAACACCTGCATATTTACAGCACATATAGTAGAGTTCCACTGTATATACATTATAGAATGCAGGCATCTGCGCCTGCTCTGCTTCGCTGTCCTATAAACGTACCCCTCTCCAACACGGAGGCTATCCAGGCGCCATTTTAGCGTAATGAACAAGAAAAAGCATCCTGACCTGAGCAGCGTCCAAAACTGACAAATGAAGAAAACCACAGGCAGGTGTGTGTGTGTGTGTGTGTGTGTGGTTGTGTATGTATGCATGTATGTGCCTGAGGCTGTACTCTGCAGTGTCACACAGAGACAAAGCACTGGGAGTGCTCCACAAGGATGACATCATCAGTCTGGGATAGTGTCTGCCTTCTCTATCAGGGTTGGGATGCTTTAGTTTGCCGTTACATCCCAAGAGATTGCGCAGAGCATTTGTTTTTGGCAGTGCTGCTACTCATTACACATGTTTCTGTTGAGCAGTTGCGAGAGTTTTCATATGCAAGAGCAGGTGCATTAAAGGCACCAATGATCATTTATTCTAACACAACTTTTGGTGTCTTCCTCACAGTTTTGAACTACAGTTCTACAGCTGCATGTGTGCATGTTGTTGAATGAAAACATGTTTGCGTGAGGATCTGCTCACACACATGCACAGAATGCAGCATCATCCAGGCTGTAAAACAAGCCAAGTATAACCAGTGAGCCAGTTTACCTATAAAAGTAATGCATCAAGAAAGATGCTTTATATAACACCCGGTAAATTATTCTCATTCCCCACACAACATGAAATCACCTGATGTTAGGTTGTCTGTTCTGGCAGGAGCGCAGTGTTGTGGGGTGGGAAATGAAGAACGCTGCACAACTGACAGTGCAGAATCAGCACAATTCTGATGTATGCCCCCCCTTTTTCATCCTTCCAGGCGGGGACTGTAGCTGGCTGTAATGCAATGCATATGGCTGCTGTTTTGAACTATACCAGTCTGCCTGTTGGTGGTGGTAGGAGGGGGGTGGATGCCGTAGAGAAAACAAAGGAAGATATCAAGATGGTGAGGAAATTGCATTAAAGCGGTAGTAGCATGTGTAAAAGCATAAAGTCAGACATAAAGATTGATGTTGTCTACAATAATACATGAGGGGATACGGCAAAGACTTTATGACTTCTATAAGTTAAGTTAAGTCAAGTGGGTTTTATTGCCCTTTCAACCATTTCCACAGCACACAGTGAAACAACGTTCCTCCAGGATCAAAGTGTAGCATAAAAACACAACAGGATGCACTGAGTACACAAGGAAAAAGTGCAAGACTTTAAATACATAAGAGCCAGCAATACAGCAACAGAACAATACGACAGTATAGCCAATAGCAATAACTGCAACTATTGTGATAATGCAGATGTTTGAGTACAGTGTTGTGTCAGACACTGTATTATGGCAGCAGGTGTGACATGCAAAACCTATGCAAACCCTCACCCACCCAGTTAAAAAAAACAACTCAACTGCAGCAAGAATCCCAATGAACAGCATACCAATACATCTATGACGAAATATTTCTATGGGAGAGAGAGTTACGCTAATGAAATGTATTCTGATATGCAAAGTGTTGCGCTTTATTGAACATGTGTAGAAGCCTTCACAAGGAGATGGAAAGGGGAGAGTTTCTGCTGAATAGCAGGAAAACCGGCTGTATGTTAATGGAAAAACAGCTGACCTTAAATTGCTTGATGTGTTTCCTTTTATTTAAAAGAAGAAAATAACTCTGAAGTAGGGTTGTAGAAGTGCTTCTGTTTAGCCTGTGATTAACCAATAGTAGAAAGCAGTGGGAGCACTCTGTATTTAGAGACTCAGGGAAGAATTCAGAAGGGAGTAAAGACACGTTACTCAATGTATGCTGCAGCAGATCAGCTGAGCTTACCAGGAATTGTTTCAGGCTTGCAACTTGGGCATTGCTTTTTACAAATATTTTACCAATAGTAAGAGTTTCTGCTTTTTGGTGCGTTTCCATTACACTTAGAATTGTGCAAACCTAAACCTCGCAAAAGAAATCCGGCAAAGGAAACATTGACATTTAGGAGAAAAAAACTCTCATATCACTAAAGCGTTTATGAACTCTTATGAAGTGCTTTTTCCAGACATTTTGATATAGAGGTTTATCGCAAAAGTGAAACACTTTTTTCACATTTTGCATCCCTGCACGCAACGTACTAGGTGATGTGACCGGTTAAGATTGCACTGTGAAGGACAAACAATAGTGAATCACAAAGTTTTACAGTTACCTTGAAGGTATGGATGGTGAAAGCGAGGCCTCATGAAATATTGAGTTAAATCTGACAACTACCTCACACTGACAAACGTTTGACGTGGTCAAAGAGCGCCATCATGCATGAGAGGGAACCCATTGACACGGTTCCCTCACTGCACCACTGTCATCATCATTGTCTTGTATTTGCTTTAGTGTTCAATAAACGATGACCGAAAGAACAAGCTCCTAGGTACGGGCGGCCAAAATGAGTTTCCTCCGCAGGGTGGCCGGTGTCTCCCTTAGAGATAGAGTGAGAAGTTTGGGCAACCGGGAGGGACTCAGAGTAGAGCCGCTGCTCCTCCACATGGAGAGGAGCCAGATGAGGTGGCTCGGGCTACTGGTTAGGATGCCTCCTGGACTCCTCCCTGGTGAGATGTTCTGGGCACGTCCCTGTGGGAGGAGACCCCGGTGGAGACCCAGGACACGCTGGACTGATTACATCTTGCAGCTGGCCTGGGAACGCCTCAGGATCCACCCCGGTGAGCTGGTAAATGTGGCTGGGTAAAGGGGGAAAGTCTGGGCTTCCCTCTTTAGGCTGCTGCCTCCGTGACCCAACTTTGGATAAACGTTAGAAAACGGATGGATGGATGTTTGTGAAATGCCAAGTTTTTGTGATACTGTTGCCATTTTGCTAAAATGTGCTCCTGTGTTGCACTTAGGCTATGGTTTTGTTGTGGCATTTGGTGAAATGCCTTGTATGTTGTATGTTTTAGTGATTTTTATGGTGTACTGCATCGTTTTTTGGGGGTATTTCTGAAGTGTTCTTATAAAATCTGTTTTTGTTTAATTATCGTGATATTAGTTTTGCTTAACTTTATGAAACACATTTCATTACCTCCGCCTTTCTTTACTCTGTAATTGATCATGATTTTTTTAATTGTCATTTCCTTTTCCTTCGTTATATTTTTTAATTATGCTCGTTTGAATATTTCTATAAAGCACTTTGAATCACCCTGTTTAATTGTGCTATACAAATAAATTTGCCTTGCCAATTCTCTTTTACTCATTAAAGTTTTTTATCAGAGCCCACAAAACCTCAATTGATAATTTTATATGAAAGATTGTCATTCCTCAGTTAATATTTATCCTGCGGTAGTTATTGATTACTGATTATACACAAACATGTCGAGTGGAAACAGATAATACTTATAATAGTTGATAAACTCTGTATCTGTAGATCCTGACAGCAAAGCTTGGCGTGAAACACCCGGAGAAGCTCTGGCAGAGTAAACATACTTACCTCTCTGCTGGTGGTGCGCAAGTCGTGGCAAGAGGTGACTCCGCAGGGAAAGCTAGAAGGTTGTACAGTTATCTCCGTGCTGTTTATTATGCGAAACCATACAACCAACTACCTCACACTGCAGAGCACAGATTGTAGAACTGCTCTCCAGACAAGGTCTTCAACAGCAGGACGTAGGCGTCTGTGTACACATTCTCATATCGCTTCTTCTCTTTTTTTAGTAGTACATTCATGCTATGGTTGTCATAATCATTGCATCACTTTGACACTTTAAAAGTTTGAACTAGTTTCTAATAAATTTTCCTTTATGATTGTTAAACTGAATGAGTTTGCCCAAAAACTGACAATACAAAAATAATGAATAATTTCTGTTTTTTTAAACCAGTCATAACACATAAAGGTAAGATGAGACATGTCACTGCTTTCTTCCCCCAATGGTAACCCAATGCTGTAATTTTGACCGGACTGGAAAAATAGCTTGAAGCCAGGGAAAGTACCTAAGCTGAATGCTGCAGTGATGCGAGATGAAAGAAAGTGTCCACTGACTGCGGTGGTGGTGAGGACAGAACGAAGGGCAGCACAGCTGGGAAGAGCAGGTAAGTACACCAGAACAGATTTAATCCTTGTCCTGCATATGCAACGGGGCTGCAGTTGATGACAAAGATGAGGAAGTCTACACGAGCTCAAGGTGTGAGAGCAGAAACTATGCAAACCCTCTTTCTGGAATCCAAATCTTTTATGCAGGTGTGGGTACTACACACTGGATTTGTTCACAGGATTTCCAGCCATTTCTTAGTAGTTGTTGCCCTCTACTGGTGGCTTTGCAAATAACTCTAATAACAAGCAACACTTATGATAAAAAAAACCCCAAAACTCAGATTCAGAGGCTGGCTGTCTAAGCATACTACACTAAGATATATGTTTTCTGTGATGAAACGTCAACAATCAACTAGAACAACTATTCTCTGATTTAAAAAAAACCCCAAACATTTGCACTTTCAACAAAACTCCTCACCACCTCACCCCATTCAGCTGCAACTTAAAGGCTGACAGGTTTTCATGGGAGTTAAATACCATCTACCATCTGTCACCATCATGTCAGCTGTCAGTTGTGATATCTATATATGGGCAACTTCTGCTTCAATCTCCAAAAAAGACTTCTAAAAACATTTCGGGCACCCTCTGCAGATATTGTAATTACTGTGTGTTAGTACCTTACTGGCACATTGGTACATTCCTACAGCTACAAACCATCAGTGTTAAGTTACTCAGAGCACCGATTCAGACATAACTGGGGCAGGATGATATGCTGTCTCGATGCCACTGAAAGTATTTTAGCAGACTTTCATCAGAATAGAAATGTAATAAAAGATGCTATCAAAACAAATTGAGGAGTTGTAAATATTCAGTTCATTGGTGAGGTTGCGGTGTGAGCTCTGTGCTCTCTGCATGAACCCGCTGCTCAGTCTGTGACTTAAAGTTTTCAACAAAGAAGCTCCGGAGACACAACGGAGAGGATGAAAATACAAAGAGCAGTCCAGGCCGGCAGATGTCCCTGAACCGGGTTCTGCAGGAGGTTTTTCCTTCATGTTAAAACGGAGGTTACGTATTGTAACCCCAGATTCTATGAGTATAGGCGCAGCCCTTTAAGGCTATTGCTATTGGGTTTATCCCCGCGCGCATGCGCGCAGCACTGAAAACTTTTAGTCCACGCCCAC
>JBAMHV010000006.1:15447438-15468868 GCA_037177535.1 Pseudomugil gertrudae | reverse complement strand
TTCAGTGCTGCGCGCATGCGCGCGGGGATAAACCCAATAGCGATAGCCTTAAAGGGCGAAGCCTATACGAAGTAGAAGCATGTTTTCCTTTTTGCACCATACGTGCTCAGGATGAGAGACTGGATCAAAGTTAAGCTTCGATGCAATCTGTTAGCTCCCCTTAACTAGACTATTGATTATGAATGGGCTCAAATTGTTGTCTGTACCCCGTGATTGAATTTTTATGAAGTGCAGCTTTTGAGAAAACAAACAAATAAATAAATCTTTAAATCAGTTGGAAACTATAACCAATAACATGTCAGATGATTTCATGTTCTCCATGTCTTTTCTTATGTGGCATGCATGTAAGGACTTTTTCTGCTGCTCCCTTTCCAATCTCTAGTCCAAATGTGCAGCCTCTGATCCCTCCTCCTCCTCTCTCCACCCTCACTCAACCTTTTCTCTGCTTCAGCCCTCACAGGTCCCGATTTCCTGCCTCTCACCCTTTTAACCACTCTATCTTCACACCCTTCGCTCGTCCTCTCTGCACCGTTTTATTCCAAAAAATACCCACGATGTCCTCTACCTCATCTGGAATATTTTCACATTCAAATCACACAGAAATGCAGTGTAATTGTGTCAATGTCAGCTATCCTTCACTTTCCCTATCCCTCCTCCCTGAAGTAGGCCTGCCTGAGCCATGAAAAACTCAACCACCATGAAAAATGTCTTTGCCCCTTCCTAAATGAGGTAGGTGTCACTTCAAGTTCGAAATTTCTCACATCCCTGATCATCACCCACACACTGTGTGGTGACACTTTTAGAAGCATGGAAGTCAGAGATTCACCAGTAAACACCATAAGTTCACTGTCAGTGGTTTCATTCTATAGAAATGAGCATGATGCAAGCCTGAGAAAATGGAAAGCTGGAGGATTCTTGTTCTCTCTGGCCTAATTTTTATGCACCAATTTTCTATTTTAGACACCACTACATAACCTCTACCAGTGCTTTGCATTTGAATTATGCATGCGACATCTTTGATCCGAGCGTTACGTGGTGCAATGTTCTTCAGTGTTACAGAGTACAACAAGGATCTGCTGAAATATGAACGCTCTCGCTTTTCCCAGGTGAAAGCAGTTCTCTTTCCAACACTAATCTGCCTCGGTTGACGCCAACCTACTGTACCAAGATGGCAAAATGAATGTTGCCATGGAAACCTTTTGCCTGGCAACATCAACAGCCTGGCAACTAGCCAAACTGTTGCTATGGCACAACTGTCAATGTACGTATGCTGGGGTTGGTGTGTGAGTGGCCTTTTGTAACGCCGCCCTTTCAAAGATCCCAATCAAATACAAGCTGGAAGAATGCATGATGTGACACGAAATACGGTGGTTGTGTGGAGGAGGAGGAGGAGGAGGGGTGGGGGGGTTAATTAGAATAAAAACCCAGCTTGGCCAAAAAGCAGCGGACAGGGAAAGGCTATCTACTTTGGAATGTAGCTCGTCAATGACATTTAGACAAGTTATAAATAATATTTATCTCAGCTAAATCTTGCAAGCTGCATCACACTGGTTTGATGATTATTTTATACCTCACCACCTTCGTGAAACATGTACTTATTTCCAAATAATTTAAGAAAACAAGCATGTGGATTCAAGGTACAAAGCAGAGTTTAAATTAGTGCCCCGGTGGTTCATTTTATTTTCGTATTTGCAGTCGTTCATTTTGCAGCTTTTCAAATGGGCTGTACCGAGATTCATAAATCATGAATACATTTTGCAATAGCGATTTAATTAAGCTGTCATTTCTTACCAAATTTGTAGTAAGCAATGAATGTAACGATTTGTGTACAAATGTGGTGAGAGCAGAAAGAATATTTTAGTTTAATATTTATTCTTTCTGGTAACAAAGAATTAGAAAACAATCAACAGAATCCATACAGATGCAGTTTAGGATCAAACTAAAGTGATTAACTTTGCCCATGTAATAGTATTTTGACATCTATATTTGTCTCTAAGCTTTTTAAACTGTACCTATAAAAAGACACACTTGAATGTAACTCCCACATTGTTAACTGATATATTTATTTTAATTTTTTCTTTTTATAGCCTCACAGCATATATGCAAAATCTGATAAATGAGTCAAATTCCTAGATTACCTTCAATTAAATTAGGCAGATATGTAACATATGATTAGTTCAACGTGTGTTTATTTGTACACTGACACATATGTTTCAGTTTATGGGCTTCACTGGCTCAACATTGTTTCTGAAAACATTTCAGTCAGGCGAGTGTATGCACGGGAGGAGTGAACGGTATTGAAATATTATGTAAAGTTTACCTTGAAATCCCAGTGGCAGGTGTCCCTGTGATGTAACCCACACACCAACTGAAACACACAGAAAAAACACACATCAGCATCAAGGTTGGAGAGAATAAAGCTGATCTTACGAACACAGGTACCGTCTGACAAAGATTTGACATTTTCTATCTCTGAAAATGTTACTTACACACTACTTAGTTGATCAGATGTAGATTACAGTTACTTCCAAGTAATACAGAATGAATTTAGTCATGCTGCATTTATAATAACTGCAAACGGGCAGAATTTATCCACAATTAGATTTATTTTAAGAATAATTTGATAACAAGAGACTACATTGGGACAGTAATGAGTAAAGGGGGCGATCCATGCAACAGAGTTCTTTATAGTTACAGAAACTTTAAAAGTTGCACTTAATACCCATTTGGCTTTTGTAATGCTTCTTAAATGTTGCCATTGGAAAGTTTCATTTGAACACTCGCCAAATTATCCAAGCATGCTCCTCAGAAAATCAGTAACTCTACCGAAAAGAGCTACTTTATGGCATCAGAAAATAAGTGTTACTGTAGTCAAAGCTGTATCACAACATCTAATTTACACTCATAAATCTGTAGGATAGAAACATTTTAAGGGAGTTTTAAATATTGATATTCCAAAGGTGTTTAAAGTGCACACATGCGTTCCACAGTACGGATAAAGAAATGCACCAGCTCGGAGTGCTAAGCCTCCTGCTCTGGGTTGATAAATATAACTTCAAAAGAAGCAGCCAAACAGCTTTAGCTGGCCGACTGCACAATGAGCATAATAACTCCCCACCTCCTGGGAGCTCCAGCCTAGTTCATTTACCCTTGCAGAGCGCTGCTATGCATGCATGTGCACATGTGTCTTTGTCTCGATGCATGCCACTTGGAGGCTCCCCACCTTCTGCTCTGTACAAAGCGGATGTATAGAGGAACCTTTTGGACCTCATTTTAACAGAGGAAATGTGTGACCCCCCCTATTCTGTTTGCCCCTCACATGTAATGCCTGATTTACCACAGAACCCCTTAAAGAGGTCAAAGGGCAGACAAAACAGTCTGGTGTCATGGCAACCTGTGTGCCACCAACCAGAATGGCAGGAGTGGAAGCAGGAAGGGGGGGGTATCTGATAGGCTGTCAGTTAAACCTTCAAGAGCTTCGCTTTGTGCTTCGGATACTGTGTGTGTAGCGTACAAACACAAAATATACACATGTAACGCACCTGCACTTTGAAATAGACCCTCTTAATTTGCACTGCAGCCTAGAATAATCAAGCCAAATCCCTCTGTGGTACCTGCTCGAGTGTTAGATGGTGTGTGCACCAAAGTAATTTGTGCCACTGCATGTGGAGGAGCTTATAAGTGTGTGCCGTTGGTGCGCATGTAAGACACTCCTGTGTGAAAGGTTCTTTGTGACCGCTCAATGCAGTGGCAGTGTGTACGGGATGGGGGAGGGATGCTAACGGATAAATGGGAAGCAAATGCATTCAGATCAATACTGAGCTGAGAGAGGGTGAGAGGGGTTGAGAAGAGAGTAGAAGGTGGTGAGTAGTGAGGGAGGGGCCACAGAGGGACTGATTAATCATTCCTGTATTGTTATTGACTTTCTGTTAAAGAGAGTGAGTCAGACGCTGAATTATATGCCTGCACATGAGTGTGTGTTTATACGTGTGCGTGTGCTGCACTTGTATTTATCCTGAGCACAAAGTCATCAATTACAGCCCTCAACTTTCCAAAGGTTTGACACTGTGGATGGTTCGGTACGGCTCAGAGTAGTGTGTGGTTGCAACGTTTTATGCCGTTAGTTCACATCGACAGCACAGAAACTGTGAAAGATTTAATTATTAACGCTTTGTAAAAAGAGCTAAGATGCTGCTCCATTTTCAGCGGGAACGGGGAAGTGAAGGAGGCGAACAGGAAATCCCCCCATGAGGAGTTAATGAGGAGCTGACGAGTGAGCAGACACAACATAGAGGGAGACGAGAGGGGGGAGCTGCTCTGACATCTGACCTGCTGTCTGTGACCTTGTTCAAGGGGGCAGAGGGTGGACACACCTGAGCACAGGCCACATGTGAGCTCCATGTGCTCACAATTTAGGATTTTTAAAGAATTATTGTGCAGCTAATTCTGCCAAAGCAGTCTGTGAAAGCTCCCTCTACCCCCCATTCCCCTCAAGTCAGCTTCAAAACTCCTAATTAAATAGATAAAACTGACATAATTAGTTTACAATTATAACAGCATGACACCAGCGTCAGAGGATGCCAAGGGCAATGTTTTCCTCTAATTACGACCCCTTTAAAAATGGTGACTTGTCACAGCCTGGCGGGCTAAGTGAATGAAAACCCTATTCAGTTTTACCTTGAACTTGAACAATGAGTCTGGTGTTTGTGCTGGGGCCACTTCCTGACCTCTCCTTCCCCCTTTGGAAGCAATCAACCGTAGCTTCTCCTTTCATCTTATAAAAGTGACCCTGATAACCCTCAGTGACCAAAGAACAGCCAGCAACGGCAGGTTGTGCTTCCACCACCAACTCCTTCATCCTTGACTTGTAAAAGTTTGTTTGCTGTTACATCCGTACAATGGTGTGACGTTGTGGTGACGGTTGGTCTTCTGAACTGTGAGGTTCATTTTGAAATGACTCACTGAGCCGGCCAATGTTAAATGCAAATAATCCCTCCTCTTCCTCCCTTTCGCTTTCTTCACCTCCTCCCATTCTCTCGCATCAAATCCTTTCTTCTCCCTCAGACACTTTTCTGTCTCGCTTTTCCCACCACTTGTCTCTTCATACCTTCATCTTTATTTCCCCCCTTTTTCTCTTCACAGCAGTCACCCCTCCTTCTCTCTGCGATACTCTCTCCTCCTCCTCTGTCTGGCACCAGAAAGCTGGCACGCTTGAGGGAGTCATTGTGTGATGCGGGCATCACTGACACCTCCAACACCATTGCAGAGCATGTGTATCACTGCAAAGTGTAATGGAGAGGCTTGTGAATGCCACCAATATGCTACTAAGAGCGAATGTGTGATACTTTAAAGCAGCGTCAATAAATTAATATGCTTTCAGCACACAAACACATTTCGTCTGCTTACTTGATAAAAAAAATGAACTCTATCAAAAGTGTAAAGAGTAAAGGACAAATAAATATAGTCTTTTACGCAAGCTGCTGGAAATGACTCAATAAATTTAAAATGCAACTTTAAGTGTTATATTAGCTTAGCGCATACTGGAAAAGGCCTGGGAACCATTAATCTTGCTTTGTTCATAATAATCAGAATTTGCCTACCAGCAGGTAATGATGGGTGGATTTCAAACCTCTACAGAGACCTTAAGTTAACTCACTGCTGTTTACACTATGGTGTCAAACCTAATAACTCAAGAAAAACCACTACAGTACTTTATTGTGTTTTTTTCTATGCCCCAGGTGTGATGTTGTAGGACTAACACAACACAGTGGCATTTAGAGGGCAGCATTCAGATAAATGGACACATTGTTAAGTGTTTTAAACCTTATAATCCTGGGTTAGCCAGAGGAATCCACATACCACAAGATTAGAAAGATTAAACAGAAACAACCTGTGAATGTCACTACATGCAAATTATATTCATGTTTTATCATATTTCAAATGGAGGAGATCCCTTTCAAGCTAAAACCTGGTAGCATCTTTCCATTGGATAAACAGACAGCATGAAAATGAGTAGATTAACCCTCTGTGACCTCACCCTGTGCTTTGTACTCAGATTACTTGTTTGAGGTGATGTGGTATAGTACTTTCACAACTAAGGTAATCTGTTACTTTTTACACTGACAATTAAACTGTGCATTATTTTTCATAATGCAAATGCAACTCACTTATCGGAGACAGCCGAGAGGATCGCGCTCACTACAAGCGCTCACGTGATTTTAAATTTGTGTTTGAAAAGGACAAGTGCAACAACAGGGCGGTGGCATACTGCACCTGGGTGATAAGTGTTTGTCAGAAACCCAGAAAAATACTTCCATACTTCAGATTTGAAGAGGCATGTGCAGACTTCAGCTCAGCTCAACAACACTAGAGATGCTGCCGGTGGCACAGCTTCACAGCAGTAAAACTGCTAAAGCTGGCGTTCCAAAGGAAAGGTTACAACAAGGACAACAACAAGAGAGAAAAATGTTTATTTACAGTAAGGTCCACCGACACACTGTGATGTGGTGTATGACACTAAAATGATGAAGAAAAACTGAATTTAAATGAAAGGAACGTGATCATAGTGAGGGATAATATAAATGATCCTTTAAGGTTGTTTTAATTTGTTTATTTACCATTTGCAAGGATCATATTGACACTAAGACCTGTTTTAAACAGCATGACTTTCATATCATATTTCTAAGCATGAACGGTAGAACTAGTTACTGAAATCATACATTAGACTTTTTCTGTTTTTCATTTTAAAATCGTCCATGTATACTTGATTTTAATATGCTACAGATTTTTAGCAAACTTTAGGATCCTTATAGAGACTTGTAACATCTTCTAAACGCTGTTTGTACTTTTAACACACAGCTGAAAATATTTTGTCTCATGGGCCATAGATGGGGTCAGAATAGGCAGGGATTAAACAACAGGTTTCTTATTTAATTTGCTACACACAGTCAAAAAGGACCATTTATCAACTTCTTTGAATTTGTACATTTTAAAATGACAAAAGTGAATCTACTGGTAACATTATATAGTTAAAAAAGTTTATCGTGTTCCTTCGGTAACTAGTCTATATTTTACTCAGTGAGGTCGTTTTCCTCTGCTAAATTTAAATGTTCTGACAGCGAATCGTGCGAAAAAACAGACTCAAGAGAAATACTTGAAAATACCTTCACGTTCATATTTAAAGCCAGAAATCTTCAGGTTCAAGCTTCAGGCACGTAGCGATACAATTTAATTTAAAGATGGGAGATATAAAAGTTTTGTTATTTGCTAAATATTCAGTTAGTTTATGGTATTTTTAAAATAATATTAATATAAATACTTTTGTTGCTTATATGTAGCAATATATATATATATATATACACACACACATATCCAGTCAAACTTTTGGACATATTTGTCTCATTACATCGAATTGGAAAGTGTGCCCAAACCTTATGACGTCTGATAGGTTGTCATAATCATGTAAAATGAGACAGAAGAAATACACTGTGCCAGAGTTTTGTAAGGACTTTCATAAACTTAAAACTCTTAATAGTGAAAACAAACTACATGTTTAATTTTAGCAATATGAAGCAACTTATAACAATGATGTATCACTATTTTAAAAAGCACTGAATCTGATGTGTCAGGTGGCAGAATTTAAAGTAGATCTGCAGCCATCCTTAATTAGACTCACTTTCAAACTAACTACATCAGAGCATTGTCCAACATGTGTAGATGTGACATCAAGCGGACATTTGGCCTGTCTTCACACTGGCCTTCAGTGAAAAGCTTCACATTGTATAAATCATTAAGTTCAGACAGATAAGTGTCCTGTCACTATGACTTTTGTCTTCATTTCACAGCTATAATTGAAGGTTTTATCAATTATAGTATACTGATTATCTGGGGGGGCAGTTGGGACTACACATGAGAAATAACATAAATAGACAAGTGCCCGATAACATTAGCAGAGCTTGTTCCTCAGGACCCTGCTCCATAAATCATACATGACTGAGGAACTGAGGAGAACACGAGGCCAACAGCAGAGAGAACTGTGCACTAACATTATCGCACTCGCACACAGTTGTGCTATCTTTCGCTTTTACCCAACCCCCAACTCCTGAGGCTCTAAAGTTGTCTGTGAGACATCTAAAGAGATGGAGAGGAGAGTGGATATGGTGAGGATCAAAAGTTGAGGGAGAGCATATAGAAGAAAAAGATGTGCATCGAGAATGAGACGGGTAGGAACGTGGTAATAAAGATGAGAGTGGTATAGGAAGAAAGAGGAGACAGCAAGAGGGAATTGATATCAGGGAGCTAAGAGGCAATGCTGTGACCTACTAATGCAGAACTGAGGAATTCTCACTGCTGACTGCAAACACATTCCTACAGCCTGCAAATATTAACCCCCACCTCACCGCCTCTGCCTGCTTCTCAACACACAAGGCAGCCACCTGGCCGCTCCATGAGGAAACTATTCATTGATATGAACTCACTTACTGGAAAAGTCTAACAGTAGGGGGCGGGATATAAAAAGATGAAAGACACCAGCACGCATAAACGGTGATATCACTGGTAGTTCCTTCTGCAGTACAAAGAAATCACGTATCATCGTGTAGGCAAACTTCATCACAGGACCCGAGACAAAGGCTGCACTTTCTGTCTTATCATACAAGATGTTTAACAGCTACCAGGTTTCACTTCAGACTGGGACCGCACTTCATAGAGACAGACTCCAGCTTGTTGTGTAATGTTATATAGGCTTTTTTCCCCATCAATAGTATGTGGACCTAAATGGAGAACAGGTTGTTCACATCTGAAACAGCAACGACCTGCTAATGTTTTATCATCACATGCTGATAATGAAGGCAGGATTTCAAACAAAGCACAACCTTGTGTCCGAGATGCTTTAAGCCACCGCATGCTTGTTTGGTAAAAGTGTCTCAGTCGTGTTAGAAAAATCAATATTACATGAGGAATACAAACACTCCCACATTATTCTGAAGCATTTTTTTACCTAATCTAATCTTAAGTCTACAAGCATATCTAATATTTCACTGGGATTATCAGTACGAGCAAAAAAGAGCCTCACAATGTAAAATGGAACAAAAGGACGACTCGCCACTCAGCCTGCCTAATATTATGCATTCTGTATTTGTCCATGTGACCTGCAACTTATTACCATGGACTGATTCTGCTCCCATTAATCTTTATTAATCTCCCATAAATCTTGGAGATTAATAAAGTATCTATCTATATATCTAATCTATCTCTCTATCAACTCCCCATCACTGTGCACTGCCTAAATACCCTCATGTTGTTGTATCTTGATGCAGACCAGACTACACCTGCCAGAAGAACATTTAACTCCTGTTTTCAAATGAAACTTAAATATATTCTAAATGTTTTTATTGATGATACACTGACTTTGGAAATGATAGACGTGATCAACGAATCCAGTTGGTGATCATGGATGTCCCAAACAGGATTAACGAAGTAAAATTAAAACACAAAAGACACGGTCAAGGTTTATTATTAAATATTATAATTTATTATTATTAAATAATAAATTATATAATTATTATTATTAATAATTGGCTTTTTTTCCTTAAAAATGTGGATCAACATTATTGCGATAGTGTTTTCTTTCTTCTTTCAAACATATTTGGGACTCCATACTGTAATTACTCTATAGCTGACATAAGCTGATGCTATTATACTTCTGTATTACTATTCCAGCCCTGTCAATTTATTACTGTTAGATAATCCTCTTAAATCTGTGGCTCAAGCCTGGTCGGTTTTATGAGATATCAAGCTTAAATCTGTCTAAAAACAAGCAACCGATATTATTTATCTGTGATGAAATAAGCATGAAATCTTCCATTTAAGAGAAAATTATTACAACATTTAGTTTTGCATGAAGTAGATGCAACAAAACAAAAAGAACACAAAATGATGTAGTATCACAAATAGGAAAAATTATATTTACGTTAATTAGTATAGTTGATCTTAATAAAGCTTATTAACAATTAAACTAGTTGTTTTGTCAAAAACATGAATATTTTACAAGTTGCTCCAATTATAGATCTAGTTGGGACCCCATTCACATCTGTGTCACTGTCTGCAGCATTTATAAATTGGTAAAAGTCTGTACCTCAGCCAGACATTAGGCATATTAACATTATAATAGCTGGAAGTAATAAATGCACATCTTGCATCTGTAGCAATGATATAACACCAGTTAGAGATTTCAACTGGTGCAAGACAGAGAAGCCTTATCAGCTCTGTGCTAATAATGTAGCAAAAAACCCTGTGGGTATCCAGATGGAGCTCTATCAACTCCAGCCCCATTTCAGCCCCCATGTCCTAGAGAAAGCAGACAAACACTGATGCAACTGGAACACTGAGTCCAGGGGGAATAGCTCTCACTCAGGCCGTGAGAGAGCGCGAGTACATCTCAGTCACATGGTGCAGTGCTTTCGCTCCTCGCTGGACCCAACTACTCGTTGTGTGTGGCCCTTTTCCTGTCTCTATCACACCGGAGCAACATTACAGATAATGAAGGCTGAGCTATGCTTTATAAAGTAAAATACATCAATGGCCTCCTCTCCACTCATGTTTAAATGTGCCGAGGTCAGTAAGTAGCATACTAGAGTTGCAAAGGTTTTAAATAATGACTAGGTTTCTTTGTTAGTACAAAATCCATGGCAATCCATTATTTCTGCCGAAGGATTCAGTATTGTTACAGTAAAGCAGTCCTGCGGTGATGCTTTGAATGTCTCGACTGCTTGTAAAATCAAAGTGTTGCAATATGAATAATGCTTATTGATTTGGGCTCTTCATGACACTTATCTAATGCAGGCTCTGCTTTGAAGGGTGTGGAAAAATTGACATTGGAGGAAAAATGACCCCAAAACAAAAAATTACTTTACATTTTGTGAAATATGAATGCAGACTCTCTGGTATTGGTACTTTAATAACAATAATAACAGAAAGAATGGAAGGCCAACTCAACACTGGGACATTATAGGACATAAATAGAGAAAGTTAAAAAAAAAACATGGTTTTATGGTAACGTAGAGTTTAAAAACATCAGGTGTGTTAGGGTCAGAGGACACGTCGCTTTGGCTTCCAAACAGCTGCGTTGGATAAGCACCACAAATCATCAATGTAGAAGTAGTCGTACCACTTTGTGCAGTCGCTGCTGAATAACATCACACCACTCACTAATTCGGGCATTAAGGCCACGGTCCACTATAATTATCCCGATTAGTTTTAGATCATTCACATCTGAGTTAGGGAACAAAAATAAATAAATAGCACCTGTGTTTTATTATTAGTGTTTGCAAACTTAGCATGCCAGAAATGATAGTTTGAATGTGACAGCTTGTGCTTTTATTTTAATCATCTCTATACTTTAATAAAAAACAGGGAAAGAAGTCATTCATGTGCAATGTTAAAGCAACATCTCTTGTTGTTCTTCAGCTGGAACTAAATACTCAGTTTGGTTCTCTTATTCATTCATTTCTTCAGCAGTCATGATGATTTCATTGCTCAAGTTCATACATCATGAAAGCCAAATCAAAAACAAATTAGTTACTGAATTAGTGGGTTTACATGTTTTACCAGCAATAAACGTTTTTCTGCTTATTTTTTCCCTCTTCTTTTCTAGCCAGTGTAATGCCATGCTGAAAATACCCATCACACATCAAGGATGTCCATTTTTGACTGTAGTTTCAGCGCAAAGTCATGGCTATAAAGTCCACCGTAATCCCCACAGTCGCACTCTGATCCACAAAATCAAGAAAATCCTAAATTCTGACAAATGCCGCTGAGTGACAGACAACTGGAGTATATCTTTATGAGTTAGTGTACGTTAGTGTATTAAGACTGGCCGTGGGTAACGTTGCCAATAAGACACACAGGATTTTAAACAACATAAATAAGGAGATTTAAGATCAACATGCGAGAAAGTCGATATTAAACAATGGAGGCAGAGCTAGGATGGTAAGCCTCTGCATGCACAGAGCATAATTGTATTCTGGGCTGTAAAAGTGTTGTTGGTCGCTTAAAGACATAAAGATGAGGTTTGTGATTAGTAGCATAACAGGGATGCATACTGAGACCACAAACAAACAGTGAGGGGAAGTAGAGGGTGGGACGTGTCGATTCCAGGCCAGGGAGGCTGACGGCCAAATAATTAAAATACTTTGTCACATCCTTTAGCTTCATATCAACCGAAACCGAGAACAAAACACCAAGCCGAAGAAAACTTACACTCACAAACTAAATGTAATGATAACACAGTTCATGGTAGGATTTACAGTGATTGACACAACAATGGCACAAAAGTGAATGTCCCAACCTCATTCTTCCTTCCCCTTCATTCTCCCAGCTGGGCCCCAACATTAGCCTTTAGCTAGAACTGAACTTGCTTCCAGGAAAAAGCCAACACACATATTCTGCCCAAGCATATACAGGAGATAAATTACACGGCCGGATCTTTGGAGAAGCTCGGAAACAGCAAAAAATGTTCAGCTTAGAGTGGGAGGAAGGAGAAATGATTTTACACACAAAAAGAAGCAGAAGCAGAGTAAAAACTCAGAAAACACACAGCAAAAACTATTAAACACAAAATAACACACACACACACACACACACATATATTATATATATATATACACTATTCAACAGAGGAAGATCAAAATGTGCCAACACATCATCATTTTGCTTTTATTATTTTACCTTTTCCAGTATTTCCTTCCTTAATTCAGCTTGATTCATCCTCTCTGTCCCCTCATCACCAGTCCAGAGTTTCTGCCTTCCCTCCTGAGTCTCACCCTCGCATCTCTGTCAATCCAGTCTTGTCACATTGTGTCCACAGCTGCCTGAGCTCTTCCTCCAACACGACTTCTCCTTTCTTCATCCCTTGGCGTTCAGGACTTTGAAGAGAGAACATACCTTACGGACAAAGGACGTCAAAGGGAGCGCTGGAGGGAAAAGCAAGGGATAAAGTCACAGGCAGTAAAGTGAGAGGCAGGCTGATCAGTGTGTGGCTGGGACAGCATGTGCTAGAGCTGCAAAGAACTGGTTCCACTGTGCGTTACGCCCAGAGAAGAAACAAACACAAGTCTCAGTGGTGCAGAGAGAGGGTGCTGAGAAAACAGCACGCAAGAGGAAGGAAAAAGCATCAGTCATTGCGCGTGTGTGAGTATATGCAATGAAGAGGAGAGAGGCGAGGGACGGATTGAAAGAAAGGAAGGTGGGAGGGAGTGTACATGGAAAGAGGAAAAGGGGAGGAGACATTTTTCCTCAGTTTTACCCTTTGCATTTTTTTTCATTTCTCCCTCTTTGTGAAATGATCCCCACGCTGCCTCTGTGTACACAACTACCTTGTCAATAGGTTATTATTCTGCCCTTCCACGACTGTTTTCTCCTCGTCATGCAGCCCTTTGTTAAAGCCAGCTGTGTCTTTAAGCCCATGCACTTGAACTCCGAGGGTGCTTTTCTTTCTCAGTGTACTTCCCCTCTGCTGGCCCCCAGCACACAGGAAAAGAGAGGCAGCTTGCAGGAGAGACAGAGCAGGACAGAGGGGCAGAAAGGGGCAGAAAGATGGGGGAAGGGAAAGGTTTGGAAGTGGTGCTTCAGGGCTCTGGAAGATCTGCTCAAGAAATGGAGAACACACACACACACACACACACACAGCAGATGAACATATAGGGGTGGGATGACTTTAAAGGAATGGTCAAATAGCCAAATAATAGACTGCTGCTGAAATGCTGATTTACGGGATGAAGTGCAGCTGTGTGCATGCAGTCGAGTAAGTGCAAGGTTAAGGTCACACCATTAAGTGCAGCCTCACATATCTGCACAGAAATCTCCATGGCAACTGCTGGCATACAGGTGAAATGTTTCATAATGAAAATAATTTGTTTCTGCTGTAGGTCATCAAATGGGCTCACACTTTCTTTCTCTCTTACTCCTTTATTTTAAAGAGAAAAGGAGTGGGCAGTCCACTCACCTTGACCGATTTAATTGTTGGGACAGCGGGAGGGGATTGGGGGGAGGTTGTTGGGATCAGATAGTAGGCCACAGGCACACAGTAAACTGAACCACACAGAGCCTCTCACAGCACAGATCTAATTGTTCTTCATTGTACAAGCAGTCTCTGAACGTGTACGTGTACAGATCCTGAGTTTATGCAGCAGACTGTATACCGTACTGCATCTGTGGTTATCTAAAAAACAATACACACACACAAAAGTGTCTTAAATAATAAATGCTCCATGAGTACATACTAACCTCACACTGACCTTTTCTTTCAAAGGAATCCATGTTATTTTTCAGACAGAAATAATAAAAAAAAGAACATACACCTGGAAAACAAATGTTATTGAAATACACAGCATAATTTACCTTAGTGCTGCCAAAATCCCAGCACATACCAGCTCACACATTCAGCAACTATCAGGGAGGAAACTGGAGGGACTCAAGGGCATGTGGAATCATTTCCTTAAAACAGGAAATGCAGATTGCAAGCTTTTGGAATATGAACCATATGTTTTATACAAACATGAAAATCTCTTGACGTTTGTTGAACAATTATTGATTTATTCTCCTCAAAGCTCTTCTTATGTATTGCCATGTTTATCCATAACGTGCTTTGAAGATAGTTGGAGCTCTAATGAATGCTGTGTTTAGACTTCAGCCGTGTGAACCAAGGAGAGGAGCTGAAGTATGGGTAATTAAGTCCCCGACTGAATAAAATCTAGTGGGAAAAGAGTCTCTCGTTGATTAAACTCATGGTAAAGCTTACATACACATGATATAAGGATGGATGTAAGGCGGTCTTATCTATAGAGAAAAACAAGTCAACTAGAAATTGAGACTGGTAAAAAAAACTGATAAGGATTGATAATTATTACCAGTTTGGGTTTGATCCTTCCATCATCATAGTTCGGTGGCTTTATCTAACCATCTCATTAGGACTAGTCTTGCTTATAATATATGTGAACTGTGCAAAGTTTAGTCCAAAACATCCGTGGTTTCCTGTAAAATGTAAATGTCCTTACAAAGAGATGCAAATGTGCATGTTTTGAGCAGAAAATATTTTAAACTAATTGATCTGTTTTTACATTTACACATGAAATGACTACTATAACATTATGTGAAAGAAAGCCCTCGTTAACATTGAAGATAATCTGAATCCACAGTTTTCTTCAACTGCAGGAAGCTTTATTTCAGCCCTCTGCTTTTTGTGGTGGTTTAGTTTCCAGCAGCGCTGCCGTTTTACTCCCACTGCTTTCTTCAGCGGGGTATTTAGCAACAGCAGGCAGCTGTTTGCAGATATTAACTTTAAAGAACAAAAACAGCATCTGCACTACTGGCTCAGACAGAACAGAGGCAAAATAAAAACATTAAGTACTCTCTGCTTTAAAGTCATGAAGTCAAGGAAAAAATTATATAAACTGATAAAAATGAGATTGGATTAAAAGTATTTGTTCAATATCTAAAATATGCAATATTTTTTATTGTAAGCAGCCAGATGTAGTAGCACCTGCACAGCTCCACATTTAATCACACAGATTATAATTTGAATTACTTTAATAATGAAGCCTGGGAAAGTAGGGCACTTCTGTTATGAGAGTGAATATGCATATTTTCTTCAAGTTGTTTTGGTATATGTAGCATGATTTTGTGAAGCACAAGTCCACCTGCTGGCCACTGTACAAACAGCTACATCGAACTCTATGACCTATCATCCAGACCCATCCTCACATAGCCAGGATCACATAAATCACCATTTCTACCATCCGAGTGTGTGACTCTACCTTCATTATGATGAAACCAGAGTTCATTCCCCCTATAAGCGGTAATGTTTAACTGGGTATTTGCATTTGTTTGTTTATTACAGCCTGCGATATTTACAGTGAAATAAAGACAGTTTTCAAAAGAGAGGTGTGCAAATCTTTTCTCCTTCAAAGAAAAAACCAACAGAAAAATAAAAAAAGCAAGTCATGAAACAAAAACAGTTATGTCTGAAATGAAGTGGGAAGAGAAAACCTTATTTAATCCCACCTTATTTTCACATCCAATCACTGACACAAACAACAGAAAAATCCCTTTTTACAATTTAGACCAAAATTATATTGAGCAAACAAAATCATAATATAAAAGAACAAAAATAAATACATAAATAAACATCTGCCATTGAGCAACAAATGTGCTCATGTTCTGGTGGACAAACAGTGGTGTATATTCCTGGTTTAGAAAGAGGACATAATGTCCAGCAGTTGTTCCAACCAGTCACCAAACCAAGCCCAGTTCATCTTCCAGGTAAACAAGCCTTTAGATGAAATTACCTGTTCTAAATGTACAGGACCAAACATCTATTGATCAGTATTGTTAAATTATCGCCCAGCTCTATAAGCTTTTATGTTTGGAGATCAAACTTAACTGTATTAAATTGTGAGCGTGGCTGTTTTACCTCCATTTAGTGACAATATAGTCACAAAGAAGCACACCAGCATAGACAAAAAGGGACAAAGGTTTGGACATATACAATACGAGGGATTATATTAGCAAACAGCCAAGCGCTTTGATAGGAATGAACAGAAACATTGTGAAATTGTTGTTCTATTCTTAAATACTTACATTTACCTCCATGGAAGTTTAACCTTGGACAGTTTGGAGTGATTATTCTTTTACACAAAAACCTCATTGTGAGTCATGCCTAAAGCCGACCCAGTTTAGTAAAACACAGCATCCCAGATAAAACGGTCAAGGTCCTGTGAAGGATGGTATGTTAATAACACACCTGTTAAAAAGCACGCCATCATTGATCTGTCTCATGCAAGATCCATAAACCCTGAAATTCTACTCTTCTTCTTTGTATTTCACTTTTTTTTCCAGGTTACATACAGAACTGCATCTTAAATTATTTACTTTTAACCGAAGTTGGTCTTTACACGGACGGTGGGTGTTGCATTCAGTAACAAACTGTGAATGAGAATTTTCTGAATCTAACTGTGGGAAGAAAATAACATATGGAGAAGTATGTGAAGGTAGAAGGTACAAAAAAGATGATAGTTGACTTCAGAAGGAACACGAGAAAACAAAACACAGTGTAAATCCTGGGAGAAGAGGTGGAGGTTCCTCAGACTTGAATGGAAATGAAAGGGACATAGCAGACTACACATGGAGAAAGCTAAGATCTTTTAATGTCTGCACCAAAATGTTGCATATTTTTGTTTCTGTTGTAAAAAGTGCAATCAGCTGTGCTGGGGATAACTGGAGCTAATGCAGGTACAGAAGATGACAACATGTGGTTGGAGAACTTCTTCATTTCAATCAGGTGTTTCTTATCTGGGAAACACTAAAACATGCAGGATGATAGCTTTTGAGGACTAGAGTTGGAGACCCCTGGTCTAGATCTATTAATCTCCAAAGTCTAAATCAGAAGTTCTCAAATCCGGTCCTTGAGAGCTACTATCCTGCAACTTTGAGATGCATCTTTTCAACATATCTGAATCAAATAGCTGAATTTCCTCTTGTGCATGTAACCCAGCTCTGCAGAGGCCTAGTATCGAGCCATTTATTTGACAAAGATTGCATCCAAAAGTTGCAGGATGGTAGATTTTGATGAGTACCAGAATGTGTTTAGTGTCATACTTCATCAATTCCAATGCAAGTTAGAAAGGTGCCATGGATCACCTTCTCTGGCAAACTTTGTAAGCGGTCACAGTTTTCTTGGGACACTTTCCGACCTGCAAACCTCAGAGACCTTGTTCATCATGTGAGGTTGTGCACTGACCCATTAATGTTTGACCAGACACACATGTTTCTATGATCTTTTCCATGGATTTTAGCGTGAAATCTAAACCCAAGTTTCTGAATTATTGTAAATAAAGTAAAAATGATAGATTTTTCCAAAGATATTCCATGTTGGTGTTTCTGCCTACAGGGGATAAAACTGGAAAAGTGATCATTTAACTAAAACTGTTGTAATAAATTACAAATACAAAGAGACATTGACCTGATGGCAGGTGAAGAAGTGAAGGGATGGTGGTGTAAAGGGATAATAAAGGTCAAAATGATGTGTGCTGCATTGGTCATGTTTTGTTAAAGACACAAATATACATTCCACAAGGCTTGGAGATGGACTGGATGCCAAGAGAAACACTACTTCCTCTAAATGTAGACAAACTATTGCCTCAGACCAAGGACAATCATTACCTGAGGGGAAAGAAGCAGCATGTGTGTTAGGGGAAGAGATGTTTATACTGGCACTGATCTTGAAAGGGCCCCTACAATTGATTGTGTTAAGCTCCCTGCAAAAGAGAGAAATCAATATGTTTTTAAAGGCGAATCAGGCTGCATGTGGTGTATGCGTGTGGGCTTCATTGATACAGCCAGATGCATTCAGTAAGAAGCTGTTTCTGAAAAAGAACGATCACATTTCGAGGTCAATGGGTTTTGTTTCCAATACTTATCTGCAAAATCATGACACGTGTGGGAAATATGTGAATGGGAAGTGTGCATTCGTGTCCTACTTTGGATTCCCATTATCACAGCGGCATATTGGCCAGTGTCTGAGGAGCACAAATGACACTGCGATAGGGAAAAAATCAATAGTTTTAGATGGAGAAAGTTACGAAGATAGGTGTGAGGTCTGCGGGCTTGCATCAGGATTAGAAAGAAAGAAAAAGATCAAGTAAAAAGCAAACAATGCTTTCTCTTTGGAAGTCAAACTACCTCGAGTCAAGCTGCCAGCAGCCTTCTATAAACATAAAAAGAACATCTTCTGATCCCCCTAATAGGATTTTTCCAGAAACAGCATTTATAAATGAGCAAACAGATTTTAAGATTCTAAGAAAAAGCCATTTTTTATTTAAAGATTCAACTGTAATGCAATCAGCCTTAGAGTTAATAACAGGTTTGCCTACACAGGTTCAGCTCAGGAATATCGAGTGGGAAGGAGGTCAGCAAGAGCAAAGAGTGAGAAAGAGACTGAAGGCAAACCAAGACAAAGAGGGCAATTTAATTTCCATCTATCGTCAGAAAAATGCTAATCAATACAAAAGACACCCACTCCTTGACACTTTCTGCCACTCTCATCCCTCTTTTTGCCTCTCAGTTTATTTCCATCTCCCTCCGTCACACTCTGCAATAATTTACTCTTGAGTTGGCATCTGGGGCAGATGAGTGTGAGCTAGTGGAGTTAGGGGTGAGGAAGAGAACCCCACACAGATCTGACACTGTGCACAACACAAACCAAACAAGAGAACAAAGGGAGAATTAGCGTGAGAAAGAAGGAAGAGAAGGCATTAGATATAACCATGGATAAAGATTTGTGCTTATATATGATGCATACATGAAACAATACAAAGAAATAATGATCTGCCAAAAGAATAGTCATCAAATACACCTAAATTATTTCACTGCTATATTAATTACAGTTAATGATAAATAATCATAGTAATGTGGCCTAACTTGTTTCATGGTGGAAAAAAGACTTTTTAATGGTATCATATTACATTCGAGAAAAGACACCAGCCTGCCCTCCAGTGGCCACAAAAGTAATCTTCATGAAAGACAGTCAGCACACTGATAAACTTTAAAACAAATATTCAAAGGACATGGAGATCAATTTCAGGGGAAAAAACAATCCCAACCAGGGACTGAAGGACGACAGGTACCTGAGTTTTCACTTAAATGATAAACTGGGGTGTTTGAGCAGCATAGATGTCTCGTATAAGGAGGGCCAGAGTTTGTCTTCAAGCCTGTTACATAAATAAATTGTTGTACTTATAAATTACAGATTTATTTTGGCCCTGCTGGGGTTTGCTTCTTCATTTATTTCCCACTTTTGCAGAGTGATGGGTGGAGCTTATCTGGGTAATTAGAAGTACCTGGCCAGTCCTCCTTATATCCCAGCTGATGCACCCTAATAGCCCCACTTCCCCCTTTTCTCCCTTACACTTTGGTTTTTACTGGACAATTTATTTGATTAATCAATTAGGATATTTTTGGTTGATAAACTGCCTCATAGGCTACTTTTTTTGTCATGGCTTTCAAGCCGGGTTGTGACAACCTCGATCAGCTTTGACATTCAAATCTTGCTCACTGTTAAATAATACATTCATTCATCTTCTCTATCACTTAATCCAATTCAGGGTTGCGGGGGGCTGGAGATTATCCCCACAACTAGCAGGCAAGAGGCAGGATACACCCTGTCATCACTGGGCCAACATGGAAAGACAAACAACCCATGCTGACATTTAGAGATATATTTTAGAGTAGATTTAATACAGTCCTGAGAAAAGGTCTTAAACCACACTTCTTTTAGTAAAAAATAAGACAGAAAATGTAAAATGTTATATTTATTCAAACTTGCATACACAAATAAGAAAAGAAATTTCAAAAGAACTTGTCTAAGGGAAACTTTCTTGCAATATATCTATGTAGACTTCAGAAATAGCTCTTTGGAGGATAATCCAAATCACTTCTTCAGGTGTTAGCTACCTTTTATTCTGTTCTCAGTCAAGATGATCCTACACTGTCTCAGTAATTATGGCCTGGGCTCTGAGGAAGCTTATCCGTGTATGCTCTATCGGGGTATGTTTCACCTGCATTAGCTGTGTATGGAATTACTGAAACTGTTTGCATTCACACTGTGTTGCATGGTGGATCAAATCTTATGGTGCTTTCATTACATTTCCATCAAAATTAGCAAGATACTCTTAGCTCGAAGCTATAGCCGAGCCTCCACAGGTTTTTTTCAAGACAAAATGATGATCACATTGATGCACAGGGTATCCATAAAGTCTCTTTACAACTTAACAAAAGTATTACAACGACAGGTGATGTCATATTAATCCAATTTCTTTCATGTACCCAATGGTTGTCTGGGTTTTAAATAACATTTCATTAGTGTATTTCAGGTACCCTTTTAAAGAAAGAGCTTTGTTTAATACATCTCTAAAAGATGGCTGCTCCTTAAGAAAATGCACAACAAAGAAACAATGCAGTGTTTTGTGGTTCATTGAAACAAAACTGGATACACACAAACAAAATTACATTATGGACGACATTCACCATCACGTTCCTCAATTTGTGCATGGCATGAGAAGTTTATGGTGACAGAGGCAGTGCTGGATAAAGGGAGAAGTAGACCACGGACATCATCAGAATATCTGTTCCTCCTTTAGTCATCTATTTTTTAGGTTTTTCTGTTTCTATTTAATTCAATTTATTATTATTATAGAGACAGTCAATTGTTGTATTTTTATTTATTTTCAAATTACTGTCTATTATTTCCTCTTTTATTTGAATGGTTTCACTATTTTAAGGGCACACTGCATACACACTAACACAGGGGTCTCCAACTCCGGTCCTCGAGAGCTACCATCCTGCAGGTTTGAGTGTTTTCCTGGTGAGACTTAATTCA
>JBAMHV010000006.1:15432398-15447338 GCA_037177535.1 Pseudomugil gertrudae | reverse complement strand
GGGTCAGGTGTGTTGCAATGGGGAAACACTAAAACCTGCAGGTAGGTAGCTCTCGAGGACCGGAGTTGGAGAACCCTGCACTAACACATGTCATGTTGTTGTATTCAATTCAGTTTTTGTATAGCGCCACCTCACTACAATGTCATCTCATGGCAGTTCACAGTGATCTGTTTGAGCCTATTCTTAATCAAAAGCCTAGCTAAGGGAAACCAGCAGATTGTGTTGGATCTTGAGTTCAATCCAATCTCCCATCTGGGCATGCATGAGGCGACAGTGGGAAGGAAAAGGCCTGTAGAGGCTCTGCTATATCAGAACCCGGCTCAGGGAGCGCAGCCATCTGCATCGACCGGCTGGGGTGCAGAGGATAGGAAAGACAGATTAACATACCCTGCAGCCTTTATCCAGGAAGACCAGCAGGAGAAATAGGTTAATGATGTCAACACTGCCATGAAAGATAAGGAGCAGAAAAAGTAATAGGAAGTGCTCGGTGCATTATAGGACATCTCCATCATTGCATTACTAATGGATGGCTAAACTATCCATAACTATAAGATTAGCTAAAAAGGAAGGTCTTAAGCTCCATTTTAAAGGTAGGGAGGATGTATGCCCCCTGTACCCACACTGGGAGCTGGTACCATGGGGCCTTATAGCGGAAGGCTCTCCTTCTCGTTGTTATTTAGAGACTCTGGGATTCCACAGGTAGACCTGCAGTCTGAGAGAAAAGTGCTCTGTGTGGAACATATGGATCTATGAGGTCTCTAGTATCCAATGAAGCGCTTTGTTTGTGAGGAGAAGTTTTCAACTTGGTTGGTGCAAACTGCTATTATAAGTCTGTGAACTGTGTTGTAACTGTTGTATTTTCATTTTTTGGTTACAGGATTAAAAAAAACAATAAAGACCTCTTTACTCAAACCAGGTCATCTGGAGCTGGTCTTTTATAAGTTTCCAGAGTCAGAACAGTATGTGCAGAACCAGTGAGCTTCTATGCTTCGCATATCTGGAACAAACTCCAAGAAATCTTCAGATCAGCTGAAAAATTCTGTTTATTTACAGACCCTCCTTTTCTCATCTTAAGTTTAACTTGTCAAGTTGCTTGAAATTTGTAGTAACAACGTTGGTTTAACACCTGAGTTAGTTACCTTTTTTTATACTTAAGTAGGTTATGGTCAGGGTTAAGTGAGGGGTTAACAAACAAACAAAAACAAATCTCTGAAAATACTCATGAGAAATAACTGAATAAAAATGGATGAAAAAGCAGCAAATGTTCAAAGAAGATTTTAAGCAACCACTTACAGTGAGAATTTAGTCTCTAATGAACTTGACATGCATGTGTTTGGGGATGAAATCAGAGTAGCCTGAGAGAACAGCAAAAGAATGGCTACATGGAAACGCCCAGGTTAGGGTTCAAAACAAGTTATGTGGTTGCTCATCAAAACATGAGCCGTGGCAGCAGGTCATGATGTGCTATTATTCACATTCTGTACATAATCGACATATTTTCTGTTTGAGCACAGACAATAATTAAGTACCTGCCTTTTAAATGCTGACATTCCCAGTATACAAGCAAAGTGCAGAGTGTACAAATAAGGTTTAACAAAATTTAGGATATTTTAAAAAACATATTTTTCTGCTAAAATCAACAATGACACATTTTATACATATTTACTTTTTTTTTTTTGCAAAAAACACAATCAATTGTTAAAAAAATAGGTAAATTTATCCACAAGTACTTTTGCTTATAAAACCTAAGTAAAGTTTTATGAACTATTATTTTTATTAGTGAGTGCTGTACCTTTATTTGAGCTTAGTGTTGCATTAATACTTTATTAGAGCATCTGAGTACTGCTTCAACTACTTACAATGGTGGAAATGTTTTAGTTGCATTAAAAGTTTAAGCTCAATCGATTGTTGCTATTCACAGATACATCCAAAAGAAGAACCCATCACCTTAAACTCTTGTAAAAACATATTAACTCTGAAACTCTGTGCTGAAACTGCACATTAATGTAAAGAGAATCCACACTCATCTGTTCCATCTTGTTATTGTAATATTATGAAATTGTGTGAGAGCTGTAGTCGTGCAGTTGGTGTTGCTGTGAAATTCTGGTTTATCTGGATGCTTTATTGATCTGAAATATACGGACTCATATACTGCTATTGCTGAAACTCTGGGAAAAAGTGCACTGACTGTATAAAGCAGAATAACTCTTCACAGTAAACTGCTCTTTCAAAATAACCCTGAATAGATCTACATGAATAAAACTGTTGTCATAATCTGATTACATTTTTAGACCTAAAACTACACAGAGAACCTTAAAAGAACTGTTAAACTAACTGTGTAATATATTCAATAAACTTACCACAAATCTCAAACATAATCAATGTAAAAGTTGGAGGAAGAGCTGAAAGTATTTCTCACTATATATATGATACTTTTTTTATCTATTTTACAGTTGAACCATGCACTTTTACACCACTTAATGTATAACCATTTAATTATGATCACTGTGCAGATCAAGACTTTATAAACAAGCATATTATGGATCGCCCATATTCAGCTGACACAACAGTTATGGTTAAATAATATATGAACACAGAAGGTATGTGTATATTTAATGATAATGATCATTATTTTTTTCACCAAAACATGTAAACACAAAGTCAAATTTAAAAGTAAAAAACAAAATAAAAACGTTTTAGTACTCCAACAAGCCTTAATTGAAATACTAAAAGAATATTTATTCTAACTTTTTGGTCAAAGAATCATCATTTTAACATAATAAATTAAGGTTGTCCCGACAAGGTGTGAGACAAAATGAATATTTTTTAAAAAGTAAACACGTTTTCTGCCACGCACCGCCAACAGAAAAGTGAAAGTGTGTGTACTTTCATCATAATAACATCATACTTCATATTTCCTGGAGAGTTAAATGTCTGTTGTAAGAAAAGTGCGTTTATTGCAATAAAGGGAAATACTCCACTCAGCTGTTTACCGCCATTGCCCATATTTGGTCCGGGCGGGGTGTCGTTCTGAGCCGGAGCCAGTCACAACGTGCTCGTGACGTAGCGTACAGGAAGTGAGTCACGCTGACGGGAACGTTACGTCCCTGTTGCAGCAGCGTAGAGCAGAACAGGGAAGCAACATGTGCAGACCATAATAATTCCAACATCACAACGACGTAGACGTGAAGACTGAAGCTCATCGATTACCCGGACGTTCAACGGCAGATCATCACACAAGTGAGTGTAATTAGTACTACTGTTTTTGTTATAATTGAACAAAATTGGTTATTTTTTTATTTTATTTTGAATGTTATTTTGAAGTTTTATTTTGAATTTTCTTAAACTCAGTTAATATACTCGTCTTTTTAGTATCATTTTAAAAATTGAATATAGGTGAAATAACGTTGACATTTCCCTAACTTAATTAATAAAATACTTTTTTCTTTTCTTTTGATAAATGACACTTGTTTTTTTAAGTAGCTTGTTTGGCCCACCGACATCGCGTCTGTAGGCTGGTTTCTGCTAACTTTCTGACTTTCCACCGTGCGGGGGGTTTCCCGCACTGGCAGAAAAACCCAACTTTTTCCTGCCACATTTCCTCTGTTACAACAAAACAAAACTTCAGTAAACTGGGGGGCAAAAATGAGACACTGTTCTGAGATGTTGTCATTTATTGTAACAATGAATATATCACAGGCCTACCAGCACAAGCACGTGCACACGACTTGGGTCACGATGCTTTGTTGTTCACTTTGCCAAACACAGTCGCTGACAAAGAAAAAGAAAAACGAGTTTTTTTACTACACTGTATTGAATATTGACGAAACCAAACGACAAAGGGGTCAGATGTGTATCTGTATCTACCATCAATCACTTTAACAGAAGTAGTAGAGTAGCAGTGTTAAGTTACTGCATGCTGCAATCCCTTCTGCATTCACAACAAAGGAAAGGACCCAGTCGTGTTGTTTTAAGCTTTATGGTCAACGTGACACATATATATGTTGAAGAAGATAAACACAACAAGTCACTATGAAAATAGGTCAGGTTGGTTTCGCAGTCATAGTATGCAGGTCACTGGACACTAAACAAACATGGTGAGCTTTTCTTCTGTTTTTCTAAAGGGCATCAGTGATCTGTGTAGTCTAGATGAAAGAAGTTAGGCTTTTGAAATGGCACAAAGGAAATTATCATGAGGGGAAAACAAACTACTAACCTGACAATCTCTTAATTCTTATAATTTGTACATTATTTTAATTTTTGTGACAGAAATACTCAAAGCTTGAGACAGCAAATGTACTAAATCTACAGTGATAATATGGGGATATTATATGTTGTTAGTGAACACCTGACCACAGAACATAAAATGAAGTCAGAGTAGGGAAAGAGTACATGATACTTTAGGAACCACTTTTCTAATGTGAACCCTTTTATTTCTCCTAACATTAATGTCTTGCCTGTTCAGTTGTCGCAATAGATTTTCAAACACCTAAAGCAAACAAACATGGGTTTTTTTAACCAATAAAAGAGCAATTATTGCATTAGGAAATAATGAGTTTCTTAATGAATAATATTTTTTAATTTTCTGAATTTTCTATCAGATATTTATATAATTGCTATATGGATAATGATTCAAATATTTTTGGATTAAAGTGTAAAAATGGACACATTGCTGGATGATGTGTAGACACTGATAAAATCCCAGACATGTTTTAAATAATAAACATTTTTAAACATGGCCGCAGTTTAAAGGAAAAACATGCGTTAGTGTCACTTTTTTCATTTTCCAGGTCTGCTTAATGTGAGATATTTAGTCTTCAGGTGACATGAGAAGTGAAAAACCCAGTAAATAAAGAACACTGGTGAAAACCTCGCAGACTGATGACTTATGTCCAAACTGCTGTTTAACAGTCTAAACACAAGGCCAGTCACATGTATGCTATCATTTTTGGCAAAACATTTGTTAGGGGTTTAAAGTTGCTGAACTTCCAGCTTGTTGTGTCACTGCTTTTAAGTGAAAGCTGTGGCTTCATCCACACAAGCAAATAATAATTTATTCTCCAAGCACCTCACTGACTTAGGCAGTGTTGGTGTTTTTGCAAGCTGCAATGACAAACGACTGTCTGCATCTCCAAAGTTCAAGGCCTAACTCTCCTGTCAGGGACAACAACAGCCAGATGTTGTCACACTCATCATGGGCGGGTTTCATTTGCCTTGGCCTCCACTGAACACTCTTTCTCTACGGTCAGCTTGACACTGGCACCTAGACAGACATGCTATCAGAAGATAAACAATACAGGGAGCTCATTGGATTTGCATTCGCACACCAACACGGCAGCACTACTTTGCATCTGATTTGCCTGGGTATAAACTATAGCCTTTTTGCCTATGCAGAGTAAGCATTTGCAAAATACCTGACAGTTTTAGCACAGAGTTCACCTAAAGGTTGTAACATCAGAAGGTCCTGCTAGTTCCTGCTAATCCTCATCTCTTTGAAGGGAAGTCCCAGTAACGACAACAAAAACCACTAACACATGAAATAAATGGGATGAAAATGTAAAGCTTGTTTCTTTTTTGTATAGACACCATGGAAAGAGAGGTGAAGGCTGGAGTCAACTTCCTGAAACGTCTGGCTGTGGCACGTGGCAAGCTTGATGAAACCAAAGCAGAGTTGTTCGCTAAGAAGCTGCAGAAACTTTTATGTGACAAATATGATGACCATTGGTACCCTGACTGTCCAAGCAAAGGCCAGGCATACAGGTAGTCATCAATGTAGCGTACACTGTTATCACAGAATGCTGTTTTAAAACATATATGATTAAATCATAATCCTAATTACTGGATCTGAATGTTTACAGGTGCATTCGGATAAATAACTGTGTACCCTGCGATGAAGTTGTTGTTAAGGCCTGTGAGGAAAGTGGGCTATCTCCCAGCAAGCTGGGGCTTCCACATGAAATCACTCTGTGGATCGACCCATTGGAGGTGTGTGCAAGGTGAGTCATCAGTCTCAGGTGAGACTGGCCTGCTCAGACAAAAAAAATGACACATAGACCAGTCACAACAACAAGGAAGCTTTTTCAGCCTAACTGAGCTGTTAAGAGTGAGTCATCATGATGCAATCTGTAAGCAATTTGTTGGGAGTTAAAAAAAAAACAAAAACATGGGAATATAGTCATATTTTGATGAATTATGACGTGCAGCCTTAATATAATCTGCTTCCTTCTTGCAGATCAGGGGAGAACAGCAGGCCCTTCACAATAGCCTGCTTCAGTGAGAAAGAGGAAGATGACAGTGTTGTTAGGGAAGAGCAGGATGACGGCTCTGTGAACCTAGACACGTCGGATTACCACTCTGCTACCTCTTCCGATTGTGGTTCCACTGCATCGAGTGACACAGAGGAGGAGGTTAAAGATGCCGAACTGGAGGGGGACCACGGAAAAAATTGGGAGGTTGCGAAGAAGGAGGCGGCAATAACCATGGTGCCCAGGGTCCGGAAATGGCACACAGATGGAACAAATAAAGTCAAATATGTTGGAAAGAAGGTAATTTTTTAATCTCAGTCTCTTATTTTTTTACTCTATTTCTTAAGAGTTTTTTTGTTCTTGTAATTTTATCTGTAAAATATCTTTTTCTTCTTTTTTTTTAACGTGTCTTGTTCAGTATTAAGGCACATTGGTCTGTACCACAGAGTTATATTGTTGTGCAAAAACCACACTGATAAGCCACACAGCTGCTGGGAACAACATGTTCCTCTACTCTGCTACTACAAACATAAGCATTATTGTTTGAGTCAGTCACACACACACACACACACACCTCCAGCCACCATAAATGCTCATTGGAGCATTAATGCCGTGAATATTCACAATGATGTAATAAGGGTTGAGAAACAAGCAAAACTTCACAGAGCCAGTGAAAGAGGAATATCTCACATTTCTCAGATTAAACGTTTTACAAGGTTTTTTTGCTTGTAGATTTACAGTTTTTTTTAAATCTAAATAAATAAATTCCCTTCAGCTTTTATATTGTGTCTAATCTTTGTCCCTAGATCCCTGCTTCTCTCCAGTACTTCTACCACCCGACACCAGTGTGGCCTCAGTACAAGAAGGGTACTCCGGTGTTCCTGACCACAGTGTGTACGCCTCCAGCACCGCCACCTCCACCGCAGCAGGTTTTCGGCTATTACATCTTGCCTCAACCATCACCCCAGTTCATCTTGCCTCAGGCCACGCTGCAGCATGGGGAGCTGTGAAGGGTTAGACGGTCAGGAAGATGCAGGCTGAGGGGCACATATGGCAGTGTTTGCTCCTTCAACTCAGCCATGTGATAAAAGCTCTCATAGTTAAACTTGGGCCACAACTCTAAACCTATTCCACACACAATCTTAATATTGTGATAATTCCTCTAGGGACCCAACAGTTGATGGCTGCAGCTCAGTGTAGCAATACCCCTGAGACAGTTGAACCTGATGTTTCGCACAGCAATTAGAACGACTTTAATCAGTGGATGTGTGGACTAACTCAGGAAACCTCAGCAATATTTGTAATGCCAAAAATGATCTCTGTTCTCTTTGGGTTGGATGATCTTTGTCAGTCCTCTTAAGCTTCATGATGTACAAATCAATCTTTTTTTAAAAATATGATTCAGGGTTCTTAATCAATTGTAGCTGGATTTAAAATATCTGTATATTAAAAAGAATATTTTTACTTAACAGTTTGTAAATACTAAAACAAAAAAATGTAATTAAGCAGACTTTGTTGTCTTGCTGTTTTTTATTGCAATTTATTTGGTCACCAGGGGATGGTGCCCAAGTTTCATCTGACACCTGTGAAATTTTATTTTCTTATTTTTCCTTTTTTATAATGACCTGTGGCTTCCGTTGGGTTACAAATATAATTTCACTGAAGATGCTTGACTAAGGTTGTTTTTAAACTATTTATTGTAAATAATGAAGTTTTGCTACAGCTTTATGAACTCTGTACAAATGCACGCTTTTTAATGCAATTGTGTAATTATTTATTTACTGTTCATGCCACATTAGTGTTCATTTTTTTTGTTTTTACTCTTTGCAGCTGTCGCTTACTTTTTAACATTGCAGATTAAACCAATTTGATCTGAAATTATACTCTGTTGGTCTGCAATATATTAAATGAGTCCATTTAGTTGGAACACAGCGTTTCATCTCTATTTAATCCATCCTGTCACAGAACTGAGAGATGTCATCAGCATAAGCAGGATGCTGCAGAGGAAGTACTCCTGTGTGCGTCATTTAACCCAAGGCCATGTCGCTGATCCTTCCATGTTTTTTGGCATGCGGAGGTTTGACATAAAATATGTCAAAAGACCAATAAACAATGAAAACCTTTGTGGTCAAAGGGACAGGTGGCCAAAAACGCGAGGCTTAAAAATCATAAGCTGTTGACCGCCTTAAAAAACTGTTTTTTGGGTACAGCCAACAATAAGAGCTTAGTAAGAACATCTTGCGGTGTTGCTGCGTAACAAACTAAATCCAAATAAACTAGAACTTTCTGCAAATAACTGATCAGAAACGGGATGTGAGAATATGGTTCCATGGCCAAATTCAGCCAAAACCATTTTCCCAATAAACTGAACGCTTTGTTTTTTATTTGATTATATTTATTAATCAGACTCAATATTCTGCAAAAAATTGCTTCCATCGAACCTGCAACCTTCCGCCGATGCAGTGCAAAGAGGCGTTGCGATTCCTTGAGAGCGCACCGAGCATAATGAGGCAGTCTACATGTTGCACATTCTAATTCAGGCGGACTGACGCAATATTTTAGCATAGTAAACGAAGCAGAGTGCAAACAGCAACAGTGCGCGTAACCACGTCGCGCAGGTTGGAGCGTCAGAGCGAGCGGGCCAAGTGTTTTGGAACTCCGTTATTTCGATGAGCAACAAACGAGAGAAGAGCTTATGCGCAAGTATTCCACCGGACTATGCCTTCCCCAGCTCGGGGGGACATCTCATTGGGGACTGGACAGGCAGAGGACCGGGAGAGAAGGGAGAGTGGACGCCTCCTGTGCGCTCTGGAGATGGAGATGACAAACCGCAGCCCGCTCACTGACTCCGAAGCCGAATGCGTAAATTGCGACAGTTTGGTCAAACAGAACTGCAGGGACTCGGCAGAAATTTCAGTGCCACTGTCGCTTCATGGGAAGCGGGCTACTCATATGGAGGGAGACGACCTCTACAGACTTCGGGACAGAAAGCTTTTAATAGAGGACAGAAAGCGCATTTGTGCGTGGGCTTTGGGAACAGCTCTTCTCGGGATACTGCTCATGATTATCCACGCCGAAATATGTACCTATGTTAATAAACCGGTAGGTCAAACAAACTAATAACAATAATGTGTGGCAATTTAAAAAATAGTTGAAATTCTGTCTTCCATGTTACAAATACTCGAAATACTCTCTAAATTATAATTATCATTTTTACCTGCACTAAACAATTAACAGTGGCATTATTTTTATTGTTTAAAAAAATCTTTGTAGTGATTTTGTCTTTAAGCCATCATCATCATCGATTTTTTTAACAGTTAAAACATACTTTTTGGAACTAAAGCCATTGCTCCGCTGTGGGCATCTCCTCTTCCTCAACTTCCACTGCACATTTCCACAACAGCTTCTCACTTCCTCTGTGTATTTTAACTCATGCAGTCTGTTATTTCTGGTATATTTCAGAAACTCAATGGACTTTGTTTAATTTTTTAAAACGGTTCAAACTATTTTTGCTGTCAAAACAACTTGCCTGATTAGCAGACAACACAGATGGGCTTCAGTAGAATCTGCACCTGGGCTTGGAACCCTTCTGACCTGCTGATTAGTGAGTCCATTTCCAGATACACTGTTTGGTAGCACATTAACATGCAGATCTCAGTTGATAACAATGCCAGGCCACACAATAACAAATTATTAACTCCCCCTGACTTCCTACAGCACATGCCAGCTCCACATGTGGAAAAAAGTTCTCATGCGTGCTGCAAAACATCAGACCACCTCCATGCTGCGAAGTCAGTGATTGATTACAGTGTCAAAGGGCTCCGCGTTTCCAGCACGCATCAGCTACACTTCTTAGACAAACCTATGGAAACGTTGCTGGTACTCCTGAAAAATACCTGATGCGTTTAGAGAGTTGGACCTGGAGTCATTGTTAAATTAACTGCACTGGCACAAATATGACTTTTCTTTTCCAGTTTACACACATGAACAGAGAACAGGTGTTGTCCAATCATTGCTAACAAAAGGCATCGGCCTTGGTACCATGGAAATGCTGAAGCACTGGAAAACTTTTTTGAGGTGTAGTTAAAGCATATAATTTTGGACAAGCTGCACTGCTGATTTAACCATAGCTTATATAACGGATGTAAAAAAATTCACTGGGGTTGACATGATTTTTGTCATGAAAACAACATGTCAATAAAGTGAGTTGTGAACATTATATTATCCGTTTTTAAAGCCCTTTTTAAGCATATTTTGGAGCCAGTGCATCAAAATTATCCTGCAAAGCTATATTCAAGCATACCTTTACATGGGTATGCATGAAAACAGGGCTATTTATGGATGTTTTCCACATTTCACCTCTTCCCTTGTAGCAAGATTGTTAACAGTACTCCAGGCTATCTTTCCACATCATTTAGTGTATAATTATGGTGTGTGCATGGCCAGTCTAGAAAGTATCTACATGGCGGTGTTCGTGCCAGGAGCTTGTGCCAGGAGTGTGTGCCTCTGTGTGCACATTAGATCTTGTCATCTTTTATGTATCTTTTGTAAAAGTAACATCAACAAATTGAGACTAATTTGCTGAGCATCATGCCCCAAATTAGGGATCATGTAGATGAGCTTTGCTAAATTCAGCACAAGACAAGTGGGTTTATTGTCCAGAGGGAGAAAATAAATTAATACAATGAAGAGAAAAGATACCTGTATCTTACTAGGTGAGCGGGAAGTGTGTTTTTAGTTGATGCATCACAAAAAAACAATATAACTTGAGAACATAATGTGTTTAGATAGAAACATGGTTTTTCAAACATCCTTCCATCACATGATACAGACATTTTTGGCAACATATGGTGTGCATATGAAATAAAAACTACTTTATTTATCCCAGAGGGAAACTCAAATTATAGCACAGACATTAGCACTTATACTCTCATTTCCAGTAAGTGCATGCTTATCCTGATATCTTTTAACTGTGTTTGTCTTTCAGTTCTTTTCTGGTTTATGTTCTTTTATATAATGAAAAATTAGATGGTATGTTTTTATGTTATGTACAGACAGGAGGCTTAATACAGTGTTACGAATACAAATCAACGCTTCTGAGTCTGCATATCTCTTGCTTCTTCTCTCTAAACTTTTCATCTTCCCCCATTAACGAGTTTGTAGGTTACTTGTTTTATTGTTTTACAGCAGAACCAGGACGGTCCCACATGCATAATGGATGATACTTTGTCTGTGTGATCATGATTCCTTACCTTCTCTTGTCTGACAATTGCTTTGGCGACTGCTAGCTTACTGAATCCATACTGATGGATTACGGCCAATTCTGCTGCTAATAATCAAGAGATGTTCAGTCACTTTTATGAAATATCCTCGAAATGATAAAAAAAACAAGTGAAAAATCCAAAAATCATTTTGAAAAAGAAACATTAACCTTAATGACAGCTAAATCATTGCTTCATAGTCTGTCTGTGTGAGTGGAAACAGTGTTGTAGTTGACCTCTTTGGGTCAGTGTCAGGCTTTTTCAAGCCAACACAATGCAATGTGGTGGATCAAACACACACTGAAGCCAAAGCTGACACACAGTATTTGTCAGATTTACAAATCTTAAACTACTGTGTTACATTATTCTAAAAGAAGCAGACTTAGTTCATCGTAAACTAAATAAGGGCAACTGCAATGTGACTACCGTGACAGTCAGCTCTGCCTCACATAGAAAGCAGAAAGCAGGAATAGACCAAAAGTTTGCTATTTCTACAATCTGTAGTAATAATTACCAAATGAATATTAAACAGCGCCTGATTCAGTGTTGGTATTAAGCTTTATTTTTACAGCGTGATTCTTGTAGTTATCTGTGCTAAGTGCAAGTAGCCACCAACAGTTTTTTATTGAAAATTAGCTAAAGTTTTACTCTGAGTGACGCCTGCTTTTATAAAGAACTAGAAAGAGTATGAAAACCAGTGAAACCACACTGCCTCTCTCTCACAAACACATAAAATCTATTTGGGTTTTTGTTACGTTGCTTTTGAAAGCATTTATTTGTCATATAAACCAGATCACATTCTTTAGCACAGTTTTTTTGGTAATATTTTTAATTCATTTGCAGCGCACTGGGTGGCCTGTACGGGTGATAAAGGCTAGCTGTCTGTCCAACTATAAGAAAACAATCCATGTCACGGTTAACCCAAATTATGAGGCTTAAAATGATGGCTTCTAAAAGGAAAGGTTCTCTAAAGCAACTGGAGAAAGTCAGAAACTTGTTGAAATCTGTGGTGCTGCACAGTGAAACGTTGAGCTTTTGTGGAGTCTTCTAATTAGTCCTGGATGAAACACAGACATGATGTGGATGCTACGGTTGAAACTGTGGAAAACAACGTACCTTGCCAATGGACGTCACACTATACCACCTACATGCTCGAGTTTCCTTAAGTTTGAAAGTTTGTAATTATCATTTTAAGTGTAAACCACTTCCTGTTAAAATCTTCCACTGACGCTGCATCTCTTGCTCTGGGATGCATGAATCATGGGTAAAGGTGCTCTTTAACCTGCTGACATAAGGTGGTGTGGAAGAGCCCTGAATAGTTCTTCACTCAGTTTGTAAACCACCTCACTGTGTGCATCTGTGCCTCCAGCTGTCAGTTTCCTAGAATGGAAAGTATTTAATTACAAGCATGCTCATTTTAGCAGTCGAGTGGCTTTTTACGTACTTTTTTGGAGTTCATTATAGAATCATGAATTCCTTTTCATTAGACCCAATTACTGTAAATTTCTAGCAAATTTCCTTAAGAAAGGGCATGAATCACAGGCCAGCCTGCATTTATGCTTTAATATAAGAGCAAGAAAGATAGTATTTCATAAAGAGAATATTTCATTTGTTTTTTTTAAAACAAACAATCAAAAGCACAAAATGCAGGGTGAAAATATGATCTTTTACACTAGACCAAGAACCTAAAATTCACTGTTTTCTGTTTTAGAAACCTTTCATTCATTAACTGTACGTTATTATTTCTGGGACCTTTGATTACCTTATTGAGAAATCATCTTTTTTCCCACCACCATAAAGTAGATTGGATCTAAATTTATTCCATTTCAATTAGTAGATCAATTTTTTTTTGTTTTGTATTTGATTATTTCTTCATAATGATGTGGTTCCCTCAATTGAGCACATCAGAAGTGTTTTTTAAAATTGTCACCCAATAAATATCTAGCTTAGCGCAATATGGATGAGGGTAGTAAGGTCCTCACACATACATTTATTTATTTATTTTGTCTAGACTCTTTTTGTTTTGGGGAGGGGGAGTCTAGACTAATACAGAAAAAAAATGTTTTCACTGTTAAGCATGTTTTTAATAACATTGCTAATATGGTCAGCTTTTGGTCAGCTAACAGGGTGATATCTGAGAACAGGATGTACTTAGATATAAGCTGTGAGATACTGCTGCAAGGACAAGCTAATTTTACTGCATACGGTATGATTTTTCTGTAAACAGTCATATACTGGCCAACAATGATTATATATTAATGCTCTCTGTCTGCTCAAAACCTTTGTTATAAGATGCAGCCACACCTCCCAAAGCATAATAGAAGCTACTCTACTTAATTTGTACAACTTGTGAACACAAGAAATGCAATCAAAGCACTTTCATCAATCAAATATAAGTAAAGAAAATAAATGGAAATAAAAGCCTTATCTCCTTTGTTTCTCTCTTCCCAGGGCTCAAAAGTCTCCTTAATAATCAACTGTTCCATAAGCCTGTCCACTGGGTGTCTCCTGATCCTCATTATAGCTTTCCATTATAAGGGCATCAGGGTGAGTTTGCCTTTTTCCTCCCACCTTGATTTGCCTCTTTCTCTCTTTGCCATCTAAATTAGCTTGGTTAAAATAATTTACTTAGATACCTGACAACAGTTTTTTGGAGAGCGCTCTGAGCATACTGAGGCTTGGTGCTTATTATCTGTGCTGTTCTGTCTGTAAAATGAAACACTAATAATAAGTAAATAACATGAATAACAAAAACAGACCTGAATGCAAGCCTCAGCCCTCACAAGCTGCATAATACAGAGCTGGGATGTTCTTCCAGTTTACACAAGGCTGGCTGCCACAGTGTATGAAGTCAATATACATGAAGAGGATTGGCTGAAATGAAACACTCTTTCATTTGCTTTCCAGCTCACACAGCTCAGTGTGTATGTTCAGTTTAGTAGTGCAGGCAACAAGTTTGGAAATGACTGTATGTCTACACAGTAGTAATAACGACTGAACTCCTTTTCAGGGCTTCTTTAACTATGTGTAATCAGGCATCAAAGTTTATGTTGTGTATCTGATTTACCAGAGGTCCTCGGCAAGTGTGAAGAGGAGATAAGGAAGGGCAGGTTTAGGGTGGAGACACAGAAAGAGACATTGCAGAATGATGTCTGGTGTAGTTTAAATAAAACATTTTGAGTCAACACACAAACTATTAAAAAATATGAGAATTCAAACAATAAAATGATGATAAGGTTTCAACAAAGAGAAGTCTTTAACACTGTTCTTCTTAATACATTTAAAGGCAAAATCATCTCCATGTTAAAGACCAAAAAAGATGGGATGCAGAATATAATGTTATCACAAACAGAATGCAATTCAATTCAATTCAATTCAACTTTATTTATATAGCGCCACTTCATGACGGTGTCATCTCAGGGCGCTTCACATCT
>JBAMHV010000006.1:15414842-15428291 GCA_037177535.1 Pseudomugil gertrudae | reverse complement strand
CTTTACTACTGATCACTTCCTTTCAAATACTTTTTAATATTGTTCTTCTTGTTTATTTATCTTCTTTATATGAAAATGTTTCCATTTTATTTCAAGCCAAAGTATTGAATTTACCTATTTCTGCACACATCTTGTGGCCAGTTTTAATTCAATGCACTGCTTGCCTCACACAGTGACTTTTAAAATAGTTATCAAAGTGTCCCAGAGAGCTGTTGAAATGGTCTGGTTACAAAGCCTGAAAGAGATAAGTAATAAAGCAAAGGTTTATACAAAGGCAAAAACAAACAGTAAGTCACTAAGAGTGAGGAGTGAATGTGTTTAAATAGGCAATGCACTTTCCTGCCATCTCAAATTCCACTACAAGCAGATAAGAGTCCCTCCTGTGGTTCTGGATCTGGGCACAAATCCAGTTTAGACACCTTGTGACAAAGTTAAAAATTGTCTTCCTGGTATTTTCCTCTGCTTTCTCCATTTGCCTTATTTTTATAACACACCCCCCCCCCCCTCTCCTTTAAAAGAGAAAACTTTCCACCATATCCATTTTTAGGTGCTTTTATTACCTTTGGCACTGCTTCAACACCAGGGCGTGCCAACCTGTGCCCATTATTTGGAAAAAAAAAAGTTCCCACTCCCATCACAGCAGCTCTGAGAGAGCTCTGTAGTGATGCTCACACCTGTAGTATGGCTGAAAGCTCCGGCTGCACTTTAGTCATTACTGTATTTGCAGCTGTGTCTGGGGGTTGACAAGACTGTTTGCAGCCCATCACTGAGTGTGGATGGATCCCAGGAAAGAGGCTGTACCTCCCAGGTTTTGCAGACGGTGTAATGATAGATACTTTGTGGCTGTTGGAGGAAAGGATGGATGTAGCTTTCAAACTGTGGGCTAAAGCTCTCTTATTCTCATGCTTAATGTTTCTCTATTCTTTTCCATTCTCCCTATTGCAACCCAAAAGAGAAAAGAAAGGTAAAAACCTGGTTAATTTCTGTCATTATCCAGAACAAAAATTAGGAGTGTTGTGTATATGTTTTTTGTGTTGTTATGCATGATGTTTGCTTCATTGACCACTAGATTACTCACCATCGCTATGAAGTTTTCCGTCCAGCAATAGCATAAAGCTATTCTCAGAGGAAACCCACACTATTATAGAAGGTCTGTGTAACCATTGGACTATTTGTATAAATATAACATGACTTATTAAAAGAAAGCATTTGAGATATGAAGATAAACATTTACTTTTCTTTTTTTTTAAACAACCTTTTCCTTTGAGGGTAGTAAAAAGAGCATAAAGAAGTGTTTAGGATTGAGACAAACCAGTTTTAAAGTCAAACTGTGAATACCATCAGCTTTGTTTTAGCATCACTGATCAAATTTAAAGAATCTTTAAGGCTGTGTGGAGGAGACAAGCAGAAACCAGAGTAACAGTGTGTTTTTGTTTGGTTTTAGGGTGTAGCTTGCACTGCCATGCTGGTGGCCATCATGACAGAGAAACTGGCGTTGAACAAAGGAGAGAAACATGTGCACTTCTTCATGCTGGACATCCAGATTTCCAAAAGGGTGAGCATAAAAAAAACAACTTTCGTCCACCTCACTTGATCAGGTGGGTTTAAGCTCAGGTCCTCTACAAGAGCCCTGTGAGCTTGAGGGTCCTGCACAGAATCTAAGTTACTGCTTAGTAATGATCACAATGTCTGGTAGGCTGGGCACTACCAATTAGTCCTTATCGGGTCCAGCAACAAATATTCATTTAAAAATAAATATTAAATAAAGAATTCTGATTACCAAGAGGATCTCTGTATATACATATACACAAAGATCTTGTTGACAAAGCTAATTTGCTCAGCACAATACAGCAGCCAGACCATCATTCTGCCTGCTTTGATGCTGGACAAGTAAAAAACAAAAAGCAAATCCCATCTTAGCTCCATCATTCTCCACCATTATGGGAGGAGTTGCTGATCATGACCAGTGGGTTACCAGCACATTCTGCACAAGGCATTCCATTTATTCTTTTCCTGATATTATCACCCTGCTTTAAGGTGCTGTTTGTTCTTTGTGTTGGGATCTTGTCGGGATCCTTCTCCACTGCTGTTCAAGGCTTGCTCCTGTGCTGTCATGCCTGGCACCTCTGTGCTGTCCTTTTGTCCAACTGTCTCTAGCCACTGGTAGGGCTTTGTTCATGTCCGCCTGAGTTATCTGTCTCTGGTATAGCCCAGGGTTTCTCCTCTCATGATGATTCCTCGATCTCCTCCAGTTTCCACTGCCTGAATCATCCCCTAAAGCCATCTTTCTGGTGTATTTGCTGTAAGGGACAAAGCTGTGCTGCACTGTCAGACTGCAATAACATCACACATAAACATGCTCTGGTACTCGTGGAAAATGCATGGTAGTCATATGAATTTCAATGAATGGTCTTTGTGTAAAATGTAACTCATGACCTCCACCTGTTTCCAATGAACATGTTCACCTGCCGAATGCTTCAAGCAGGTGTTTTCTTTTAACAGTCTTCAACTTTTCCAGTCTTTTGTTGCAGCCTGTCTCAGGTGTTTGTGGAATATGTTGCCAGCATCAAATTCAACATAAATAAATATGGGTTAGGGACAGGGATAGGGTTATTCTTTGCATCTTTTCTCTCACACTAACTTTATATTCTCGTCCCCCACATCACCATCCTCTTTGGTACTCCTTCTGATCTGATCCCTTATAGTCCTGACCTCCATCCCCTTGCAGACATACTCACCCCTAAACTATCTCTGACTTGATCATCGGAAATGTGTTGTTCCTCTGTTCTACTAATCATGCTACTTCTGGTTAAAATCAAACAGATCAGTTGAAATACACTGCATTTCAGAATTTAGCTATTTTCTTCCGTTTAAATCTAAACCCAGAAATGATTACGGTAACCAAAACCAAAAAGAAATGCGTTGACAAGTCACTCAAGTTGACTTGAGATGTTGTGAGAAGGAATCCTGGTGATATTTGAAACCTAAAACAGTGTCTTTCCTTTAGCATGTTATTCTGACATGAAACTCCATGAAGCAGATAGAAATGTCAAGATGGATGACTCACCACTTTCCATGTTGCGTGCGAGTTAGTTTTTTAACTCGGGGTTTACGTGTATTTTGTTTCATTGACACAGACAGGATAGTGTGGGAAAAGAGGTGGGAGCTGAGGTCTGCAAACCTCTTTACAGTCTTTTCAAGGTGTCAAACAGAGGAAATAATCTTATCTCTGTCAGGAAAGAACTTTGTGTCAGTTTGGGTCAGTGCAGCAACGTACAGGAAACCGTATGTTTGTGCATGTGTTTATGCTTGTGTGCATGTGAAAAGAAAGGCTTTTATAGAGGAGCTACTCCACTTGCCAGTTTGGATAGGATTTCAGGTGTTTTCAAACTATTTTATACTATACATACTACATCGAAATGAAAAAGTCTAAGTCAGCTTTATTGTGATTCCACTACATTGAACAGATGGTTGAAATTGTGTTTACCAACAATGTGTAAAAAGTTGCAACAAGTCTTTACCAATCAAACTCTTACTGCAGAAGCTGCACTGCTGAGGAGGATACAACCATTTCCTTTCTCCTGGTGGCTGCATCCTGTCTCTAGGTGCGTCTTTTACGCTTTGCTTGTGCTTCTCTTGGCTTGTGTGTGTGCATGCATCCTTCTGAGCTTTCTGGTGCAGTCCAAATTTACACTGATGGGAACAAGGGAAGACATCTGGATGCAAGGGCTGGCAATTTCTATTAATAACCACCACAACAGGGCCAGAGTGACATCATCACAGGGCAGTTTGCAATGATTTGCACAGGAAAACAAACACACGTTTATAGAATCAAAGAAAAGGGGGAGAAAGACCTGAGTTTAGGTCATCTGATCTTTTGTTTTAGCACTTTTCTGGAAAGAAGTGCTAATAGTTCTTTACGATCTCAAACCAGCTTAATAGAGCAGAGTGGTGGAACAGTTAAGACTATCTGGATTTAATCAGCTGCTTTGGAAGACTTTTTACATCCTGTACTGAAACATCTAAGAATATAAAGCAGCTGCGTGTAGTATGTTTTATTAGTGCTGCTTCTTGTTCTTATCACTTTTTTCTGTGTATGGAAACTCGATGATCAGTTAATTCGTATGTCCTCTCTTTAATCAGATACGTCATGCTGCTGCTAATGTTCTCAGAGAATGCTGGCTTCTGCATCGCGCAAACCTGCCAAAGGGCAACCGGGGGGAGCACCGAAGACACCAGAGATGCCTTCTGGAAGCCATCAGAGTGTGAGTTGATGCTGTGGGCGTTGGTCTATGTGCCTTGCATGTGTTTTTATGGGTCATTAACTTGTGTCAACATGTCTAATCACAGAGTCAACAAATCCTACGCCTAATTAAGATTGCTTATTAGATTTGTTTGCAACTCTCTCCTGCAGAATATGGACAAGGACCGTGCTTGTATTATACTGAATCCAAGTCACAGTTCCTCCTAGCAACGGATACATTAAAATGATTGCAGCATGGTTTGATTAAAAAAATGCTCAAAAATGATGCCCTTCTCAACATCCACAAAGAAACAGATCATAAATGATGATGATGAGTTGTCTTTATGTCATTTATTTACATGCACATTTTGAAGTTGCATCCTGTTAGCAAACGGTTCTACTAACAGCAACTGGATCACACAAGGAAGCGCAGAAGTGCAGTTATGTAGTCCTTTATCCTGTCAACAGGATTATATGTGTGAGCATATGCTGGCCTGTGTGATGGTGTTGTGCTTCCTGCTTTAAACTACGGTAGGCTGAACCATTACAAGTAAATACTCTATGGAAAGTATGAGCGGGAGGACTCTCCACACCTTCAAATGAACAGTATACTGTAATGAAACTCAATCAGCCTATCACTCTCATGGATGCTTGATTGCAATATTTGTTTTTTTTTCTTTTGGTTATTTTACAGACACCTCTACTTTCATTCATCTGTGGTGCTAAATTTATCCCTTTTCCACCTCTATATGTCAGAAAACCCTCTAGCAATGTTTTATAGCTTTTTAACAAACCCAGCATGTCCATTCCATGCCGGGGAGTGGAATACTTGTCGACATATTCCGGACCAAATCAGGGGCTCTGTTATGTGCCAAGACTGTTGTATTTATCCAAAAATAGGACTCTGGATCTGTAGACAGGCAAACTGAAACATTCTATGTCCATTACTATGTCTCAGTGTAACAATCACTCAGATGGAAAGAAAAAGTGTGTGAAATATTTTTCCATGACTGATCTCACAAATTTTGGTCTCTTTCGTTGCACAGATTTAGACATTTACGCCTCAAGCAAAGAAAACTCAGAGATTATGTCAGTCAGATGGTGGACCTCCCAAAGGTAAAAACCATTGTTTATACATTTTTCATATCGTCATTCACAAACTTCTGTGTCCACAGAGCTGTTTATCTTTAAGTTTTATATATATCTGTTCTAAAATGGCTTTTGTTTTGTTTATATTGCCTGTTATTTTGTGTTTTATTGTAAACATTTTTATTTTTATCTCTAAAAGTGTTACTTTACTTACTTTTTCTGATTATCAGTCACTTTAAAGCTGTAACTACTGTATTTAGTGTTAAATGATGACCTTAAACTGCTGCAAGCTGTATAAAAACATATCTGCATATAATGTGAGTTTAAATGAGCAATATGGATTGTGCTCGTATTTAACATTTCCTACATTATGAAGATGTTGGCCACAAAAAATAATTAAATACAGATTGTAAAAAGGAAAAAAACTACTAATCATTATACAAAAAAGACAAAAAAAATTTTTTCATTACATAAAATTACAAAAAATAAAAATTTATATAAACAAATGCCATATATATATATATATATATATATATATATACACACACACACACATATATGTGTATGCCTGTGTGTGTGTATGCATGTGCATAAATGAAACGTTTGTGTGTGGTTGTTTGGTTTGATCAGATGCAGATGATCATGTGCGACCTCAGTGCTAATTGGAATAACTCGTATCGGGAGCTGGAGCAGCGCATCTTCTCCATGGAGCAGAAGCTTGATGAACTCAGCCGCTGCTTCCAGCAAACGTCTGAGCTGCTGTCGGAGGTTCTGCGTCACCGCAGCCCAGTGATCAGGTGAACCGTTTACAGCTGTGCAGATCTGCTAAGTACTTTCTGCAGGATGTGGTTCTGTAGAGCCGAATGGGAACATTTGTTTTGGAGAAGATGGTTTGTGTGTGTGTGGGAAGTGTGATAATCTTTTTTCCTTTTGTCTTTGGCAGGTGACATACCATCAAACACTCATCTGTAGTGTTTTGTTCAGTAGTACTCATGATGAGTCCTCCCCACATGGAGCAGCTGCAGACTGTTGACATGCTTAAACATTGGAAGACTAAACCTGCTAAAGATCTCTTCCTCTGGTCCACTGTGTGTGCACTCAGCACGCTGTGAAAAATACACGTACCTCCTCACTTTGGAAGAATCAAAGATAATTTCATGCTTTTAGCAGATCTTAGTGATATCTAAACAAACTGATCTCAAAGACTTTTGAGGATTTTGCATCCACAATGTCACAGTTTAAACTGCTATACATTCAATTTCATTGATGTTGACCATTTTTGTCTGATTCCCATGGAATGTGTTCTATACTAACTTTATTGTCATTTCTTTGCATTAATTCACACCATTAGCCTTCTCAGTTTTGGAGAAACCTTTCATGACCCCTGTTTACCCATCAGCAGACTGCTAAATGGGTAACAAGCTGTTTATAAACTCTAATGAAATACAACATAATGTCAAACAGGTTTTTGTTATCACCATTTCCCATGAGCAATTGAAACAAACTGGGAGTGAAATTGGAACAATTAAGAATCAAAGCATATAGAATTAGAGAAAAAACAGTTTTATTTTCAGCTGTAAACCTGTGGGACACTGGTGGTTGTAAAGTAAAATGTAATGTGTACATTTCAGGTTGTAATTGTGTGGTAAAAGAAAACATCTGACAGTTTACACCTGCGCGAGTCAGAAACCTCATCTCACCTGCGCCATCTGGTGGACAAATGTAAGGTAAACTAATCAGGATCAAGGTTAAAAATTATATAAAAGCATTAACAAAAGATCAATTTCCTTGTTTCACTTGAATGTGAAGAAATCACTGTCTCAAAAAGAGTTTAATATTTAAACCCACTGCATTAAAAAGTCATTCTAAAAACTTAAATCAAGGATTTAAACTCTATGTGCAATATGAAAGCACTTTGCACATAAACAACTACTAAACTGGACTTTTCTTCCTCTCTACAGGATGAACTGGAATTTTGAGGCTATTTAACTTAATACAATACTTAAAAACCAAAAAAAATGAGTGCAAGTTCAACTGTACTGACATACAGATATGTTCCTCGTTTCTGTTTCCTTTGTATCATTTGCACATTTTAAAAACATGTTAGCAACCATCCAAACCAGGACATGCGCAACTCAAAGCAATTATGAATCAATGTGTTTTTACTTTTCAGCAATTCATTAAAAACATTTGTGACTACCAAGTGAAAGTAAAATTGGTCATTTAGCATTTGTTTTTTAATTCCATAAGTAAGAATTAGTAAAAGACAACAAGGTGTGACTACATAGAAATCTTCAGCTGTTTTTAAGCTGGTGCCAAATGTATGCTGAAGGCCTAAAAAACAGCTGCCCACAGTCACATATAAAGGGCATTCTGCATTTCTCCTTCACCTTCTTTGTACGTCCAGCAGTGGAATTTTTCTGGGATTTGCCCTTTAAGTGTTGCGCTAAGAGTTGTGCTCCTGTGAAAGTGTCCCCGCAGCTGACGCAGATATAGTTTGTAGCCTCTGCATGCTGAACGCAGTGACGCAGCAGGTGCAGCCTGTGCTTAAAAGCTCGGCCACAGTGGCACCGATGCAGGCGGCGACCTCTGTGGAGATAGCGGTGGCTGATGACGAGGGAGGGCTGCCGCAAGATGGCGCCGCAGTGCCTGCAGGGACACGGGGTCTTGGAGCGCCAGCCTGTATTCATACGTTTCATCAAAGCAACAGCCTTGCTGTCATTCTCAAACAAGGCCAGAATGGTGGGTGTTGTTGAAGAGCCAGGGTCGGAGGTTGCAGTTTCTCGAGCCGGGTCAGTGGAGGATGAAGGGGCAGATGAAGGGTTAGGGGGATTGCTTGAAGGCTGGTTGACACGTGCAGCAATAGATACAGTGTGTGCCAGGACAGGGGCTGTGCCAGAGTGAGGGGAAGCTGACAAAGAGGAAGAGCTAGATTTTACAACACCAGGCTGGGGTGCTACATAGTACTGACCAACACGTAGCTTTCCATTAACGGTTTGGTTCACAATAGCCGGTGTAGCGATGGGTGACTTGGCTTGGGTACTACAGAGAGCTTGTATAATTTGCTGATCAGTAAACATTGATGAATCAGCAATCACGCATAATTTGGTGTTCACCACTGATGAGTGGACTTTAGTGACATGTAAAGACAAAGTTTTCTCACTGGTGAAAAATAATTTGCATATGTTACAGGCCTTTGGCATTGAATCAGCACAAAACAGCATCAAAGGTAATTTGAATCCCTTGGGACACTTGTGGGAGTAGAACGAGTTCTCATTAGTGAAAACCTGATAGCAGATGTCACAAGAATTTAAAGGCATGTGGTGTTTCTTGAGAGCCCCCTCAGTGGCAAAAAGTTTTTTGCACAAAATACACTGATACTGATTTAACCACACACCACTGCAGTGCCGTAAATGGAGCTTTATGGATCTAAAAGGTCCTCTGCCACACTTATCGCAGGTTACACCATTGTCCCTGGCTTTGGGTGTGGGGGCTGCTTCAGAGTCTGAAGTGTTAGACGACTCGCTAGAATTTTCTTCATCAGAATCGGTGCTTCCGGATAATTCATTTCTCTCATAATCACTTTCCATGTCAGTGTCATTGTCATCTTCGCCCAGTACATACTCCACACTGTTTTCAGGGATTTGGGGTATTTCAGACTCCATTTCTGTGTTTTGATTAGATTTCAAATCTGTCACAGAGTCATGAAGCACTGCTGCTGTGCTTTGCTGCACAATCGCCTTGTTAAAAAAGTCAACGTTTTTCTGCTTTTTATATATTAAAGAAGAATCACCTAGAAAGGAAACTGAGTTTATGCAGTGTGTCTCTGCATGTTTGTTCAGCTCCCATACATTATTAAAAGATCGCTGGCACACACTGCAAAAGGGAGGCGAGTGTGCATTATCCAGGTGCGTGGAGAGAGATGTCAGGCGACGGAAAGTAACTTCACAGATGTGGCAGGTAGCTTTGATATTATGGCTTTTATAGTGCAAGATCAAGTTGCCCAAGTTGCTTATTTTTTTGCCACACTCCCAACATTTGGATGCAGAAAAGGAGCCATGCATCTGCCTCTCAGTTGGTGCATACCATTCCCCATCACTGCTGGAGTCTTCAGACATAAGGAGCTAGTCGAAGCAACCTCCAGTGGTCTGCAATTTAAAAGTGGAGAAGTGTTACACAAAACATTTATATAACAGTTTCCATACATTATCGTTAAAGCACAGACGTCACAGGTCTTGTCTTGAGATCGTGTTATCACCCATCGATTGTGGTTTGATATTCTGATTCAGAGCTCAAATGATCACAATACAAAGTTATTCTTTTTTTTTAAACTTGCACATCCACTAGATGTCCTCACTCTAAATGTGCCACAGTCCTTCACAAGCCCAGAGCACATGTATAATGCTAACTTTAGCTCATAACACTTAACATTAACATGCAATGTGAGTCAGCATGCATTGTAAACACAATGAAAATTCATCAAGGCTCACGTTCTCACATAAAAATGGTGGCCTGGGTTTCATGTGCAGTGCATTTTTTAAAATTTACATTGAGAAATGAGACTCACACAATAGAAATCCCAAACCCTAAATTAATGTAGATTAATGTGGATACTAGGCATGAACTGACATTTTAGACACGTGTAAAATGCATCCATCTACTGCCACCATGAGGTAAAGAGTTTTTAGGTTTAAGCATCAAATTAAGCAGTTGTTGCTGTAATGTATCTTGAATTACTCCTGGTACAATAATAATACTAATATATGATGTGATAACGTTGTTATAAACTCACAACCACACTTGCACATCGCAGTTATAATAAAGAAGTGGTATGTTAAGCCAATGTTCTGACTTGCGTTGTGTTAGGAGCAACCGGCTATTCCGCTATTATATAGGTTTCTAATTAATAAATATTAACTCTACATGCACAGGTGATCTGTACTTACCATTCCACACAAGTATTAGCGGAAGCCGACGGTTGTTCGAAGCTATTTAATGGATAAAAACCTTGCGTTAGGCTACTTTAATTACAGTAACAACAAAGGGCCTAATGTTTCCAGGAAAATAAAGAGCGCATTTTAAATGGTCTAATATGGGCGCTTTAGAGATTTCCTTATTGTTCAAGTGGTATCGTTGCAAATTAATCTGACCACGATATGAACAAACCTTTTTAATTTTTACAGTTAAGGATTTTGGCCATGGCGGCTAAATGCACACACTGAGCTAATCCACATCCGGTTTAAAAAGGAAGTGAGGTGCCTACATCTCCCAGGATGCACTACCCTTCAGTCTGTAAAATGTCTATGAAGGTGGACTAAGTCAGTTTAACATTTGGAAATTTTGGGAAACGTTTTTCTTACCAAACATAAAAATTGCCTTAACCTTATTTTAACATAACGTTACCATTTTCAGAGAATATACTTTTGATAAACTTTTCCTAAAGGGACAAGCATTAAATTATAAATGTATATTATGATCGTACAGCTAGATTAAATAACATAATTTGAAATAAATAAACTTGCAAAACTGGTATGCACAACTTCTCCAGGTTCTGTTCTAAAAATGTCTTGGTCCGCATAAGGGGGAACTACTTGTTTCATTAAACTGTTTCAGAACGACTTCTTTGTCAAACGAACAAGGTTACTTTGTTTTATTGCAGAGAACATTTTAGGAGGGCGGAATTCTTATCGTGGTTTAATAATTTTAACACCGCCCACCCGGATGTCGAGCCTTGAGCTAAAAGCAATCCAGCTACCGGAAAGCTTTCGTTACCGTTGTTTACAAGTGGTTGTGCCACAAGACATTACTTATACGTATAACGAATAGCTTTAAACGTTGGTGATATTGATATCCCAGTATTAACGTCGCATAAGGTTTCATGTTTGGAAAAATCTTAAGTGGAAGTGACATTGTTTTAGCCTTTTCTGCTTTGATTGCATACCCACTTATTAGATTTGTATTAGTAGAAGCTGTAAATCGGCTGCGTTAAGACATGTCAGAGTCCGGTCACAGTCAGCCCGGTATGTATGGCCAGGGGCGCAGAAGGAGGCGACGCCGTGGAGAAAGAGATGTTGGACCTCCGGGTCAAAATCTATCTGGCCCCAGCCGAGATCGGGAATACCAACCAAGAGAGCGAAGGGTAACATTAAGTCAAAATAGAAAAAGACTGCGTCTGGCTTGTTTTGGGTGATTAAATACATTGTCTGTGTTAGAGCAGTGAATAAAATTAAAGTAATAATGATGGTAATGCTACTGCTAATAAAGATAATATTAATAATACTAATCATAATAATTATAAGATATATTTGGTCAGGATGGCAGTGAGGATCCACCAGGCCCTCTTATACAGAAGACCCCCATCATTCTTGCAAAACCTCCAGCAGAAAGGGTATGTCTAATCTTTTCCTGTAAACAGATGCGTAGTCATTTGTAATTAAAAAATAAATAAAACAAGTTTGCATTGGTATCATTGCAGTGCAAGTAAATAAATAGTAAAATTTTGGAAAAAGAATTATATATCTAAGCTGATATTTCCTGTAGACCTAACCGTTGCTGGATCTTATCTAAGGCTAAACCATCACAGAACACACTTGTCAGTGGAGCACCAGCTATGGAGAAGCCAATAATGCTAATGAAAGCCAGGGATGATGGAGGAAAGCCTGGGACACCCCCAGAGACAGCAGTGCAGTCCTCTGGTCCTGGGCCGTCTAAGATGGAGAGGGAAGGACAGCGACCCACTCAGCCTGTATATCAGATCCAAAACAGAGGGATGGGTGCTTCTGCATCGAGCAGCGCTGTGGACCGTGAGTAACTAGACTTCACAAAATACTTGTTTTCATTTACAATATAGGTTAAAATTTCCTGCATGTACAATTTATACTCAGTGAGGTAATAATCTATTTGGAAAGAAATAAAAAAGATCCTTTTGTAAAATAACTTCCAGCCATGGTCGGGCAGTCTAAACTTCTTCCTCCGGAGAAGATGAAACACAGCATTAAGCTAGTGGACGATCAGATGAATTGGTGTGACAGTGCCATGGAGGTGAGTAAATGGCTGTGATAAGATTTGTTCTACAAAACTTGACAATGTTTTCGCACAAAGAACGATGTGTTTTGTTGATGGGTTGCAGTTTTTGAGGGACCAAACGGACATGCTGGTGGTGGGAGTCATTGGTCTGCAAGGAGCAGGAAAGTCTACGATCATGTCACTATTATCTGCCAACACACCTGAGGAAGATCAAAGGTAAGGTTGGAGAAAATACCAAGAATAAGAAATCAAGGTTTTACACTGCTCTACACTTTTCAGTATGATTTTTTTAACTTATAGGGTCAAATACTTATTCTATTTATAAAAATATTTATGGGTGATTTATCTGTTACCTACAACTCCAACTCCAATAAAGTCGTGCAGCTGTGTAAAACATGAGAAAAGACTAAATATGTTTTGCAAATCTTTTGTAACGTATTCAACTGGATGCATTACAAATACAATGCATTTAATGTCTAACTAACTTTACGTTTTTTTATTTTATTTTGAATTTGATGCATCGCCTTGCACAAAAATCTGGGGCAGAGGTGAAAACAAAATTAAGACCAGTTGGAAAAATTCTCAAAAACAGCTGTTTCTGATCAAATGGCTCCAGCTGTTGTACAGACAAGTCTGTCTCATGTCATCAGCATTACACTAAAACAAGAAGCTCCTGGCTCCTCTCCTGCTTTTTGAGGAAAATACTGGCTGATTCTCTCTTAATCTGTAATATACTCTAGACATAAATTAATCGTGTGTTTTTTTTCCCTGACAAAGCAATTCACCAGATTGTAGTTTCCTTATTCATGCTTATGCTTATTATACGTTTTCAGTTTTTCCTTTTCTGGCTTTTACCATCTGCCTCCTGACCCTTTCTCATGTACGTAGCTCCTCATAACCAACTGCCTCAGAATACTCACAATACACATTTTATCTCAAAGCTCTCAGAGCTCACATATCTGCCCAGCTTTTGTCATACTGTGGCGCATGTAGTAGAGCGGGTCAATTCCTAATCGGCAAGTTAGCAGTTCAAATCCCGGCTCTGGCGTCCACATGTCGAAGTGTCCTTGAGCAAGACACTGAACCCCCAG
>JBAMHV010000006.1:15354945-15388877 GCA_037177535.1 Pseudomugil gertrudae | reverse complement strand
CCGTTGTGAGCTGGGATTGGCTCCAGCCCCCCCGCGACCCCGTTCAGGGAAAAGCGGTAGAAAATGGATGGATGGATAAATTCAGATAGTTTCTTATAATGAAATTATTGGTGTGAAACATTATCACAGTCTAAAAATATTAATAAAGTTTACAAGCTTGCTGAAAGCAAAGTGTTAGGATCCAGTGTGATATGTTAACATGTGTCTTCTGACAAATACCTGTTAATTTTGTTATTTTTATAGATAGTGCTGGAGACAGTCTGTTTAGAATGTGGTTCAAGGGGGGGAGTGGGCTCTTTGTGTGTGAGACGGTGTAAGTATGATTATGTGTGTGTTTCCTTAATTTCTCTGTAAACAAACTTCATGATGTGATAATTGTAATTTTTATTTTCTAAATTGAAAAATGCATCAGAAATGTGATTTGATGATAATAACTGTGCTCAGGGGACTGCCTCCTGAGCTTCACATCATCTTGTGTATGCTCCTTTCTGTACTTGTCAGGGTTCCTGTGTGGATGCGTTTGGCTCCTTCTGTCTGTCCTTGGCATCATGTCCATCTCTGGCCGTAGGCTTCCAGGGCTGCAATCTACTCACCTGGTTGTTGCACCAGAGGCTCACCTGCAATCAAGTCATCTTCAATTCCTGCAATACTTAAGCACAAGCTCATTCTACCATCTTTACTGGATTGTCCAGTTACCTACCTGGTATTGTGTGGCCTACTTAGTGAACACTTTTGTGAGCATCAACCTGTTGATTATAACCCTGTCTCTTTGTTTAGAGTCCTGCCCTCTGGTGCCGAACCTGCCAGCCCTGTTTCTGGACAAACATGGAATCTGCCTGCCTGGCGCCTGTCTTGTGTTGCACACTACTTGAGAATTAGAGCCGGAGCCCGAAGTATATACTGTAAGAAAAGCTGTCTACCACTTCTTAAAAACTCTGAGTCTGAGTTGCTCTGCACCTAGGGGTCCTATCAACCTCTGCCTTCATTATAGCAGCACTGGGATAAAGGGTTATTGCAACCTAGAATACTGGATGTCGCTACACCAGCTAAGTTACTAAATTTAGGGGCCAGTCACAGTTTGGGAGCTCAACATTATTTTCAATGAATAGAGAACTCAGCAAAAAAGGTTGGCAACTACTAAGCTAAAATAAACCAAGTAACACAATTCACACTTGAGCTGTAACAACTCTGTTTTTGACACATCCCAGAGCTGCACAACTGCACAGCTATATTTTGCATCCATGTTGCACTGTGCCCTTATTAAAAATAAGTACCGGTATACTCAATTGTTTTAAGTGTACTTATTTTAAACTAAAAAGAAGAGTATACTTTCAGTTTACTTTTACTTATTGTAACGCAGCTGTTACCCTGCATATGATGCCTCATGCACATTTATTTGCTCTTTATGCTTAAGTAGTAACCTTTTTTATACAGTCTATGGTAGTAACATATTAAAGACAAATTCATCACAAAAAGGCAAAATGGCATTTATCATGGTCTTGGTATGGACTAGAGCAGTGTTTTTCAACCCTGGTCCTCAGGGAACACTTTATTTTTGCAGATGATTGATTAATTTACTCACCTTTTAATTATCTCACTGTTTTGAATTAACTTTCAATGCCTGTATGATTCAGATGGATGTGATTACAGCCGACCCATACCCTCTAAGATTTGTTCACTAAATGCTTTTGTACTCAGTGTTAGTGCCTGGTATTTATACAGGCACACCAGTGGCCTTGATAACTCAATTTCTTGCAGTATATGTGATCACATTCTGCTTCGTTCAGCATTTAACATGATAGTAAGAAATTAATACTAAGACTATTCCCAGAACAAATACCTCCATGAATAACACAGTAGCAGCATGTTGCCACAGTACACATGAAACACTTTCAGATATTTAAAAACATCTGTTGGAGATGTGTCATGTCAGCATATATATCTTTATTGTAAATCTGATCTGCACTGGTCTGCTGGTGTCGTGGACTGACCGCACAACTCAGAATATTGGGATGCTTTAAAGTTGGCAAATATATTCAGAATATTTAAAATCTCTATAAAACATCATTTTATCCCTGAAAGTAGCTGAGCATAACACTTTAAGGGGAATAAGGTAAAACAGAATTTATACTTGAGCTTCACTAAGATGAATTATCTGTTAAAATCACTCACAGATGTGCAGGGTGTGTATGTTTGTTGGTGATGCTGTTGCATTTTTTGCATGATGAGGAAATAGTTAGATGCTGAACTGTTGACTGTTGAGGGTTTATGCAAAGTTATTGATGACTTGCTACCAAACGTGTCTTATTCAGTAAGTTGTAGAATTAAATAATGTTTCTGCATCTCTGCAGTTGATTATAAATTGATTTATTAATTTTATTTGTGCAGATTGATTAATATGTGGACCCTGGACAAACTGAATGATTGAAAAGATTTGTGAAAAAATATACAAAAGATAAATGTTGTGGGTTAAAATGTATTCCTATCTGTCAAGTACGATGTTGGTTTGGGCCTTTTTTAGTTTCCTGACCAAAGCAGCTTAACATCCATCCATCCATTATCTTTATTCCCTGAACGGGGTTGTGCGGGGGTTACAGCCAACCCCAGTTGACATTAGGTGAGAGGATGGGTACACCCTGGACAGGTCACCAGTCCATCACAGGACCAACACGCATAGACAACCATGCACACTCACTCCTATGGGCAATTTAGACTCTATAATCAGCCTATCCCCAAGGTGCATGTCTGTGGACTGTGTACCAACCACGCTAACACGGGGAGGTGGGAGCAAGCCATAGTAAGCCGTTCACAGTTCCGGGTAAGAGACCTCAAGCAAGAAATAAGTGTTATAGCAAAACTATAGTATGGTGCATGTTGTAAAATGCATAATATTTTCATAAATGTGCATAAGATACACCATGAAGCGGCAAATATAGCATAATATAGGACCTTCAAAAATCCTGTGAGCCAAATCTTCAAAGTGAGCCGAATAATCAAAGTGGGCCATGCATCAAGATGAAGAGACCTGTAACACAAATTACGGGTCTCTTCACTGGATATTAATCTTTAAAGAAAATCCTGATGTCATGTGAAGAAAAGTATCTGCACCCCTGAGTGGCAGCACTTCTGTATGCAGGACTGGGCTTAAACTTAGTCTGATGTACAGGATGGATCAAATGTGAAGCTGCAGTTACTGCTCCACAAGCTCAGACATGACACAAAGATATAAAGAGACACAATACGTTGTCAGCAGAATCTCAACATCTTTTGTTTGGTGTAAGTTAACTTTGTAATATTGTTTGGACTGGAGATATTTTTTTTAACAATGATAAAAGTTATTCATGTGTAAGTTGGGCAATTATGAAATGAATTAGCAGACCAGCCAGTAACAATAATTATAAAATGATCAAAAACAAAGTGAATAAACTTATTGACAATTTATCTATTTACTCATTAGTTTTTCTTTTAATATAATTTAACAATTGGATAAAAATTATTTAAAACTATTACAACAAGAAATGTCTTTTGGTTTTGTGCTTTTACTGTTTTTATGCTTAAATTTAGCAGATGTCTTGTTTGAACTGATGTTGCCCATTTAGATCAGATAAGTGCACACAATTTTAATAATTTCTACTTTTTTATCTGTACTGTTCACCATAATTAAACCAGTACATTTAAAGTCGTGTCAACAAAGGTAACAGCTTTTCTAACTTCTGCTTAACGCTCAGATGATTCTCAAACAGGATACTCCCACCATCACATCCGGTTTTACAAACCATTTTAACTCAACAAATCTTTTTTTTTACTCTTTATTTTTAACAAAGTCCTTAAATTGAATTTCGTATGACAAAAAGAAATCCTGAATGATAATTCTAAAAGAAAGCATTGATTTTCAATTTGAGCACAAACACAGAAGGTATGCTGGTAAATATATTGGTAAAAGGGGGACAAGCCTGTTATATTGCTAAAACCATACATAAAATTACTTAGTTAAGTTAGTTTATGTTAGTTCACACAATTAATGTAGAAATTATTTGATGGGATGTGCATCAGTCCTTTTTCCTGTGTTTTGGATTCGACATTGTGAACTAAATAAAACGGCCCTGTGATGGATTGGCGACCTGTCCAAGGTGTACCCTGGCTTGGGCCTTGGTCTAATTTATATCCTATTAAGTTTCGGGAATGATCCTGATTACCATCTGGACCTAGGATCTGTCTACTGTGTCTACAAATTCTACACCATACTGAACAATGAAACTGGTTTGGTAACAAAACAAGTAGCACAATATGCTCAGGCACCAGATTTCAGCTCAGGAGCTGAGTCCAGTGAAAGAATGCATGAAGATGACTTCAAGCTCCACAAATGTAACTCTCAGATCATATGAGCTTATAATAAGAGTTTGGACACACTAACCCACCAGATTTATCGTCCAAATGTGTGATAATACTGCAAGGGAATTAAATGGACCAATGTTTGTGTTAACTTTATAAAAATCTCTTGTTTGCCCTGCACTGAAAAGGGGAGTCAGGAACAGGCTGCAGGAGGTTCTGTTACTGTAGCAGTTTAGATTGAACAGTGTGTTTGTATTTTCAGACAGTTTTTCATGGTGTGCCACCTTAGTGCAGTCTAACTGAGACAAATTATAAGAGAAAGATCATTGCAAAGTGTGAAGATATGTTCTTATGTTGCTTTTGTTAAGGTCACTTGAGAGCAAGTTCACTAGTAGTCAAAGGTTGTATTTAACTGTATTTAATGGAAAAATGTGACTGGTTAGCTGAAAGGAGAAAGTGATGACATCTGCAAAACAGAAGACTAAAAGTGACAGACAGACAACTTTATTTATCCTCGAAGGGAAATTGGGTTGTTACAGTAGTCCAGAGGCATGAGTGGCATAAACTAGAAATAAAAATAGAAGTAAAATATACAATATACATGATATATGATCATATGATTTGTCATGATTATAAAAAAGTATCATTAGAAAACACTGTGCTCAGTGGGCTGGCCCCAGAGCTTCACTGTAAGTCGTGTATGCTCTTTCCTGTACAGGAATAAAACACTACTGGATCTTACTTTACAGAATTGTGTCTTTCTTTTATTCTTAGATGTAACTTTAACAGACATGCAACAAAAGGCCACAGAAACTCAGGCCGGTTGCATTGTGGACAGTTCCACTTTGCGGCCAACCAAATAAAACACTTTCACACTTATTTGTGTCGTCACAACTCTGTTATCCACACTTATCAAAAACAATACAGTTTCAAGTTCAAGAAGACTTTCTAACAGCTTATGTTTTAGTTGCATTCTTCCCTTAAAAGTCCGTGGTGAATTTAAGGCTAAATACTAATTATCATACAGATTGGTAGCATTTCAGTAAATACTTTCAGGTAAATACAGTGGGTTTTTGAGGAGGAAGTGGGTGCATCTTTTATGTGTACTAATTAAAACAATACACAAATAACTCAAAGCATGCTTGTGATTTCAGTAATATATTTGTTCTTCTGCAGCTAAGATAAATTCTCTCTGCTGCAATATTTCATTCAGTTATTTTACTGCATTAGCTATTATTCACATTGTTAGTTGATCAAGTCCATATTTAAAGCAACGTGAGGTGAGCCCTTAATACAAATTTAATCAGTACTATTACAAAAGATAGACACTTTAAGAGCTTTTTCTCTGCGTCTCACCTGTAAAACTCACACTTGGAGCTTGGAATGAATGTTTATATGTGGATTCTGGTGAGATTGGATGCATAATGAACACCTTTGGGGCCTTTTCCACCAAGGAGGTTCAACAAACTCTGTATCTACTTGGAAACTCTGAGTTAACTTACTCTGAGATAAGCAACTCGCCATGGCAACCACTGACAAAAAGCTTATGTTACACAAAAAGCGGAAGAGGTTTTTATTTAACCATGAGGCAAACACAAAGAGGCGTTTTATGAAAAAAGGGAACAGTGTTGTTGCTGCTAAGTAGAGATAAGTGTCACTGAAGAAAACTACTGAATGAGTCAATATGGAAGTTTGGACCCACTTGTCCACTGATCAGATATTTAAACTGTAACATGTAGGTTAAGATATTGGTGGATAGAATAAATATAAAATAAATATACATTCAGTCCCACTCAGGAAAATATGCATGCAGGAAACTGAAAACTACATTTATATACATCTTTTAGTACATTAAGGTCATGTTCTTTCTACTTTTATTTCAGTGGTTGATAAATAAAAATTCAGTGGTTATTTCTACATCTAGCTACTTTAAACCTCAACAAATGCTGTTTTAACCCATTCAGTGCTAACAAACTGACTTTACTCAGGCCATTTTCAGATAGTGTCTCCAATCAGAGTAAAAAACCTGCATTTGTGAGTAGTTTTTTAAACATACTGAAACAGATGATCTCCTTCATCTTTGCAGAAGGAAGAGGATGGTGAGAAGACATTTTCTGATGGGATCTTGAGAGAGTGACACTCAATTTCTACAATCGTAAATTTAGGAAATTATGATAACAGACATGTGAGGACATCCATCTATCCATCCATTTTCTACCGCTTAATCCCAGAGCGGGGTTGCGGGGGGGCTGGAGCCAGCTGTCACATGTGAGGACTTTCCTTATTGTTTCAGATACTGTTGTCTTCTTCAGTGTTCTGTGTTACCAACATTATGAGGAAAAACCCTAAACAGTATTTTTGATTGTATTCTCTCTACTCTCATTCCCAAATGACAAATTATTATGTTTGACATTATATAGGATATTAAGGTATTTTTATATTTAAAGTACACTTCAACCCCTTGAACAACCCCCCCCCCCCCCCCTTCATTTACATAATAAGAAAAATGCATGGAGAAATGTAAAATTGATACACAGGAATATATAAGGAGATGCAAGAATAAATGTCTATTAAAAACTATTTGCAGAATAAAAATTGTGAAAGAAAAATACAGCAAAAAAAATACAGAGAAAAATGTATAAATAAAGGGGAAATAATTAAACTGGAATTTACATGGAAAAGTAATTAAATTCAAGTATACAAGATTAAAAATCTACTCAAAATAACAATGGAAACCTATTTTGTTACAGCTTTCTCAGTTTTCTTAATAAAAAAATAAATTTAATTTATCACATAATAATTTGTTTATGGGTCTATTTTCACATTTTTGCATTTCTGTTTTATTTTGGCAAGTTTAGTCCTCCATACTAAAGAACTTCACGTGCAGTCATGAAAAATCCATTTCCAGTCACTTAAATCTTATTGACAGACTTGATGTTAAGCCACTAGATGGGGGGAGTGGGACGTTTTGCAAATTCAATGTAAACTTTAAAGCTCGAGACCGGACTCCACCTGGAATGTGGGTCAAACTGGGATCTTAAAGGTGCAGTCATATGACTCCCAACAAGCTGAATGTGAGTCAGCAGAGCTGGAAATGGTTTCTTGAAACGTATCGGAAGAAGTCAGTATTTTGGCTGATTTCTGGTCTCTCGCGCGTAAAGAGGTGAATCATGAGGAGAGAGACATTTTTAAGGAGTAGCTAAAAGGAAACTTCAATGCTGAAGCTGTGTGGGTGTGACAGGGAAGGCTCCATGCACTGATGGAGGATCTAAACAACAACAACGGGAAGTCTTGGCAGACCACGGACCCTGTGAGGAGCGTAGCCGCACTGAGCTCTCCAGCGCTGTCCTCTGCGCGCCTCACCTTACCTGGAGTTATGGACGCTGAAGGGAGGGTGGACGAGTCCAGGCTCAGGATGCACATCTTCAAAAACAGTCTGTCACATGTTAAACTATACACTAACCATTTTCAAGCTGCATAATTTAAGTGCTTGTACTCTATTTCAAATGTGTTTTGCGGTTATTTAACATTATAGTCAAGATATGTCACAAAGTTAAACAGATTTTAAGTAGCCCCTTATTACAGATTTAGCAATAATTCTAATCTGTACTAATAAATCTGTGCTGATCCTTCAGGTTTTATGTTTGAACTGCTTTTTCTGCTTTGACATGATGGAAATGGAAAGTTATTTGCAATGACGTTTTCCCACATCGTGGCTAAAATAAAAGAGGTCTTTTCAGAAGCATTAATATTGCTGCTTAAACTGAAAGTTCTTAAACTTTATAGATATAATCCATTGCTTGTTACCAGTTACAAATATCCCCATCTTTCCTGAGCATCACAACACATCTCAAAGTTACTGATTTATAAAAATGAGTGGTTTATAAAATAAGAACTTTTGCAGTGTTATGCCTGGAGAAGTTTCTTTTGTCTCTACAGAAAACTGAACTAACAAATCTCTTTCTACTTGCTGACAAATGTAATATTTACAATTAATACCAAAGCAGTTTTAAGCTCTTATTGACTCAGATATGTGACTGTCTCAGAACAACATTGAACACAATAATCTTAGAATAAGCTTTTTTAAGCTAAAATTACATAAAGTGACTCGGGCAACCTTAATTGTGTGGTATTAACATTTATCCACATTAAATAAGGTTTTAAATCCTTATTACGCTGTATCAATGAGTTATGACCTTGTCATCCCTGCAGGCTAAGACTCGGTCAAGTGATGCTTTGCTTCTGGACATAAGCTGATCATAATCACACTCCTCTCTTGTTTAATCTATCACTTCATTGTACATCTGACTCCTGCTGGCAAAACCTCCAGCATGACTGGTGATAAAATAACAGGCCATTTACCGAGTCAGTGGGATTTCTGAGAGGGGAGTCACATGAGAGTTTAAAGTTTGTCAAAAACATATTCAGCAAAGTGTGAGAAGCTAAGAAACGAGAATACCTCGTGAATTCAGATGTGGTTTCACTGTTTCAGAAGAAAAAAGGGTTTCAGTGAGACACTGTATTATTAATGGTTCATATTCAGAACACAGAGGACATGGACAGTCAGTGTAGATGAGTTCGCTGTGGGGTGAAACATCACATGTTTGTTAGCAGGAATGTGAAATCCCCCCTGGTTTTTTGTGGCCCACTGACCTTTATGCACATTCCACTGCTACATGAGAAGAAACAAAGATCACAGACCATATGAAGCAAAACATCAGCAAATCACTGTCTGGAAGTTCACTAAAATATGAATGGTTTAGATTTGGCATCAGTCTGGTGATGACTGTTTTGACTGTATATCCTCTTGGTCGGACTCCTTTGAACATAAACCTTTCAATCCTTGTTTTAGGTGGTGTGTCTCCATCTGAGCGAGGCCTGGTGTGGCGTTTCCTGTTTGGGATGTACCCGTGTGGCTCAACAGCTTTAGAGCGGTCTCTTATGCAGGAACAGCTGTTTGTACGCTACCAGGTTATGAAGAGAAAGTGGCAACGGTTTCTTCCCTCAGCGACGCGGATGCACCTCAACGGCACAGACGGTAAAGGTTCAAACAAACACAGACTCTGCTTTTCCTTCATTCATATAACTTCCCTTCCTTTCTTGTCTGACCCATCCTGACATAGTCAGCTATTTCCTCTTATTTACTTTAAGCGGAGTTGGTTTCAGCTGTGAGGTACTTTGACCAGAGGGAAGCACAGGTGCAGCAGCAGGTGCAGGACCAGTCTGAGGAGGTCAGGGACAGGCTGGCTTTCTTGGAGCTTCAAGCCCAGGTTAGACAAGTCAAATATTGCATGTTACATTGATAACATGTACATTTAAATTCCATTTTATATGCAAATTGGTTCACAGTATGTTCTGTGTAGTTTTTTCTTATATAAATACCTTTTTTAGAAGAGTGTCTGTTTAACTCTGAAGCAGTGAAATGCAGCTGTTGTGGTAAATGTTGCAGCATGATATTTTTCAATGTTAAGCAACTTCCCTCTTATGTACTTTGCCACTATTTGAACTCTTTGTGCTATCTGATGTGTAACTGTAAAGCACTGAACGGCCTGTGCATTTTGCTAACAGCACTTCTTTACAATACCCAGCGACTTATGTGCAACCATTGCATTTTATTACAGTGCAATTTCTTTTGAACATAATGACAACTAAACTGCATGACCTATAGCCAAATGAATGGACTCCATGAAAACTAAGACACAAAGACAGGCAATATTTCAGTCAGCTATTCAGGTTTCAAGCTGAAACCATCTAAGAAATAAAAGTTGCTGTTTTATGACTTTATGCTTTTGTGAGTTACCAGATCTCAGTCCTGCTCAACATTAATCATGTGTTAAACAATATCTTCACCACAGTCACCAAAACACTAAGTAAGATAATATCTGTTGAATGACTTTCTGTGTTTTCCTGTATGTGCAGATAATATTTGAGCGGGTCAGAATTGACCAGGAGGAGCTTCAGGAAGCCATTCGAATTATTAATAAGGATGTGCCCCGAACCAACAGAGATCTAAGCTACTACCAGTGAGTCCCACCATCAGTTTATTATTTGCAGTGAATTACGGTTAATGGAAACAGGTGGACGTTGGAAAAGCATCTCATGGCATAGTGATGTGTATGTCTGTATGTAAATGAAGTCATGAACTCTTTTATTTCTGATCAAATAAGTACACAGGTCAGTTTTTACTTTGCCACTGTGTAGAATAGGGTGTACATTGAAAAATAAACAACTAAGAAACCATTATTCAATTTTCTCTTTGCATCAGATTGTTTGAATATCATAAATCTTAATACTAATGATAAACATGCAAATAATATATTTTTCCTAATTTGCTTACTTGTATATTATTCATGTGTCTACAGAAATGAAGGCTTAGGAAATCTGTTGGTGTTGAGAGACATCCTCATCACTTATGCTGCTTTCCATCCAGGTGAACATCCAGAATCAGTCAATCTTCCAGTCTATTACCCAGTTTATTATTGTTTAAGCTTTCTGTAGTTTAGCATTTGTTGTCATTGTTGCTTCAGAGGTTAGTTACGCCCAGGGTATGAATGACCTGTGCAGCCGGTTCCTGGAGGTTCTTGACTCCGAGGTCGACACTTTCTGGAGTTTTTCCTGCTACATGGAAAAATTTTCGAGGGATTTCAGGGCTGATGGCCTGCACCGGAAAATAGGTAAGAAAAGCAAAGATAACTTCAAACGCGCCTCACTATTTCCTGCAGAAACTTATTGTAACAGTAAAGCCATTTGCAAAAGACCCTTATTTCAGATCTACCACATTAATCAAAATGATTTAATAACCTGAAACATTTATTGAGACCTAATGTTTGTTTAGGGCTCCAGCCCCCCCGCGACCCCGCTCTGGGAACAAGCGGTAGAAAATGGATGGATTGGATGGATGGATGTTTGTTTAGATGTCAGTCTTTATATAAAGCTCACTTCTTAAGCAACCTTTACTGTTAGTTTTTGCTGTTGTCAGTGGCAGGTCCTTGGCACTTCTTCTAAAACTTTCTATCTCTTTTAAAACAATGAGACATGGTTTCATGGCTTAAGACAACCAGTTTCCAAACGGTGCAAACGATTAGGAAAAGCCCTGAATGAGGATGAGAGAATATCCATGACAAAAGAAGTCGACATTCTGTCAGTTTTAATCCCCTTTCCCAAACAAATAAGATAAGATAAGATAAGATAAATCTTTATTGTCATTGCACAATCATACTCTGTACAAAAGTACAACGAAATTAAAATACTGTCCCACATCAGTGCAATAAAGACAAAAAAGACATATAAATCCAAAATGTACAGAAAATAAAATAAACATAAAATAAATATATCCAGGTAAAAATACACAGTGTAAGCAGAATTTGTACAAATGATAATAGACCTCACTATTCTCAAATCCTCAAATACCTGTAAAAATATCTGTGAGTAAAGACAACGTGGATTGCTCGAATAGTTTGATTGGCAAAAAAGGGACAAAGTATAAAGAAACCAGATTGGCTGATTCCACTGTTCAGGTATTTTGCTGGACTTGTGTTTTCTGTCCTCTTATAAACTGGTAACTTATGCAACCCTCTCTGATGGGGAAAGGAGAAAAACACTTTTTTCTTCATACTGCAGTTCTGATTTTAAACACTAGGTGTCATTGTTACTTATTTGGCCTTTAATGAACCATAGTAAATGCCTAAAAGGCTTTGCTCTTCTACTTCTAGTGGTAGAAATGGTGGTAGGTCATGTATTTAAAACAGTTTGAAAGGCTCCTGAATATTTTAAAAATGAACCTAAATAGAAGTTTTCTTTACAAATTAAATATATTTAGTTTTCATCATCTTCCAGAGCTGGAGGCAGCCCTGTTGAAAGAACTAGACCCTCAACTTTATGCTCACTTGGTCAAAGACAGCATGGAAATTTTCACATTCTGCCACAGGTAGCTCCTTAGTATCCATTTAACGTGGTTTTGTAGAAGCTTACTCACTTGTTTTTATGTCTGTAAACATTCTGCTAATCCTATAAGGTGGCTACTGCTGGGTTTCCAAAGGGAGTTTGAACACAGTGATGCACTACGTTTGTTTGAGATCCTGAGCTGCGATCACCTGGAGCTCATCTCACAGCAAGTCGACCGCGCCCGGTATCAGGAAAGACTGGCACAAAAACACTGCACAGGTGAGAAAAAGCAAAATAGAAAAAGAATTCCTGAAAGTTGCTTCTTTATAATGAATTCACAGTGACACACACTGGCTTTGTGATGTTAGCAGAGGACAGTCTGGAGTCAGAGCTGCACACCTTCAACACTGACTTCACCTTTGAGCTCTTCATCTGTGCAGCCATCCTGCTGGAAAACAGAGAGTCTCTGCTGCAGTGCCGAGATGATGTCCAGCTCATCCATTTTATCAGCAGGTTTGTCTGTACAGGATATTTATGTATTTGCTCGTCTGTGTACAGCGCTGCTTAAAGCACTAACTTTTGCACAGCTTTCAGGGAACACTGGACCTGAACAGCACATTGAAGAAAGCGGAGCACCATTTCTACAACTACTGCAAGAGCTGTGCGTGGGATTATATGAATAGGCACTGCAGAATAAACAGGAGCAAACAGGAAGACTTTTTTTATCAACTACGATGTTTATTTGTTTTAAAGTAATTGCTGTAATGTAAATACTGCAAGAAACTTTCATTAGATGAAGGAATTTCCTTCATATGAGTAGTTTATACGTATCTTTTATTTCTGAGGGAAACACTTTGATGTACTGATGGCTGCTTATCTTAAAAGTGACAAACTACTGTTGTTTATTATTGTTGTATAGTATTTATTGTAATATAAGCTGTCCAGCAACAGATAAGTTACTATATTTACTTTCTTGATCAGTTTTGAAGGAGAAAATTCTGTTACCTCATGTGGAGCGGTGTTTCTCATAATGTTATGCAATATTGAAATGCTAGCAGTGCGCAGACGTGGTGTGTCGCAACAGGTGTTGTAGCAAACTACAGTTATATTTATTTCCAGATGACACAGGGGTCAGAGAGCCCTGTACGGTACAGGAATAGAAGAGCTCTAGCAGGGAGGACATCCAGTCACAGGGAAAGTACAGCAACTGTGCTTCAGTGAATGAAACTCTGTACATCATTTAACAATCCTGTGCCTCAATAAAGCTATTTCTGGTTCATGATGTGGTGTTTGGCATATTCATGATTATTATTTTAGATCTTACAATAGATAGTTTTACTTAGATGGCCTTATGTTTGCTTGTGTTTTGAATATTTTTCAATCAACCAGTATTTGAAGCAAATAAAACTTAATTGCAAAAAAAAAAAGTTTTTCAGGAAAACTTGAGGTTTGCAACTATGTGACTTAGTGTAATTCAACTACAGAAACTTCCTCTTACAGAAACATGTTTTGCAAGGGTCACAATGGTCACAGCGTGGATTCTGTGAGGGAAGTGTTAAATACATTATTACATAATGTTTCACAAAGCAAACCACTGATAACAGTTTGTATCTCTGAAGGAAATTAATAGCACAAGTTGCTTGTTTTGTGCATCTAATGGCTGAGAACAACAAACTCTCTTGCATTTAGTATCTTTACAACATAAGAAATAAGAGATGTAAGCAACATGTTTTTTTCCTTTGGCTGAGGAAAAGATGTGCATATTGTTCTTTAGCTTAATATATTGAACTAGTAGAAAGCTACAGAGATAAGAATAGCAATATTTCATTCAGAGAGGTCTATCCAGTTAGCCGATACATGGGCCCAGAACTTTCCTTGGTGGAGTCACCTGACACCCTGATGGGTTCTCCCCACACAGAGGTCTATATACACGGGTAAGCAGAGGCACTCGTCCTCTTAGTCCACCTGCCAGGGAGAGGAGTGCTGGAGAGGAGCTCAGACGGCTGAGTGCTGGGTGAATCCAAAGCAACAATTTCATTCTGTAAACTGTCAAGTTTTGAACATCTTAACTCCACAAGGTAAAAGCTTATAAGAAGAAGCACTGCGCTCTGGCCTGGCTTACCAGTCTGTCTTGCTTACCGCTTTGAACTTTAAACTATGAAGTAAAAAGTTCCCAACGTGAAGTTTGCATGTGTTTTTTTTTCTTTTTGGTCAAACAGCTTGAAAAACAAAGGGGGGGGGGGGGGGTAGACGCTGGCAGACAAAAATCTGGCTTTACTCATTCATTTCCATGTAAAAACAAGCAGACAGAAGCACCATTTTAGCATTTTCTGCTCTCTTACACAACTAGATAATAAGTGATGATTCAATAATATTCTGGCTGCTGCAGATGTCGAAAGCAAAAACAAAATCTTCCAGCAGAAGTAAAGAAAAGAAAAAAACATTCCACTGACAAAATTTGCTAAAAGCAGGTTTGATCTTTGTGGTGAAAATGAACAGTCAGGTCCACTGTGTTTGTGAGGGTCTCTATTCCTTCTTCACGTTAGGTAGAAAATGGAACATTAAAGCTGAATATTTAATCTCCATTTAAGCCACTTGTTTTAAATAAATGCAAAGAAGTTTTTCTCACCAGTCTCTGATGGCTGGTCTTCAAATTTCTATCCACCCACCATTCAATGACATGTAAGCATGCTGATGCTTATTATAGCAACTGCATGCTATTTGGAGTCAGCTGTTGGAAAATAGATGCCCTGATCATTATTGAAGGATCAGTAAATCACATTTGCCTGACTGGGTTTCTTGTGTGTTTTTCTGCTGAGATAAGAATCAGTGTGGATACAGACTTAAATGCTCTGTGACCCTGTCTGTTCATTTGATCTTTAATATCAGGGGGTGCTATTAAATATGTCCATGTATGTGGACCTGTAATGATATCTGAAACAGGTTTAAGTGCATGTGTATGACACACAGGTGCATGCAGTTTTTAAATTATGATAAAACAATTCAGCCAAAGGACAAAAACAAAAGTTTTCACAGCAGAAATGATAATTAGTCATGATATTTGCAATAATCTGGGACTCTGAAATAAAAAGTGATATAACTATACATGTTTCTTTTGTTGAAGATGTCTAAAGGACCAGCCGTAGGTATTGATCTGGGGACCACATATTCCTGTGTGGGGATCTTCCAGCATGGTAAGGTGGAGATCATTGCCAATGACCAAGGAAACAGGACCACTCCCAGCTACGTGGCCTTCACCGACACAGAGAGACTTATCGGAGATGCTGCCAAAAACCAGGTGGCAATGAACCCAGCCAACACCGTATTTGGTAAGGACTACAAAACAGTACGGTCAAAATCAAGCAGCAAACAAATTGCACTCAGTTTGAGAAAATGTAAAACCAAAATAGTAAATACACTTAAAAAAACTAAGTTGTTACAATTTCATTTAAAACATTTTTCATTACATGGCATCATTTTCTTCCTAATCCTGATTTCTTGATTAGAAATGTACAAAACTGAGGGATGTTTGGATCATCAGATATCGAGTATAAGGGCAAATAGATGCATTATCAATTTATAAGCTGTTTACATGAGAAACAACATTGAGCTTCCCAGTTAAAAAGATTATTCCAACAACATTTTGCAAACAGAAGTTTGGCAGGTCTCTGGCTTTCTTACTTAAGCTTCTGCAATGCTTTGACTGCTGTCATTGCTGATCAGAATAATCCATTTCATTTTTTGTTTTGGAAGAAAATCATTAATTTTTTCATCAATACTTTGGGTTTGGATATTTTTAGTAATGATTCCATTCCTGGAGTTTCTATTTATTTGTGGTTTTGTATTTCACTTACAATATTAATTTAATCTTTTAAAATGTAATTATATTTTTAAAATGTAAATAGTTAAAGGGTTAGTTTTTACCAGCCTCAGACGGTGCACCATCTGGGGTCTCATTTATAACCGTTGCATATGTACATAGTGAGACCTGAAACTGACAGACGTCACTTTCCTATAAAAACATTGTAATCTCTAAAAACAAATTTAAGGTGAGAATGTGCACGCCTCATGCGTACAGATACTTTGGACACGAGGAAAAACGATGATGCAGGTGGTGAGATGGAGAATTGCAGCCAGATAGCAAGACACTCCTTTCATGCATTTCATTTCACTACACAGCACAAATGAATTAACAGTTCAGAAATACCACCTTTACTTTGGTTTGTAGTGAGCCAAAATGTTTCCATAAACATGTTCAGTAAGATTTGTGAAATAATTTCAATCTCAAACTCTGGACAAGAAAAGGACTGGACTGTGTGGCAACAAACATTAAAATATTATCAGAGATTCAGCCTATTCCTCTGACTGATATGACTGATTTTCCAAGGTGGTAGGAAATCAGTCTGATTGCTGCAGGCATAAATACTGCAACATCTCTCTGAGTGATGCTGAAGATGGATGCCTTGTTTGAGGATCACACATACGGTAGAATTAGGAGAAAACAGGTGTTTAGGGACCTCAAAGATTTCCTTGTGCATTGTAATGACTTGCCCATAAGCAGATCTAGATTCCCTAGAGCTGTGCACTGGGATCTTTGTGCTGAACAGGGGCCAGTTTAAGAGGAACCATTGATTCTTCAGTCTCCTTCACTTTGAAAGAACAGACTCACATTAAAAGGCGGTTTGCAGCAATGTCCCGTTTCCCATTATGTCTGGATTTTTTGGTCCAAAAACATGCATTTCTTTTTTACTTTAACGCCTACTGGTGTCTCTAACGTGCAGTTTGTCAGGTCTGACTAATATAGTGGCAGGGTGGTCTGCCTCAGAACACGAGTCCTTAATTCAGGAATAAATCAGTATAGAAACAGACTTCAGGTGATGCTTCTTCTTGATAAATCAACGATAAATCTATTTAGTAAATTCAACATATTTGAGCTGAATGTGCAGATGTTTTTATGTTGTAGCTTTCATGGGACAGTGGCTACGCCCTGAAGTGCTGCTCTTAACCTCCTTGCCAAACTCTTGCACCGCTCACTTTCCTGTGGACTCATCTAGGCGACGAGAGGTTTAAATTGAGGGATCTCATCTGACCAAGGTGTGCAAGATATTCAACTTGTGACGTGTGCTGCACAGCCTGGACTGAAGCATGGCATCCATCTCCCTTATGGACTCCCTCCTCCTTAAAAAGACATACCGGATCAACACCTCCCTCCACCGACAAGAGCAATATCAACATGGAGCACGGCTCCATCAGGATGTCATGTGACATTTAAAGCAGTGTTTTGGTTCCCTTTTTAACAAGTGTTCTTTAATGTGTTTGCAATGTCAGACATAACGTCAGAAAAATTACTTAATAAAGTTCTAATTTCTATCAGTTCATTAGTTGATTATCTGATTTTGCGGAACAATATTTGTCATCATCCTCCTCCAGGCACAAGCCAGTCACAACTCTTCCTTTTACTTGTCACAACGCTGCTGTGGCTATCAGACAACATGTTCTTCGTCTCTCATTAACCAACACATCGGTGTCTGCTTTGGCGAAATTGCATTTCTGTGCTCTTTTCTCCATGTTTTCCATTATAAACTATGAAATATCAATCAGTTGCAGATTGATTGGGGGGGGGGGGGGGCACATGAGGTGGAACTTTGTGTGCAAACACTGAGGAGCAGGTGAGAATTATAAACAGAAAATTGTTTTATAAATCTGGATATTTTTTTCAGCATACCCCTTTTCAAGCTTTTTGCACACTTTTAGTATGGATCCTGTTTTATAAGTGAGACCCCTGATGCTTTGAGAGAACACACATTACTGAAAGTCCAACTGTGCATACACTGTGAACCTTACATATTCCTCACTGAATCCTGTTTTTTTGTTTTGTTGTTTCTGTTAAATCTATTCAAGATGCTAAGCGCCTGATTGGTCGCAAGTTTGATGATCCTGTGGTGCAATCTGACATGAAACACTGGCCCTTCAAGGTTGTGGATGACTGCTCCAAACCCAAGGTGGAAGTTGAATACAAGGGTGAGATCAAAACTTTCTTCCCTGAGGAGATATCATCAATGGTTCTTACCAAAATGAAGGAGATCTCAGAGGCTTATCTTGGCAAGGTAAACAAAGATACATGTAGACAATGCCTGGGTTTTTAGAAACCTCAGACAGTTACAACCAGAGAAGGTTCATGTGTAGGCTCCAAACTGTTTTAATGTGTGTAATACTGAGAGAAATGCTGTTCATTCACATTAAGTCCTATTATCATTCCAGCCTGTGAACAATGCCGTTGTTACCGTTCCTGCTTACTTCAACGACTCCCAGCGTCAAGCCACCAAAGATGCCGGAACCATCTCTGGGCTCAATGTTCTCCGTATCATCAACGAGCCCACTGCTGCAGCCATTGCTTATGGACTGGATAAAAAGGTAACTAACTACCCAATGACTCAAATGGACAACTTTTCCCATTTTATGTTCCTCTTAGTAATTTCTTCCGTGTACTTTAGGTTGGTGGTGAGCGTAACGTTCTTATCTTTGACCTTGGCGGTGGTACTTTTGATGTGTCGATCTTGACAATTGAGGACGGCATCTTTGAGGTCAAGTCCACAGCAGGAGACACACACTTGGGCGGTGAAGACTTTGACAACCGCATGGTCAACCACTTTATTGCAGAGTTCAAACGCAAATTCAAAAAAGAAATCGTCAACAACAAAAGAGCTGTGCGTCGTCTGCGCACAGCATGTGAGCGTGCTAAGCGCACTCTCTCCAGCAGCACTCAGGCCAACATTGAGATTGACTCCCTCTATGAAGGCACAGACTTCTACACCTCCATCACAAGGGCCCGTTTTGAGGAACTCAATGCAGACTTGTTCCGTGGAACCCTTGAGCCTGTGGAGAAGGCCTTAAGAGATGCTAAGATGGACAAAAGCCAGGTCCATGATATTGTCCTTGTGGGTGGCTCCACACGTATCCCTAAGATCCAAAAACTACTGCAGGACTTGTTTAATGGCCGTGACTTAAACAAGAGCATCAACCCGGATGAGGCTGTGGCCTATGGTGCAGGTAGGTTGCTACAGTTGTCAACCTTTATCTGTATTTTAAATATCCTGATTATGATTATTTGTTTTGTATAAATATTTTAGTTTTGTGAATTCATTCTTTGGAAACTTCACAGCTGTGCAGGCAGCCATCTTGGCTGGTGATAAGTCTGAGAATGTACAGGACCTGCTCCTGCTGGATGTCACGCCCCTGTCCCTGGGAATTGAAACAGCTGGAGGAGTGATGACTGTCCTTATCAAAAGGAACACCACCATCCCTACCAAACAAACCCAGACCTTTACCACCTACTCCGACAACCAACCGGGTGTGCTCATTCAGGTAGGATACATAACAAGAAGCAGTTCACATAATCACTCCTGAACCCTGAAAATGTGTACTGATGTGTTATGATCTGATTCAAATGATCTTTAAAGGTTTATGAAGGTGAGAGAGCCATGACCAAGGATAATAATATCCTGGGGAAGTTCGAACTGACTGGTATTCCACCTGCTCCCAGAGGAGTCCCTCAGATTGAGGTGACTTTTGACATTGATGCCAATGGCATCCTCAATGTGTCTGCAGTGGACAAAAGCACTGGGAAGGAGAACAAGATCACCATTACCAATGACAAAGGTGCAATCATAGATAAAGCATTACAAATCTAACATAGAACAAAACCTATGAGAATATCTACACAACAACATAAAGAATAAAAGTAATGTTCTTCTATAGGGCGTCTGAGTAAGGAGGACATCGAGCGCATGGTGCAGGAGGCAGAGCAGTACAGGTCTGAGGATGAGGCCCAGAGAGAGAAAATCACAGCCAAGAATTCCCTCGAGTCTCTGGCCTTTAATATGAAGAGTACTGTAGAGGAAGAAAAGTTGCAAGAAAAGATCAGCCCTGAGGATAAAAAGATCATTGTGGATAAGTGCAACGAAGTCATTGCCTGGCTGGACAAGAACCAGGTAAAAACAACTCTGACCTGAACTTCATAGCAGGCCAGGATCTTCTAGCTGAAATTAAGCAGAAGTGCACAGCTTTTGTGTAGTGGAGGCCAAATTTTCACTTCCTTCTAACATTGTTTTTATGAACAGACAATTTCAAAATCCTGTCACAATGAAATATGTGCTGCTTCTTTTGCCCAGATGGCAGAAAAAGATGAGTATGAACACCAGCAGAAAGAACTGGAGAAGGTGTGCAACCCTATCATCTCCAAGCTGTACCAGGGGGGGATGCCTGGAGGAATGCCAGGAGGAATGCCTGGTGGCTTCCCAGGTGGGGCTGGAGCTGGCTCCTCTTCTGGCCCAACTATCGAGGAAGTTGACTGAATTCATCTTTATCTCCTTTATCGCATCACATATTTTATCAGAAAAACCTATTTACCGACTGTCTAATTGTGATCCTTTTGCCAAGTGGACAATTCATTCACATACAGATTAATTTCTGCTTCACTTCTTGTGTTTAGGGTAAATCTAAGTCACATACTGCTTGTGATCAGCATGGCCTGTTTAAAAGAAGTTTAGATTTGCCAGTTTTCAAATCAACAGACAATAAAGATCACCTATGACTTTCTGAAGTTGACTCTGCCTCTTGTCATTTATAACTCTTAATATCATTGCATGAAGGTAAATAAGATAATTGTCATTAGTGAATCAAAGAGTGTGCACAGAATGTGACTCAGCTTGCAATTTTTGCAACCTGCAGTATAACCTTCTTCCTGAGAACACACCACAAAGATTTAGATCTAAGTCTTTTACCAGTATCAACTCATTTTACTTGCATGAAATATATCATCCAGAAAGCATAAGGAAAAGAGGTCATGTAAATACATTTCTTAAAGTTAAGAAATATGTTTATCTCAAACATTTTCTTGTCTCTTTAACTTTAAAAACCAAGCTAAACTTACTAAATGTGATGCAAATGCAGGTTTTATAGCAGAAATGAGGCAGTACATGTTGCTATCTCACAGCAATAGATTGGGAATGGCACAGTTTGAAATTGTACAATACTTGTCACCAGATGTTCTCTTCCCAAACTGGGGCAGGTGAAACAGGTGAATTGAATGGGGCGTGTGTTGAACCACACACAGAGAACTCAAGGACACATATGAGCTAAAAGCATAAAAGAGTGAGTCATGCAGTGGTGATACACAGGGACGTGGAGCACCACCAAGTCACAGCTATGTTCTTGCTCTTTGGTTGTTTTGCTCTTGTGGCTTCTACACTGGGTGAGTGATGGGTGTTTTAATATCATGCAACACATTTGTTTATGAAAACAATCAAGAACTGTAGAAGAAAGTAGATGTTTGAATGTTTGCTTTATCAAAATCTGCTTTTCCAAATATTCTAAGCACTAATATGCATATACTGTAGTATTCTGACAATTCTTGGCATATTCTACACATTTTGAAACTAATACTTTATCTTGCATTGTGTCATTGGGCCTTAGGGTGTGGGGTGCCTTCCATTAAACCCCAGGTGAGCGGATACAACAAGATTGTAAATGGAGAGAATGCTGTGTCCGGGTCCTGGCCTTGGCAGGTTTCACTTCAAGTGAGTCATCACCCTGCTTTAACTTCAATTCAACAGAGTCAGAAAAAGTATGTGGTTTAGAAAATGCTTTTTTCTTTTTATCTAAGGATGGAACTGGATTTCACTTCTGTGGGGCATCCCTGGTCAATGAGTACTGGGTGGTAACTGCCGCTCACTGCCGTGTGTCGTAAGTAACTACACAAAAATGACCAAACGGGAAGTATCCCTGTTTGCTCTAACAATATTTATTTACTTCAGTCCAATGAGTCACCGTGTTATCCTGGGAGAGCACGATCGTCAGTACAATAGTGAGCCAATTCAGGTCAAGACCATTGCTAAGGTAAGGAAGTATATTTATTTATTTATTTTAATGAAGATATACGCTCTTTTGAGTATTGTTTAAAAATGGCATTATATTCTTATTTAATTTCCCATTATATCTCCATCCAGGCCATCACACATCCTTACTACAACGCCAACACCTTTAACAATGACATCACACTTCTGAAGCTGGCCTCCCCAGCACAGCTGACATCCCGCGTGTCTCCAGTTTGCCTGGCTAGCTCCAGCACCAGCATCCCCTCTGGAACCAAATGTGTCACCACTGGCTGGGGGAGAACTGGACAAACCTGTAAGTCAGCAGCTCCCTATGTGTTACGAGCCAGATCGCAACAATATGTCACGTAAAATACATCAAAAGGCATTGATGCACACACTACAAAGAAATATTAAACAAACACACTGCCACATATCTCACTCATTTCCATGTTGCCTCTGTTTACAGCAACCCCTCGCTATCTCCAGCAGACCGCCCTGCCTCTGCTCAGTCCAGAGCAGTGCAAGAGTTACTGGGGTTATAACAGAATCACTGATGCTATGATCTGTGCTGGTGCTTCTGGAGTGTCCTCCTGCCAGGTAACATTAAATTCACTGCCAAAGAATGAGGCACAAATATTAACAAGCAAAAAGAGCCTTGTGATCACTAAATGCATCAGTGGCATGTAACATCTACATCAGGATACAACTGTTAACAACCTGTTTTCCTCATTTAAGGGTGACTCTGGCGGCCCTCTGGTTTGTGAGAAAAGTGGTGTGTGGTCCCTTTTGGGTATTGTGTCTTGGGGCACCTCTAACTGCAACGTGCGCACCCCTGCTGTGTACGCCCGTGTGTCCTACCTGCGCAACTGGATTGACCAGATCATTGCTTCCAACTAATCCGTTACATAAACTTGCTTATGTTTCTTCATCGTTGCCATTCCACGCTGCATGAATATTATGAATACTGTGATAATACTTCTGACAGTAAATGGTAGCATCCTCACACTGTACAAATGTTTGATACATTTCTGAGAAATCAAGCATTAAAATACTAGAACAAATGGAACTTATTCAGTTTTCTTGTTTAGTATGTGTGATGTGTGAGTGATTACTCATCACTTGTGGTGTGAAGATCTAATCACATAAAGGTGTGACTTTGTCATGGTGAGAAGAAGCAAGTTCCTGTAATGACCAAATATAAAACTCAACTATTAGAACTTCTTCTTGGGATTATGCATTATGTGTGCATTTGTGAGTGTTTTGTTTCTTTTTAAACCAAATCAAAATGACAGAATATCTGTCTAATGTGACTAATTTGAGGGGCCAGTGTGCCTTGCCTTGTAGATAGTAATGCAAGGCAGCTGTTTATTAAAGCACATCTAAAAGCAGATATCTGTTGACCAGCATTTTGCACAAAAATGCACAAAGGCGCACACAATGTGACATGTAAAGCGAAAGACAAATAGAAGTAAAAAGGTGGCTGCCTGGCTGATTAAATCAGGCATGCAAATCAGTGAATCATACTGAGAAATCTTTAGTACAAATGTAGGGGAGACCGGGACAGTTGCAGCACTCATAGATCCTTTAGATTAGAATAGCCACATTTTTATACAATAAACTTACATCTGTCTGTTAATAGTCAAAATTCTTTAAAGATGATTACATAATGTACATTCTTCACATTGTCTGATGATGGTTGCAACATGTTACAAATACATTTCAGTGTTAATAAAAGAATTAGGATTGAAAAATGTCAGTTATAATCACATTAGTCTTCTGAAGAGAAAGAAAATAATATACACAGATTATATCTTTAAGAAAATGGGACTTTTCATTATATCCTCTTTTGAACATGTAGTTACACAAATGCATATACAGAAACACATGCACACACACACTCTCACACATGTAATCCTCCAGTCCCTGCTTTGGTTTACCTGATTACCGTAACTGTATTAAATTAAAATAGGAACTAATGAAAATTTTTTAAAACATTGTTAGAAATTGAATTTTAACGCCAATATATTGTGTTAAAACTGTCAGCAATGATACAACCTCACGTGCTAGCCAAACAAGGCATGATGAGGATCCGTGCTAATCACAATCAGTTTAATAAAAACAAAGCCCCAGGAAAAAAATACCTTCGTACCTCAAAAAAAGTTTTTTTTGTGCAATTCTGACATTGCGGCTATGCAACTGTGCACGTGTAGTGTGTGTGTCAGCACACTAGCTTGTCTCTGATTGGAGAAAATTACATGTTGCAACCCTTCCCTGTTGCAATTGTCCCAGGTCTACAACTGAGTGACTAATTTGCCTCTTTAACTGAAACATCCTCTGATATTAAATCTGTTGCATACAATTTTTGTGCGCAAAAAATCCATTTTTTAATCACTTCTTTAGTTTGTTTAGCACTTTAAACATTGTTGATGGTCATCACTTAAACAGCACATTTTGCACAGTGTCTGTTTGATCCTTTCATTTTCTTTATTTTTATTTTACCCAGGAGCATAAATACTTATCCATTCTCTCCCTTTACACATATGTCTAGGTTTGGAAAACACTGGGATTAATTCCACTGAAACATTGTAATACTGTAAGCTCAGAAATTGTGATAATTTTTTCTACTTCTTGTACATTTCTGCACACTCATTGGCCACATGTAAAAGGGGCGTTGCAGGGAAAGATCAGATACAAGCAGGCAGAATTAGATCAGAGTTGCTCTTCTCTTACCAGAAGAAAGAAGATGGGGAGCGGTAAGACTCTTTAAATATGCAACATAAACCTTTTTTCTTTTATTAAAGTAAAATCAACAGTATTCAGTATAACAGTATTCTATTTAAAAACCTTTGTGACAACAAGCTGTTTGATGTGGGTGCCAGACACATCACCTGTTATCTTCATGCATAATTCAGATATTTATCTACCTTTGTATCTTTTCTCAGATAACACCACCACCCCAGTCCAATCATCTGGAATAGATGTGACACTCAATAACATACGGACAGCTTTAGTGGTGATCTACTGTGTGATATTCATTGTTGGGACTGTGGGTAATGGTCTTGTCATCTACGTGACAGGCATCAGAATGAAAAGAACAGTCAACTCAGTGTGGTTTCTCAACTTAGCAATTGCGGACTTCCTCTTTACAGCCTTCCTGATATTCTCAATCATCTCTGTCTATCAAGAGCACCACTGGCCTTTTGGAAAGGTCATGTGCAAGATTAACAACTTAGTGAGTACAGTCAACATGTTTGCCAGTGTGCTTTTCCTGACAGTGATAAGTCTGGATCGATGCTTGTGCATCTGGGTAGTGGTGTGGGCACAAAACAAGCGCACGGTGTGCAAAGCTCAGATCATAAGTGGCGCAATCTGGTTAACAGCTTGCATCTGCAGCGCACCTTTTGCCGTTTTTCGTGACATTATAGAGAAAAAAGAGAAAAAGTATTGCGTTCATGGAAAAATGCTGGCTCAACAAAAGTGGAGTCTCTACATTTTCCGCTTTGTGATGGGTTTCCTTATTCCCTTCTTGGTAATACTCATCTCTTATGTGGCAATAGGCATCCGAGCCAAGCGACTTCAGAGGACAAGGACACAGAGATCTTTCAGAATAATTGTATCCGTTATTTTAGCATTTTTTGTATGCTGGTTGCCCTTTCACATTATCAGTTTTTTGGGCTTAGTAATGACATCACATCTCATTATTAGGATTGGATCTCCTCTGGCTTTGAGTTTGGCTTTCACAAACAGTTGCCTGAACCCCATTCTCTACGTTTTCATGTGTCATGAGTTCCAGAAGAAGCTTCGTAAGTCCATATGTTTCGTCCTGGAGAGTGCCCTGGCAGAGGACCACTTGTCATTTGCATCATCTCGCTCCTTGTCATCATACTTCTCACGGAATCCCCGAAAATCAGATGCCTCCTCCAGTTTGGGAGGAAAAGATTCAATCACTCCCTTAAGCATTACAGAGAAAACAGTGGTCTTCAATAAGCGGGCCAAAGACACCACAGGAGAAATCTCAGTCTGACAGGCATGAATGAAACTGAGTCTACTTTGTTTTTCTTTGTTTCTTTTTTACACAGAACTTGTATTAATGGTTAAAGAGATAAATAGCTTGCAAGATATCCTTTAAAATACATTTAAACTATGCGTTTGCATCTAGAAATAAATTAATAAAGCATTTCTTTTGTTTTTGTTTTAATGCATTTTTTTTCTGTTGATAACTATTTGCTATCAAGAGTTTTTAGTTGTGTCTAATATCCTACTACTTCAGACAAACTGCATGCTATCATATGAAATGTAATCAGTCAGAGTAAATAACTAAATGTGCATCATTAAATTGTAAATATTAAGTTTCAACAAACTAAAAAATCTTTAAACATTCACTTGAGAACATACTTTCATGAACTTTGCTTGTGCAAACTTATCTTTTGTTGCATGTGATGGTTTAAGAATGTTTATAATATGTGTGTAATCCTCTACAAAGGGATTTTTGTGTATTTTAAGCAGTGAATAAACAAACTGATGGAATCACTCCAGACTGTTTGCACCATGTGTCTCACCACGCTTTGTCTTTATCGCTGGTATACGCATTTCAAATTCTGATTCATATCAGGAAATTGCTTTTTCTTCATGCATGTATTCAGCCTATTGGTTCAAGGTATCAGTTGCACAGATTTGCTTTAAACATTTAGACCTTTTGTTTATTAACTATTAAGTAACTATTTCCATCTCCATTTTAATAAACAATTTCAATAAATTGAAATTTAAAAAATGATCTGTAATATATATTTAATATATCTTCCTCAGAATCATGTAATCATACAGGTTCTGGGGAACCAGGTTATCTAGGGAACTGTTTACTGCAAGTTTGCTCCATTTATACAAGATACACTGGACTTAGTTGTTTTAAACAATATCTTTCTCTTGTGAATTAGTTATAAAATAAATTCACGTACAAGAAATACATTCACATTGACATGCATACAAAACGTAGCGGAAGCTGTTGTAAATGCAAGCTGCAGTTAAAATGAACAGATTGTATTAGATAGTACTTCCCTTGTTAACCACAGAAACAGTGTTTTTATACCAAAGGCCATATCCAACCATTCTTATACACATTAATGCATGATTTAGTAGTTCTTTTTTAGTTCTTTTTTCTTCTTTTTATTTATTTATTTTGATATTTTTTAATATACCCATGATGCAGGCTACACGGTGGCACAGTTGGTTAGCTCTGTGGCCTCACAGCAAGAAGGTTGCCAGTTCGAGCCTCGGTTGGGGCGGGAACCTGGGCGGGTTCTCTCCGGGTACTCCGGCTTCCTCCCACAGTCCAAAGACATGCACCTTGGGGATAGGCTGTTAGGAGACTCTAAATTGCCCATAGGAGTGAATGTGTGTGTTTGCATGGTTGTTCGTCTCTGTGTGTTGGCCCTGCGATGGACTGGCGACCTGTCCAGGGTGTACCCTGCTTCTCGCCCGTTGACAGCTGGGATTGGCTCCAGCCCCCCCGCGACTCCGTTCAGGGAAAAGCGGTAGAAAATGGATGGATATACCAATGATGCAGCCATTTACTGCAAGCAAAATAGTAAATTTATTATAAGATCTGGAGTTTCCTCCAGAGAATTTTGCATAAGTATGAGATCTGAATTCCCTCTGATAGATATCATCTACCTCTGCAGAGACCTGGTAACGAGATATTTATTTGATTCAGGTGGGTTGGACAAGGGTTGCACCTAAAAGTTGCTGGATGGTAGATCTCAAGGACCAAACTTGGGCTCCCCTGTTCTAGTAGTAGGGGAGAATATGGCAGAGTAGGAGTGTTTCTCACTGAGGTAGACAGTTAGCAGCAGGGCTTACGGGTCAAACTAAACCAGGGGTGTCAAACTCAAATCCTCGAGGGCTGGCATCCAGTAAGATTACGTTGTCTCCATGCTACACCGCCGCTGACTGAAATTACTTAATAGGTTGACAAGAACCTTTTGGATCTATTTGATTTGCATCAGGTGTGTTAGTGCGGGGAAACAGCTAAACCTGCTGGCCTCAAGGACTGGAGGTTGACACGTGAACTCGTGTTTTTCATACCTAGTCCTCAGGGAACACCACCCTGCGTGTTTTCCCCATTTTACCACACCTGACTCAAATGAATGGCTCATTAGGAGAGTTTGAGAGAATTGAATGAACAGTTTTATTAACCTGAATCAGGTGTGTTGGAGTTGGGAACCGAAACACGCAGGACAGTGTTCCCTGCAAACACTGAACCGAACTGTTCTTCTCATTCATGCTTCAAGTCTGTGCAGAATCAATTTTAAGAGATTGATACAAGTGATGTTTAAATACATGAGTTAAATCAGCTACACAAAGGATTTCCCCATAAAATGCATCAACAAGTCATTTCTTGCAACATAACAATAACATAATAACCTCAAGCTGTTTGCTGCACCATTATCTAGCACGAGACTGAGGCATCTTTGTGGTGACAAAAAACAAGTAGCCCACCAGAAATATAAAACATTTACAGGCCCAATTTAACACAAGGATATGTTTCAATCTGGGTAAGTTAACTGTGTGCAAATAGTTTTTTAACTTAGTGAAGTTTTGCTATGCATACATTTTTAATCACCAAATATAATCTGTCTGGTTTTTTTCATCACAGCCAAACAACAAAGACTTCTTGCAACAGTACTTTATCTCACAGGATACCACAGTTAGGTGTGATTTTTGTGTGTTTGCATGCATAAAAAAAAGGTTTCATTTACTGGTAAATATTTTATATTATAAATGCAGTCATTGTAATAAACATCAGTATGCAGCATCATCATTCTCACATCAGAGTGATTTTACATTTTTACATCATTATTTTAATTTAAAACATGTTAAAATGATCATGTTGTTATTTTTGCTGGGATCCGTTGAGGCTTTATTTATCCCAAAATGACAGCTATTCAACCAGTAATGCATTTTTATGTCTGTACAATACAATCTGATGATCAGGCAAACACTTTAGTCTGGGACAACATTGCCCATAATTAAGTAGCCAAGTAACTGTGTGTCCAGCTTACTGATCATTGCCACTCAAAGTAACACATTAATGAAGGCGAATGAAACATATTTTTGTCATGGAAACTGTTATAAGAATTGTTTTGCCTCAGCTCGCTCTATTACTCATGTTTCTTGTTTCCTCTGTGCCTGATGTTCCTCACTCCCAGAAGTTCCTCCCAATCACACAAGTTTTAACATGTAAGACAGGACTTGCAACTACAACACTACCATTCATGTGTTAAATAATAGGATTTAACTAAACAAATCATTATCAGTTTCAATTCAAATGTGTGTTAAAGTGTAATACTCAAGACGTTCACTGTTAAAAACATTTGCTTTTCACTAATAATTATTAAGAGGTTATAAGTTTTCCATATAATCTGTAATGAAACAATTTACTTTTAAATGTAAAATGTAGTTTAATATACATTCTTTGTATTGGGGCCACAGCAAATGTTTCTTAATTATAAAGAAGAGTACTAAGATTTTAACAGGATTGATTGTAATTATTTGTAGGTCATCATGCTTATTGACACAAACAGGATTATTAGCTCCACAGTAGACTAAATGTTGGCATCATTCTGTATGTAAAGCTATTCTAGTCTGCCGCTCCTAACCAATATTTCTAAAGGGTATGATGATGTACCAAAACAATGATAAAACCCATATTCACAGGCTGTTGTTGCTCAAATATAACCTCAGAATTTATCTTTGCTGCATTCTCTCTTTCAAGAAAGTAAAACTGAGAAGCAAATTTGCAATTAGTTTGATTATTTTTAATTAGTTGAGAGTTCACAAAACACAACAGAACACTTAATTCAGTTTTCTACACATTTTTTATGTTCCACACACACTTCACAATATTCCCTAAAAAGTAATAGCAAGAATATGTTGTAGAAAACAACTGGATTCTAGCTGCACAGCAACAACTCCTTTCCAGTTCATCTGCCTCTTCAAGGCACTGGGTTAGTGATCATAGAGGTCCTTCATGTCCTTCAGGATCCTGATGCTCTCACTGTATCGTAACTGATTCTTGTTGGAGCACTCCTTCCATCTGAAAAATACACCAGCTTAATCTACACTGTATGCATGACATACAAGGCTGGTGCTTTGGCCCCGGGTGTCTAACGGGGATGTGCGAAGTACTGTTTACGGCATGTTTGTAATCAAGATAGACATTTTTTCCCTTTGCTTTTTTTAAAAAGAAGAAATACATTTAGGCAACAGCAGAATAACACCTATCTTTGGACTATAACCAGAAATAATGTATTGCAAATGCCACCAAAAGTCCCACCAACCCCCCACATGTGGGGCTTGTAAGTAAGCCACATCCTTATAAACATGACGTGTTGCATGCCAACGCTTGGAACCCTTGTCTTTGATGACAGCATAAATACTTTACTAGATTTTGTTTTACCAGAACAAATTAATTAAAAACAAGCAGCTGCCATTGTTGTTATGCCTTTTACGGGTTAAAACAAGGGTCAAAGTGCAAGTGCAAGATGATTTGTAAGATTTTGTTGTTGCCCACACACAACTTGCACAACTTACAATACATCCTGTGGCTGTTACATCATCAAACGGTGGTGTCACTTGCAGCATAAGGAGCGTGTCAAAATATATCCCTATCCGTTGTATCAGAAATTAAGAGATGTGCAAAGACATTGTTTTACTGTCTCAGCATTGCAGTGTAAACAGAGCCTCAAGACACATTGTTAAAATACAACACAACACAGATTCCAGGGACTCACTTTTGCCTTATCTTTTTCCAGCGCTCCATGTGATCCCCTATGAGAGATCCTGGTACAGCAACATCACTTAACTGTGGAAAAAGTCACCTTTATTTAGTAATTAAGTTGATGCATGTGTAAATCTATTCAAGTCAATCTACACACACACACAGACACACACACACACACACACACACACACACACAACAACAACAAAACACATATTATGCACCTTTGAAACGGTGGGTTTTTCCGTCTGTGGAATCCTGAGATTGAGGGGTTCGCCAGACGAGCTAACTGGACATGATGTTGGAGAAGGAAGTCTGTAGACATTTTGACCTTTACCGTTCATCATGTCCGTTACCTGGTAGAGGAAAAAACATTTTTCTTTCAATTTAAACATAAAGACTAGACTTTCATTCCCTCGCTCATAATTTGAAGATATGTTGAAAACAGCAAGACCAACTCTTTTGGTCCAAGGTCCATCCAGTCAACGTATTTGAAATCCTTCATTTCCTGCACTGTTCTGACTTTAGGATAGCAAAGAGTACCGGTAAGAGGTCTTGTGCTCAACGTTTATGCCTGGATGAGATATTTTTTTTTAAGACATGCTGCATGGTGATGCAGTAATTAGCGCTGCAGCCTCACAGCAAGACGTTTGCTGGTTTGAATCTCAGTTCGGGCAGTGGCCTTCCCGTGTTGAATTTGCATGTTCTTCCTGGGTTCTCTGGCTTCCAAAGACATGCATGTTAGGTTGATTGGTTATTCTAAATTGCCTTTAAAAGTGAATGTGTGTGTGACCAATTGTCTGCTTGTTCATCTTTCTGTTGCCCTGTGATGGACTGGCACCCTGCCAACATGTACTCTGCCTCTTGCCCAATGATTGCTAGGCTTCAGCTACCTGTGAATTGGATGAAGTGGTATGGAAGATGGATGGATGGATATTTAAACTTATTTAAACCATTTATTTAAACCCAAAAGCAGGAGACAATTATAAATTATAGCAAAACAAAGCTTCTCTCTTTAATGCCAAATAAAAAGATGAGGTTTTAGCCTAAAGACTCGTTCACACTTGGCAAATATAACATATACGCAGTCCAGTGGACAGTTTTGTCCCTCTCATGTGTCAGTTATGCACATAATTTGATCAGTTTTTAAGGAATTGAGCCATCTATCACTAGACATGGCAAATGAAGCAATACCACCAGAAATTACATGGGCAGTCTTGAGTTTTAAAGCTGACACACAACCAGCAAAAAGAAAAAAATAGAGAAGAAGAAGGGAAACAAAAAAATGAGGATGCAGAAACCACTAAATGAGAAGTACCCACTGGTGTTTATTGATGGTTGTAAAAAAACTACGTAGCACTACTGCTACTAACTGATCTTAAAACAAGGAAGTGAGCTCTAAACTTTGCCCACGAGAGAAGAAACTGACTAAGCAACAGTGGCATTGAAAAAGATGCATGAAAATATGTACAAAAATCCATCAATTTCCCCCCCCCCCCCCCATCAGCCTAAATGCAGCTAAAAATGCATATTATAAAAATAAACAGACTAAATAGAAAAGGAGGGCGCCAAAGACTGAACTGTCTGGTACGCGCTTAGCTACAATAAGAAACATGAACACGGGTCAGGAAGACGAGTAGATGGTAGTTGAGCAATGATCACACTCTAGAGCCCTGTTAGCCTTAGCTTTTCAAGCCACACCTCAGCACATGCCCAAGTCCAAACCAAATCAGCAAATTTAAGCATTTTCTGCCTCCAGTTTGCTTGTAAGTGCTGGTCATCACTAACCAATCTAAAGTCCCACAGGTAATATTTCCATGATGTAGCACTAGTAGGGAAATGTCTTGTTGAATTCCAGACTTCCTTCTGGAGTGCACACATGCTTACAGCTCAATGCTGCTGTCATGTATAAAACTAAAGTTGACATATACATTTAGAGCCTCACCTCTTCCTCTGTCATGCTGTGCGGGGAGCTCGGGGAAGCAAGTGGCTCTCTAACGGAGGGATTGTTTCTCATCCAGGCACGGCAGATTGGGTACAATGGGGTGCTTGTGTTAAACTGAGCCAAATCAACGCTGCGATCAAACAGCTTAATAATGTAAGAATCTGGTAAATTAAGACAGAAAGAAAACAGAAAGTTAAAGAAGAAGAAATTATTAAGACATGTTATAATAAATTAAAAGGGAGTCAAACAATAAAGAAATTATGGTCAAGACCAATTCCATACCATTGTGTTATCACTATGTTATTTAGATTTTCTATACTATTTTTACTTTGTTTATGCTGGTTGGTCTCAGGTAAGCCCTCTTCCATATCCTTTCGCTTCTTCCTCCGGTGCTGTGGGAATCGAGTTGAAGGCCTACAGACAATGTAGATAAGAGTAAGTATTGAGTAAATAAAGTGAAACAACATAAAAGGAAAGCCTTATGCAAATAATAACTATCCATCCATCCATTTTCCACCGCTTATCTAAGGTCAGATCACGGGGGCCGCTTCACACTCGGCTGCAAATCGCTTGAGTGAGAGCTGGAGATCAGGACCAGATGAAGCCAACAGAACCTGAGGCCCCTAAACTGGATCCCCTTTTTGTTTTAAATTTGATTGTAATGTATGTTATTTTGTAAAAGCTCCACTAGGGACAGGCATTGCAAATTAGCTTTGGCTATAAGCGCTATAGTATGAACATGTTAAATGTATCTACTTGTCCCTATCAAATAAACGATAAATAAATAAATAAACACCTCGGCTGCGCCTAGAAATCCTGTCCATAAAAGTTATAAACAGGATTGATGATAAAGGGCAGCCTTAGCGGACTCCAACCCTCACTGGAAATAAATCCGACTTACTGCCAGCCAGTGATGGGAGTAACGGTGTTTATTTTAACGGTGAAAGCTTTTAGTAACGGGATATCTAACTAACTGTTTTTTTTTATCGTTATAACGGCGTTACATTTAACGTGCGCGCGTTACTAAAGCTTTACTGAAGACGTCATCAGACTTTGCTCACACAGAGAGAGGATCTGAATTCTGCAAATGTGTGATTTATTTCCTTCTTTTACTGAAGGG
>JBAMHV010000006.1:15315944-15344054 GCA_037177535.1 Pseudomugil gertrudae | reverse complement strand
TATATATATATTAAGATCTCAGCAAAGAAATTATATTAACCATAAATGGAACAGATAAATAAAGAAAAGGGAATAATTTGACACTCACATGTTTTTATCTGGAGCTGTTCAGTGTAGGCTGGCTTCACAAAGGCCTCCCGGAAAAACCAAATAACGTTAACAAGCCAGAGGAAAGGAAGTAATGCAAAACCACCTGAAAACAAGGGGAAATGTATTGAATGGCACAACCCTGAAATAATATTAAGCTACTCCTCTTATGATTGTTCATGCTATATATCATCAAAGGTGCTGCTATAAAATTCTTCCTCTCATTTACATTGTGTATCAGCGCAATCAATACAAAATAATGTGATCACTGCTTACATGTACGCAGAAAATATCAACCAAGTGTTTCAAATAAGTATTTATTTATTGGTCCGCTTCAAAAATAACCTTACCCAAGTAATATTTTCTGCATAAGCCGAGTTTCTCCTCATTTGGAAGTCGTTCCAGGTTCATCCTGAATCACTGCAGAATAATCAAAAGATAAAGAGAGATACAGAGATATTTAAAAGCTGCACAGATCTATATGGCTCATCACTTTCACATAAAACACACTGTGACATTTATATAACTTGTTTTTATATCACTCTCACAGCGATGTCTAAGAAAAATGATCTTGTGAAAACTGTGTAAAACACACAAAACAGCTATGAAAAGCTCGTAAATACGAGTCGCCTCCTTTTGTCAGGTGACTCGTATGTTACGAATGTTAGCTTCTGATTAGCTTAGCAAGACAACACAAAATGGTTTCAGTTGCTACTCACAGCCGGATCGGTCACTTACATAGTTGTTGTGACTGTGGAAAAAGTACTATAAAGTGATTTAATAACACACCTAATGTATTTACAGCCAAATGTTACTCAAAATATTATCGAAACGGAAACAATAGAAGTAAACACTTCCTACTTCTTCTTTCCTATAGCCGCTTCTTCTTCTACTTCATTTTTATTTGTAGGCGGCACATAATGAAGTGGTACATCATCGCCCCCAACTGGCATGAATTGTGATGAAGACTTTTTTCTTTTCTTTTTTATACATTAAATAATGGATATTTATACGCTTTTTGATTGATATCCTCGTTGGTTGGTTGGATGGTTTCCATAAAATTCCCACTTTAAGCCGCATCATACTGATTCTGTATAATGTTTTATGTGTTTGTATCAGAACATCTGGGTTACTTTCTTAGTAATTGTGTTTTAAACTGCTCAATAAAGAAAAAAGCCTCAACAAATCAAAATGTGCAGATGAAAATATTTCTGTGACTTATTTTGTGTGCAATATTAATTCCATACTGTTTTTTCCACCTACATAGAAAAAACAAGGTATTTTATTTTCTATGCACTAAACATTAAATTGTAGTTGTGTAAATGTCAAAATAACAATGTGAATAAGTAATATCCAATATCAGTGTCAAAAATGAACATTTCTAACTCTTGCATATTGTTTTTGTTGTGTTTGTCATTTTTGATGTCTCAGTGTCAGAATTAAGGTGACATTAGATGGCCCCATCTGTCACACTCAGCATGATGTGCAGGATGCACCATGCATCTTGCCTGATAACAGTTTAGTAACAAAGCTGTATACTGCCATCCTCTGTACTAAACCTGTTAAAGCTGGTATTTCAGATTGTGGATGTAATAATGATATGTATTAGAACAAATGCTAGACAGTAGTTTGTCCTTTATTGTGTCTTAAATGCGTACCTCTACTGTTAATTGTAACCCTTCAGATTAAAGTCTTTTCATAAAGTTTGATCTCAGGCTGAACGGTTTCGACATTTAATTAAGAGTTGCTTCCATTGACAGTTTGTTGTAAATACAATCGTTTAAAAACATTTTCAATTTTGCATGTTCACTAACATCATTTGGAATTTAAACTGGTTCATCAACATGTGGAGGACTTATTACCAATGCATAATTATAATAATAATAATGATAATAATAATATTAATAATAATAATAATAATAATAATAATAGTAATAATAATTAATATATATTTTTACATTTAATCTTACCTCCATTTAAATATCAGTCGTTTAACATTTTAAACAACTTTTATAAATGACGCAATGTAATAATAAATGTACAACATTACATAGCTGTGATTAATATAACACAGAATACATCTAAAGCATCGGTTAAACAGCTTATCTAATCATTTATCCAACCTATTAAGCTCGACTCGTGTTTTCAGGATAATATCCTAAGAAGTTATGCATAATTTATGAATGACCATTTGACCCTGTAAAACGCCCATTTCCTCTCGTGAACCCTCATCTAAAAAACTCGCTTTCCCGTGCACCACTGCGGCTCCCCCCTCCCATCTCGCGCCTTCCCTCTTGTCTCTCCTCGAACTGCTAGCCGACGGAGTGTGTGTTGTTGTTGAAGCAATGATGGCGGCAGCGGGATGCGGATCAGCAACCGCGGCTGCCGTAGGAGGCCAAGGTGGAACCGCTACGGCCAGAGGTCGTTTCCCCGGTCGGCCTTGGTCATCACGCAGTCGTTTGCGTTCTGAGAAGCGATGGCAACTCGGACGATCAGGCTTTGAAGCTGATGATGTGAATAACGGAGGGCCAAGGCCCGCAAACCTGGTCCTATCGTTAAACGAAGACCAGTCCCACTTGCGTTTACTTGGGATAGAGGCAAGCCACAAGATCCTTGGCCAGGCTGGATACAGCTCTAGTGGGAGTGAAGAGGTGAGGTCCCAAACCGACCCAGGAGTTAGTATCTTTATTTCATCTTTTCATATTTTGCGTGATTGTTGATTTGCATGAGTGAGTGCTATTCACAGCAGTGTGACTGGTTAGTGCCATGGAGAAATGTCAACATCCTACTGCCAGGCTAGCATTAACTTTAGCCTAAAAGCAGCTAAGCTAAATTACATGCTAACCAGTGTTAGCATAGTTCTGCCTTCCGTTGCTTTTAATGGATATTTGCAACACAATATGCTACTTCAGTCAATCAGTAAAGGTGTTACATGGGCAGTGTGCTTCCAGTTACTTTCAAAAAGGTTTAAAATTAAAGGATGATAATGATGGTAACGTTTAAATGTACATTATAAGCCACATTTAGCGACATTGCCCATTTGTAAACATGTTCTGCAGTTATTTAATCTACGGCCCACTCATTTCAAGGCCAGACTAGCAGCTAGCCTGCTAATAGCGAACACAAAGAGGGGGGAGGCTAGCGCCTCCGTACTTTCCTCAGTGGCTAGCTGCTAACTGTTCTGTTTTCTTACGCTGTCCAGATGCGACCCGAGCTGCCTGCTTAGCTAATGTTATTTTAAACATAACACCCCATTGATCTTCCCTTTAATAAGAGCTACACAAACTTGCTTCGGGCAAGTTTTCAGTGTCCTTGCATACCCTTTTAATTGGCAAACGTGAGTTTAAATGTTTTCATGAGAATGTGATAGCTAACTGTAGGCTAATGTTAGCAAACACTGTAGCTTTAAATGGTGGTGCAGAAGCGTGCCAAAGCCATTTGCACCCTTGTTAAAATTGAAAGATGTCAAGGTCACAGGTTATCATTAAGTGCCTAATTCTAATGAATAAGTATTGCATTGTTTGCTGAGTTTTATATAGCAGCTTCTTATATGAGGACAAGTGATTGGAGGGGAGTTGGCTATTAATAACAGACACACGTTTCCCTCTAATTTTTTGTAACCTTAATGAAAGCAGTAATGTTTATTATTAAAGTGAGGTATACTTACATGCAAGTTAGAGCTGCATTGGCTGTTAACTATTTTTGCCTGTTGAGTTTATTACAGATGTTTTAGTTTTGCAGCAAGATGCTGACACATCACATTAAGTGTGACCACATATGGTGTGTACAGTATAAATCAGAGGATGAAGAATATTGAGTTATATTGTAGTTAATCATGTACAATAACACAATATAAATCTTTCTGTTTTACAATCATTGTGTGTGATGACTATACATGTGTAATTCTAATTTTATTACATCAGATTTTGTGATAGTCATTTTAAAGTGAAAATCTTTTCTTGTTTGTGACCCTGACTTGTGTAATAAATGTTGTTTGATCTACAATAATAAGGTTTTGATTTCTACAGAATATAAGGCATAGAGGGCATAAGTTTATTCTCTATGTAAATTAGCGGGATCAGGACTTTGTGTTTGTAGAAGTGGCCTTGACGTTTACAAGTGTTTACAATACTAACACCACTATCTGCACATGCTGTAGTAGTATGCATCAAAAATATGAGCAGGTGGTAGTGCAAAGTCAAATTTAATGTTAATACAGTGACATTAGTTTATTCTTCATTGTAACTGTAATGTTATATCTATATATTGCATGTGTATACGATAGATGTCGGCTAAAATGTGGACAGTTTTGGTCTTGGAATAGATCTAAAAAGTCCTGCACTGGTCCAGCTCTAATTAGGTAAAACTATAATGAAACGTTGTTGAGTTTATACCAACTAATTAGTGTTTATGTAAGCATGTACTCAAACAGATACTGTTTATAACTTATGCTTCACAACCCAGATCAGAAAATCAGTTTAAATCATGTCCCAATTTTCCATATTTCCCCCAAATGAATTGTCTTAATGTGAGATGCAATCCATGGTACATTATTCCAGGGTGCACACACCCAGTTTGATTGTTGCGTTGGATAAAATCAACATTATGCTTCACAATCTAAATGACATTATTCTATGACATGTTATTGCTTTCCAAATGTTACTTAGCATGTGTAGCTGCTTTAGTTGTTATCAGGTAGATTAATTATATCCTGTGCTCCAATTTAAGATTCACATTGTAATTATCTATTTTATTTCTCAAGGGCGATGACTTTAAAGGATTTGAAGCTGAGAGAAAAGGCTCCAAAGGACCTGGGATGCCTCAACAAAATACTTCCAAAGGTAAGCAAAAAGCAGTGTTTGCATCACGTTGAGTGAAATGTATTTCTTTATATGTAATCTAACCTATCTGCGCTTCATAGGGGATGCTGTCAACTCCAAGTCTAAACGACAAAGTGAGAAGCTAAAGCTTAAAACGCCAGCAGCGGAGGCAGCTATCGCACCGGATCCCGTGAAAGATGCGGAATCTTCAGCAGATATACGCGGCTCATCTCCCGAAGCAAAGCCAGCCAAGGATGTCAAGAAAGGTTCGAAAGGAAAAAACACTATTAACAGACAGTCCACTAAAAGCAGAGCTTCGGCCGCAGCCCCGAGGATTACTATAAAGTTGGTGGCCAAAAAGAAAACTGTAAAGGAGCCGCAGAAAAAATCTGCCAGGAAGCTGAAGGTAAAAGAAGTTGAGAATCAGCCCAATGCCAAGGACGTTCAGGGTGACCAGGTTTTAGGTGCTCACGTCAAATTAAAAACTGAACCACAAGAAGATGAACCAGACGCAGAGGATAAAGGAGTGACTATACCTGCAAGGAGGCGCGGGAGATCTGCTGTAAAGGCAACAAATTCTGTGAGCCAGACTACTGCCAAAGTTGTGTTTGATGACCAAAAATCTAAAGAAAAAGAACCGACTGACTCGGTTAAGGACAGCGGGTCTGTGGAGCCAAAACTAAATGCAAAGGAAAAAAAGAAAAAGAAAGCAACGGCAGGTCAGGATTCTGCAGGTAAACTAGTAACTCGCAGGAGCAAAAGAGTTACTAACCCAAACTCTAAAACAGCCTCAGACAGTGCAGCTGAACCCGAAAGCCAGAGTGATACCCTTCTGCCTGATGCTAAGCCAGATGTTTCACACACAGTAGAGACCAAACCACTGGTGGGAAGAGAAAGGCGGAGAAAAAGCAAGAGGCTCAATAAAGATGTTACAGTGCCAGAAAGTCAACAGTCGTCTTCCACAGAGATGGATAACTTATCCGTACAACCAACTGACACTTTGCCTTTAAAAGATGGGGAAATAAGGGTCCCAAGCTTAAAGTTGCTCAAGATAAAAAACCCTAAATATGACTCACAGACCAGTGGGAAGAGCTCATCTAGAAAGAAAAAACGGAGAAAATATATCTGGACTTTAGCATTAGTGAAGGGAGTAAGTCGGACACCAAGTGCTGAGAGGGCTGTCAAGACATCAGCAGAAATCGTGGAGAAAGATGTTCAGCCCCCTCCCTCTGGCGCCCCTAACGAAGCTGTAAAGGAGCTGGATAAAAAATCCAACGTGGAAAATCCAGACCCACAGGAGAGTGAAAGGGTGGATTGTGCTGAAAATGAGCTTGAAAATCAGGCGGACTCAGAAAAGACAGACACGCAGGTGGAAGCTGAAGATCCCACACCTGAAACGCCTTCACAAGAGATCACTAAAAGCGATTGTGGTAAAGTTCCCCCTCTTCAGATTAAAAAGGTCTCTTCTCCTGGGAAACATAAAAGCTCCAAGCCATCTTTTTTGATTCACCAGGTCAGTCCTGCCTCTGAAAAGAAAGAGGATGTCCTGAAAGATCAGAGTGAAGTTAATGAGGAGAAGTCGTCCCATGTGGATGCCGAGGCCATGCCTACTAGGAGACTAAGGAAAAGGACATCAAGCCTTGATTCGCCACAAACAAAGTCTGTCAGTCAGACGCCAGTGATGGTTCAGAAACGGAGGCTAAGAAAGAGTCCACAAAATGAAGATGCTCCACAAGTGCAAATCCAGGTTTCCTCTCAGGTTTCTACTGAAGACTCCATCTCACAAGTTCTTCCCGATGACTCTTGTCGTGTTTTGGCTGATGGCCAGTCACAGGTGACCAGTGTGAACGCTGAAGGTCTTGACAAGGATATCTCTGAGAGTGCTGACGTTCCTGCACAGGCACCAGGGGGAGTTTCTCCACAGAAAGTGGCGAATGAGGTAGAACCACAGGTTGAAGAGGCCAAACCATTGGCTGTGCCTGCCAAACCTAGAAGATGTAGAAACAATAAACCAGGGAAAAAGAAGATTGTTCAGAAGAAGGCTGTTCAGAAGAAAGTTACTGTTGTCTCTCCTGACACTACAGTTGATCCAGCTCCTGTTGTAAATGACTTGAGCAACGTAGAGCCTGTAGTAAAGGAAGATGCTCAGCCTTTAGTAGCTGAGATAAGTCAGCCAGAGACAAAAGAGTGCTCTGAGCCTGAGAGCAAACAGGACACTGTGTCAGTGGAAGAAGAGCAGAAACAGCCACCAGTAAAAGAGGAAACAGAAATACAGTTGATTGATAATCAGCCATTTGTAGTTTTGGAAAGTCAAGCACCTAATGTAATGGCATCAAGGAAATCCCATAAAAGGTTAAAAAAGAGGCGCAAAAACGTAATTGGCCAGCGTCAGAAACACAGACACAGAGGCAGAGATGGGAAGTTTGCTCCTCTGAAGTCTTCAGACAGCCGGGACATTGTTGAGGAAGATGGTCACATTTCCACCTCATTGGCAGCTATTAGACCACCCCTAAGCTCCAAACTTGGTGGAGTACATAAAAAGCACAAAAGGAGAAAAGCAGGTCTTCAGTTTCTTGGTTCTAAAAGGCCAAAATCACAGGCTAAAATCCTTTCTACACTGATCGAGATGGGACTTGAGAAAGATCGTTTGAAGCAGGAAGAAGCTGACACTCCGGTTGATGGCAGACAGGCAGATGTTGCCAACGCTCAGCCTGGTAAATCAAAGTTTGTAAAAAACATCAAGCACTTCATTATGCCTGTTGTGAGTGCCAGATCCTCGCGAGTGATCAAGACCCCACAGAGATTTATGGATGATATTGGAATGTCTGTATTGCCTCGAAGAAACTCCCCAAAGAAGGGTTTACAGCTGGGTTTGCAGATGCGTCCAGGAAAGCGGCGAGACGATGGCGGAGAGAGAGCAATATCCCCCATCCTTCCAATTGATGAAGAGGATATTTTGAGTGAAGCTCAGTTAGATGTTGATCTGTTTTCAACTCAGGACCTTGACGACAGCCTTGATATTGCTGAAAGCCTATTTACTGAGAAAAAAGCTGACAAAAATGAAAAGAAGTCCTTTCCTAAAAACTCAAGCTTCAGATGGCACCTGTCCGAGGAGTCTAGCGAGGAAGTGTATACACTGGACAAAACTCTAGAGAGCAAATGTGAGGATCTGTTTTTATCCGCTCCAGCGGATAAGGCTTCAGAACTATCATCTGACTTTGTGGACGTTCTCCGAAAGGAAAGTTTGCCCAAGTTTAACAAGCCAGCGGGTCAGCTCAAGATTTTCCAGCGGCTAAAGAAGCCCCATGTGGGACAGCTTAAAAGCAAGAACACACCAGAGCTGGACGGAGCGACTAAACCTGTTCAGCCCTCTGTTGATTTAGCAGAAGGGCTTGATGATGAGGCAATGAGCATCAGTCTCAGACAGCGGGATACAAGCAAAGAAAAAGACAAGTCCAAGCTCAAAATAGAAGACCTTAATGCTCCTGGGGTGGTGAGGAAAGTGTCTGTGTGTGTTCGGGATATGAACTCAAAGTCTCTTGCTTTTCAGCAAGGCGAAGAGGAAATGGCAACACAAAACGATGCTGACAAGGTTAATTCAGGTAATGAAATACAATCATTAAAAACTGGAATGCATGTGAAATGCATGTAATGTGATTAAACTAAAAATCACATACTGGAGCATAAAATGGCATCGTCTCTTATTCACAGGAGAGTCACAGTCCATACAGAACTCTGGGACAGCTGAAGGTCCTGGGCCTGTGGAGAAAGGAGTGCCACAAAGAGCACGTCTTACTGGTGCAAATAAACGAATGTTCAATCTCCTCAGGAAAGCAAAGGTTCAACTCATCAAGATTGACCAGCAGAAGCAACTAAAGTCTTTTGGGGTAAGGTCATTAAAGTCTGAGTTTACCATTTTAACAGTTTATTCTGTTATACAGTTATAAAAGTCTTTTCATCTGGTTGTATTCATGTCTTGTTTTGCTGTAAATCTTGCAGCTTTTATCCGGCCCAGCTGGAGTCAGGGCTCCGGATATCAACTCAAAAAGACAAAGGAGGAAACAGAGGAGGCATCTTCAACCTGATGTTCCAGTCAAGACAGAGCCACTTCCAGTACAAGTAAGCGATCAAACCAGCATCCCTGAAAAGGGAAATTTTGATTTTTCTGTTCTGTTTTTGTTAAAAAGAGCTGGGGTCCATAAGAAAATGAACAATATGGAACTATAAAATCCATGTTTCTCTTGTTGTTTTAGCCACAGCTCATCTCGCCGCTGTGCCAGGAATTTCGTAGAGCTGGTGGTCCACGCATAAAGCACGTTTGTCGTGCTGCCTCTGTGGTGCTCGGGCAACCGCGAGCCATGGTACCAGATGACATTCCCAGACTAAGCGCCTTGCCGCTGCATGAAAGATCTGGCATTTCTCCATCAGCTGTGCCGAAAGGTAATTCTGATTATGATAAGGAAACTAATATTTGCTTGTTGAGATGCTCTTGTAAAATTTCTTATGATTTGACAAATGAAATGTTATGTACATAGAACACGTTGTGACAAAGCTTGTTTTAGCTTCTCAATCCTGACAGCAAAGCTTTTCAATGTTGAAAGATTTTTTATTTGTAGGTTACTTTGATTGACTAATATATAAATCATCATATGTTTATCATTATATATCCCTTTTTATAAAAACTGATGTTTTGAAAATGTTCCTAAATGAATTTAGAAAAAATAATTATGTTTTGTTTTTTTTTTTTTTAAGATTATTTGCAATCCAGTTAAAATGTAAATCAAATAGTTTTTTATGCGCTTAGTCATCTGTTTTATTTTTCTGTTGCAGATATTGGGTCTCCGTCAGAGTCCGACAGTCCTGAAGTGTCCGATCCAAAGGTACCCAAGGGTAAGAAGCAATCAAATTTTGCAAAACGGAAAGGACTTGGGCCATTTGGATATCGCTCTCGGAGGTGTGGAGTGTGCAAAGGCTGCAACCATGAAGAGGACTGTGGCAGGTGCATAAACTGCCTTGACAAGCCAAAGTTTGGTGGTCCCAATACAAAGCGGCAATGTTGTGTGTAAGTTTGCTTTGTTTTACTGGTTATTGAGATGCACAGCATACTGTTCCGAACTAAGATTTTTGTTTCTTTTATCTATAAGGTATAAGAGATGTGATCAAATTGAAGAGAGAAAGGCACGGAGACTTAGTGGAAGAACAGCACCCAAAGGTTTCAGCATGCACCTGCTATGTACGATTACGTTCACTGTCCGTCTGCAACAACGTTTATCTATTTTTTCATCTTTTTTTAAAAGGTTCCTCAAAGCGACGGCGGTCATCTTTCAGTGGGGGTCATTCCAGTAATGATGAAGGAAATGAAGGTACCATAGACTCACCATCAGGTCTCCATGGTGATGGCCACAGTCCATCCGTAAGGAAGCAGCCAAAGCGCATTGTGAAACCCCGTGTGTATTTTGACTTGGTGGATTATGATTCAGATCTGGATGATAAAGCTTTCACCAGCTCTGCCTCACCAGCAAGGAGAAGAGGGGCTGGACCTCGCTTCAGTCAAGGTCATTTTTCCATCAGATAATATGAGAGTTTTTTTATTTACTTATAAAATAAGATATAATAGAATATGAATATATTTTTTTGCTGTAGAGCATAATAAAAGGCGTTGCTTCAAATTTATATATTTTGGTAGAAAACTGCATAAATAATATTTAATTTGTCTTGAAGACTTTGTTTCACTGGACGGGTTCTTGGAAGACATTTCAGATGATGAAGTTAGACAACGAAAATCCAGCTCACATCGTGTACCACAGGTTCGACGCAAATCTGAGAAGGTAAAAATTAAATCATGAAAAAATAACTTAAATGTGTCATTAATTTATTAAATCAAGTAAATATTATGTCATAAATTAAGTCAGTCATGGAATATATAATAAAAAATTTGATGTGCCATAATTTCAAAGTGGAAGTATTTGTAACATTAAATAACTGATTATATTTGTCAATAAATAATTTAATCATTAAATATATCATTAAGTAATTATCAATGTCCCGTCTTTGACGATGCCACTGGTTTAAACAGAAGCTTGATCCTGATATGTTCATCCCCATTCATGTCCTTAATTACATGTTTTAAAAGGGTTTCACCAACAAAACAAAATGTATGCTTTAGCAAAAATGTTTTTTTTTGCCAATTTTAAGTTGCACCTGTCTCTTAGGGTCTTCCACCTCAGGGTCCTTTGGAGCAGACCCCTCCCAGTGTCCTTGCTGCCCTGGCCCATGGATTTGAGCAGCGAGAAGTTGAGTCTTCTAAACCATCTCACAAAATCAGGGTTGACTTTAAGGTAGGTCATTATTTAAGGGTCTATTATATTATAATTTATTTGTCTGAAATACATGCATAGAGATATTATTATGTGTTATTATTTTGCCTTTTTTCTGTGCAGAGTGGTGTTATGTTATTTTCTATATTATTGCATAAATCATACATTTATTTTCCATAATTGCATTCTCACTATTTTCACCACGTTGGACCAGTTAGATTCTACTAGACCAGCAGGGCTAGAAGTCAGGCATTATTATTATGCAGTGCATGCTGCTGCTTTTCTAGCTAAATCAAAGACATCAATATCAAGTTAACATATTTTTCTTTATGTCAGTTATGTTGAAAATATTTTCACAGCAGAGAAAATAAATTTTGAAAATACTGAAATATAACCAAAAATGTAACACACTGAAGTTTGAAACTAACATCTTCTTTGGACTTATAAATATTTTTTTCATGATGCAGCAAAGCAGCTAATCATGATGACTTTGTTAGAGCCTGTGATTGGTTGGAATTGTGGCACATTTGTACCACTGCACCCAGTTGAGCTCCAGTGTTGGCAAAACTGAGTGCAGACTGTTCACTGAGAGCTTGTGCACATGTGTGACAGAGGAGAAAATAATGAGGGAGTACATGTTGTTGTGTATTTGTACAGATAGGACCAACCACGGAAATTCAATGTGTGAATAGAATAATTCCTGTTTGCTCATTTTAAGTTTTCTTTGCACAAAAATGATTTTCTGCTCAGAATATGAGGGATGTGCTTATAAATATCCTCCTCTCTGCGGTGTAATGGACCGTTGCTCATAAAGAATGAAACTAATGCCACACAGAGCAGCCAAAACATTATGACGATGATGAACTTGTACTCCTCATGATACCAAGAGAGTTTTGACAAGTCTGGGTATGAATTTGACAGTTTGCTTCCATAGATGCTATTAGATCTCATCCGTTTCGTAAGTGAAGTGTATGAAGACCTGATAAACACTTAAGACTATTTGTTGTGTTATTTGATTCCATGTTAATCAGCATTTGTAAAGCTCCCAGCTGTCCAATTCAGGACTGCTGCTGTAGGGGGCTGGCACGGTGGTGTGGAGAACGCTAGCTTGTATGGTGGAATATCACTCAACTGCAAAAATGATGAAAAATGTCATGAATAACAAAAGGGAGTTACTGGATGCCACAAGTACTACATGATAGAAAGATAATGTTACATGAATCACCTGTGTGTGGCTCTGGTGCTTGCTGTTTTAGGAAATCTTTGTTTAATAAATCAAATTAAAATGGTGAACTTAAAATGTTTTTTTCCCACTTTATTTAATTTCTTCAAGTTGTTTACATTTTTTTTTTCATCTATAGGAATTCCTAAAGAACCCTACTACTCTGCTTGACTTTGAAATGTTTTATTCTGATCCAGCCAATTCATCTTTTTATTCATTGCAAGATAAAAAGATGGATAGATGGATGGATAGATGGATGGATAGATGGATGGATGGATGTACTTTATTCATCCCACATTGGGAAATTTAAATGTTGCAGCATCAGTTTACAGATGTTTTCACAGAACAGAATAAAAGAGAATGCACAAACATAGAGTACCGGTAAATACAGAAAAGCAAATATAAATATACAGTATTAGGGATGCGATATGTTCCAGTGAGTCCTAGTAATACAGTGATGTGGAAAAGTCAACATGAGCTATCTGAGACACTGTGATGAAGAGTTAAAGTCTTATTGTGTTAGGTAGGAATGATTTCTGGTAGCGGTCCTTGGAGCAGCGGAGCTGTCTGAGCCTTTTGGAAAAGGCACTCGCTGCCTGTGCAGTACAGGGTGGAGAGGGTGTTCAGTGTTGAGGATAGACATCAGTTTTTTAAGAGTCCTCCTCTCCACCAATGCTTCAAATGTTTCCAATGCAGCCAATGACAGAGCCAGCCTTCCTTATCAGTTTAAGTCTTTTGGTGTCACTGGCTGCTATGCTGCTCCCCCAGCAGGCCACAGAGGAGAACAGGGCACTGACCACAACAGACTGGTAGAAGATTTCCAGCATCTTACTGCACACATTGAAAGACCTCAGCTTCCTCAGGAAGTAGAATCTGCTGCAGGCCTTCTTATATACAGCTGTGCTGTTGGTCTTCCAGCTCAGTCTGTTATTAATTGTCACGCCCAGGTATTTGTATTCTTTCACCTCCTCCATGTCACTACCCAGAATGCAGAGGGGCTTTAGGTCTGATCCCTTCCCTGAAGTCTATCACCATCTCTTTGGTCTTGTTCATGTTGAGCAGAATGTGGTTCCCTCCCGCCCACTCCACAAATCTGTCCACCAGTCCCCTGTACACAGTGGGAAAGCAATCTGAGAGGGGAAAATGTTTTGTGAGGGAAGCTGTTAAGCAACAATAGTTTTCTAAACATTGTGTTCCAGTAGATTTAAAAAGTGTCAAACATTTTACCTCTCGGTAACAAAATCTTTCCAAAGATTAAAAAATGTACATATTCCCCTCACAGATGAACGTTAGTAGATATTGGTGTGTTTGTAAAGAATATGATCTTGTCATTGTTTGTCTTTCTTTGAAATCCAGGAGGACTGTACTTTGGAGAACGTCTGGAATATGGGTGGCCTAACTATATTGACCTCTGCACCTCTCATGCCTCCCTATGTTTGCTTCCTTTGTGCCAGTAAAGGGCAACATGAGGTGACTGCTAAAAACTCTGACCGCTTCATGCAGTTAAACAACACTTCCATCATAATATCTGAGCACCATTTGAAAGTAACATATTTTGCTTTTGTATTCCATTTTACAGATGCTGTATTGCCAAGTGTGCTGTGAACCTTTCCACCAGTTTTGCCTTGAACCAGCGGAGCGCCCCTCTGAGGAGAACAAGGAAAATTGGTGCTGCCGACGCTGCAAGTTTTGTCACGTGTGTGGCAGGAAAAACACATTCTCAAAGGTAAAACTGGACTGTCCACCTTATTTAGCTTTTTAAAATTCAAGAAGGTTCGGTCTGTAGGCATCACATCTTGATCCCTCCATCCATCCATCCCCTCTCTTAGCCTTTATTGGAGTGTGAGCGATGCCAGAACTGTTATCATGCTTCCTGCTTGGGGCCTAATTATCCAAAACAAAACAAAAAGAGGAAAACCTGGGTATGTTTCTCAGAAATAAAATATGCCGTTAGGTCATCATGTATCCTCCTACTAATATGAGTATTTGTCTGCAGGTTTGCATGACATGCATCAGGTGTAAAAGTTGTGGTGTCACGCCCGGGAAGAGTTGGGACACCGAGTGGAACCATGACAAAGGCCTCTGTCCAGACTGTTCAAAGCTCTATGAACAGGGTGAGGGAAGATTTGAAACTCAGATTAATTTCTAATTTGCTTAACTTCTACTTATTTGTGTATTTCAGTACTTATGTTGCAACGAAAGTTGTCTGAATGTTCTTTTGTTTTAGGTAACTACTGTCCAATCTGCTTTAAGTGCTATGAGGATAACGATTATGATAGTCAGATGATGCAGTGTGGCACATGTAACCACTGGGTACATGCCAAGTGTGAAGATCTAACAGGTGATTACTTTTATTATTTCTGATTGCACCATGTTGGTGGCTTTTTATTAAAATGTCTGATGACAAGAAAAAAGAAGTGAATATAATCCAATTTTCATTAAAAATGTGGTTTCCATGTAAAATCCTTTCAGATGAACTGTATGAGATCCTGTCCAGCTTGCCAGAGAGTGTGGTGTATTCATGCCGCCCGTGCAGTGTGACCCAGCCCAGTGCCTGGAGAGAGTTGCTGTACATTGAGCTCAGGGCTGGAGTTGAAAAGGTCCTAGCTTGCTTGCTTTCCTCCACCCTCACGCAGCACCTTGTCACGTGCTTACAGGTATGAAACTTGGCCCTTATTCTACCTCCACCAAGGAGGTGGCAGAGGGTGGGTTTTAGCTGGCATAATCTTTGTTAACAACTTTATACTAAATCTACTGGCCGGTTTATGATTTTTTTTCTCTGAAAATGGGTCTCGGTCTAACTTGGATTTCACTGAAGCTTTTGAGCATTTTGGATCACCATCTGGATCCATAATTCTTTTGAAAGATTCTTTATCATTACAGGATCGAGCTATTTTCTGTGCGCTACCACTTAAAAGTTTGGGGTCATTTTATCATTTGATTGAATTGAAAAGTGATCCCAAACTATATATGCAATATAACATGGTTTATAAGATATGAAAGTTTGATCTGAATACAGGCAAAATTTAAATCCTGCAATCCAGGAAAGTATCAGATCTGTGAAAATTTCCTCACTGCAAAAAAAAAAAAAATCTGCGTTCTCTGAGTGCTTTTTTATTTACCAAATGAAATAAATGCAATGTTAATAGGCAAGGCAAGTTTATTTATATAGCACCTTTCATGTAGGACAGCTCAAAGTGCCAATAGATCCTGTTTTACTTCCTGGAATACGTTTATGATGTAGAAAAGCTGATATAATGTTATAATGTGTTGGTATTACAGTGTGAAAAGTTGGTTGATCCTGACAGTGGAATTGAAGGCCGGCCAGCGTGTGATCTTAGAGCTGTTGGCAAGAAGTTTGACAAAGGTCTTTACACTACACTGGTGAGTACAGAATTTTTTTAATAAATGGGGAAAATGATCATTTATGTAGTTTTAATGTAGTGAGGTTTGAGAAATACTGGTAAAAACGTATATTCACATTGACATTCATATTGTTTTAAAACGTGAGCAGATACACATTTTTTATTATATCCTAAATTATTTTGGGTGGATATTAAAAATATATTTTATTGCACTTCTACTTGCTTGAGATTTTTAAAATTGTGATCTGCATCATTGGTACCTTTATAGTAAGATTTAATGGTGTGTTCAAACTCAGAAAAACTAGGACGTTCCCACATCTTTAATGTTACTTTACAGTGAATCAGTCTAAAGATATAACTCACTAATTGGCTTATGCTGTACCATGTTGTTTTTTGGACTGTGGTGTTGTACTGATGATATCTAGATGTTACATGGCAAGATAGAAAGGTATGGAACAATAATGCCAGCACCTTTGTAGATAATAAAAATCTGTTGTTTTTTTAATAGAAAATGTTCCATGAAGATGTGGTTCAGGTGGTGCGAAAGAGGCTTGAGCAAGAGGAAGATCTACCAGAGGAACGAAGACCCACTGCTCTGGCTCGCTCTTATTATTTAAAGGTGCTGTGTCTGAATGATACCTAAAATGATGGTTTTTCCACCTGCAAGTTGGCCCTGTTGAGTAAAACGGTCTGTAAGCATTTATAATTAATGAGATCATTATTCTCTTTAGCTCCTTGAGGAGGTATTTAACTGGTTCAACAGCCAAGACCCAAAGGTGTGGAACCCCTGTACCAAAGATTTGCCAATGTGAGTAAAAATATGTTTGTCACTCATACATGGAAAAACTGCAAGAGCATGTATTTTTTTCATCTGTCATTTGATCCATGTATATGTGTACTTATAATAAATTAAATGGTTTTAATATGGCATTAAAATTTTGAGCTCATTTTCCTTCTTTAGGGGAATGCTATCCAATGCTGTTCATCCTCCTACAACGGAGCATGTTTACGCCCAGTGGCAGGAAAGGGAGGAGCTGTTGTCCAGACCTCCTCTAGGTCTCCTGCAGGAGGACAACGGAAGAAGCTTGGAGATAAAGGAGGAAGGGGGAGTTTCTCCAATATCTGGGGAGCCAATAAGCCGAAACCACTTCAAAACCAGCAGGATGTTCAGACTCAAAGGTAACGCTATCAATTCAGAAAAGGTGGCGATGAAACCGAGTCATAATTGGTTTTGTTGGTGTTTACTCATAAACATCTCCTGCAGGGAAAAGAAGCAGGCTGTCAAAATCCGATCTTGACACTGGATGGACTAAAGATGATGAGAGGCAGTGCTCTTTGTGCCAAAAGTACGGAGATCTAAAACCCAACGTAAGTGATCCAGAACGCATTCCTCCTAAATATTAAACATGGCATTTCAGTGTTTGCTCAGTGCACCTTTTTGTGTTGTTCCATAGGAAGCTGGGAGGTTGCTGTATCTCGGACAGAATGAGTGGGCTCATATCAACTGCTGTCTGTGGTCAGCTGAGGTGTTTGAGGAAGACAACGGCTCTCTGCTACATGTGCACAGCGCCGTCACAAGGGGACGCTTGATGGTTTGTTTATGATTATTCACTTATACTTATTTTTACTATAAAAGTCAGATACAATTCAAGTATTTTATGAAGTTTAATTTCTTATTACCCTAAAGTATATCCTTACACGTTAGTACCTATATTTGAATAATACTGGATGCACTCATTTATGGATCTAAATTCTTTGAATGTTTGCTGTTTCTTTTGTTATTTAATAGCGATGTGAGCGCTGCAATCAGACGGGTGCCACCGTGGGCTGCTGCTTAACATCTTGTCAGAGTAACTACCACTTCATGTGTGCCCGTTCCCGCCAGTGTGTGTTCCAGGATGATAAAAAGGTCTACTGCTACAAACACAGACATCTCATCAGTGGCAGGGTAAATTCTGCACTTGCATCTTTTTTAATGTTGCAACACAAGCTCTGGTAAAGAATTATGTCCTGTTTTCTTACCTTGTTGCCTTTGTTTTATAGATGATTACTGGCCAGGAGTTTGAAGTGAATCGCAGAGTGTATGTGGATTTTGAGGGGATCAGCCTTCGCAGGAAGTTCTTAACTGGGCTTGAGCCAGAACTGATCAATGTAATGATTGGTAAGTTGTTTTCTTGGTTCTCTCTTTACTTGAGTTTAGTGGTATGAGCTGATGTTAAATCTAATAATTGATATCCACCTTATCTGAATGCAGGTTCCTTACAGATTGAGAAGCTCGGTGTGCTTTCTGAACTTTCAGCCAGCAGAGGCAAATTATTTCCTGTGGGGTTTCAGTAAGTTGTAAAAAAAACTTTTCAAAGCTAATTGCATAAATAAATTATACATGCAATTGAAAGAGAATTAAATGCAATTCAAATACATTGCAAAACATTTAAAAAGATAAGAGGCATACATATACTCATTGGAGAAAAAAGTATTATTAAAAAGTAAATGTTAACATCAAGAAGTAGAAATAAATAGATTAATATACATACATTGATAGTCATCCTCCCATTTTCAAAATGAAAAATACTCATATAAACGGCTATTTGGTACTAACTAAAACGGCATTTAATATATATTGAAAATGTGTTTTTCTTTCCTCAGGTGTTCTCGATGGTACTGGAGTACAGTTAACCCACAACAGCGGTGTAAGTACACATGTAGAGTTCGGGAAGTCCGGCCTGTTGTTCCTGAGAAACCTGTTGAGGAGATGCCTGACCAAGGAGAGAATCGCACCATTGCTCACAGCCCCTGCCAGCTACCTGGTCTGTGTTTTATAACGTGAAAAAATATGCAATAAAAAGGCACAAACAAAATGTGGACTGATGAAGATACTAATTGTTTCATTATCTGTTTGTATCAATCTTCAGAATCTGAATCTCAAGAAACTGACCTGACAGAAACGCATCTTCCAGCAGAAGAAACGTTTGTCCACGGTCCTCTCTCAAAATCAGATCACAGTGCAAGGCCAAAGGTACCCAGCTACCCCCTGCACAGGAGGCCAGCTGGAGGAATGTCCCGGCCCCTGCCATCCCCAGGTAAGACATGAATAAATATATTTTATATTGTATTTGTGTTCAAGATGCTTTATATATAACTGCTGTTGGCTCAGTTTTGTTTTATCTAAAGTTTTAAACTTTGATAATTCTGTTGTCTTCATAGGTGTAACCCAGACAAAACCACATCACATTCTGACCATAAGTGATTTAGAAGAGACTCGAAGAGTTCGTCGCCACAGCCCACAATCAGGTCTAAGAGCTTGCATATCCCCTCCTCCTCTAGGTCCTCTAACAGGACCGATAACTCTCCGTGCTGGCAAATCCTCTTTGCCGACCTCTCCACTGTTCCCACTCGGTGCTTCTGATAATCTGATGAATTGTCCATCATCCCGCCCAGTTGGAAGTAGAAACCCATCTTCTGCCCGTTGTCCTGGGAATACAGTAACACACTGTACTTCATTCTTTCCTCAGTCTCCCTGGCAGGACAGCACAGCCTCTGTAAATCTGCCATACTCTTCATCCATGCAACATTTACCAAGAAATCGTTTGTCATTTGATCTGAGCCAGTCAGACTCAATTGAGGTGCCACACAACTTCTTAGCATCACCAGAGCCTGAAGATGCTTCCCCAGCAAATGGTACATCACCCCATGGTGACTTAAACAAACAGAGAGATGAAGAGTTTCCCTACAGTTCATTCCACAAGGATCCTAGCATGACTTTAGGTGAGGAGATGAGGACAGAGCTTGAGATTGAAGAAACACTCCTGAATGAAGGTGTGGCGATGAACTGTGGTGGGCAGATAGTGGTGGAAGGTGATCAGGAGGAATTTTGGGAAAGGACCCAGGAGGTACACAAGAGAAAAACCCTCGTTGTGAATGTTCCTCGATCTGCCGCCTCAACCAGGGAAGACTTGGGCAACACATCCTCTGACGATGACATGGAGCACTATTTTGATTTTTCACGAACAATAGTCAGCTGCCCAGCGTCTAAGGATCGATCCAAGTCCCCAGCCTCTCCTTCATCTCGTCCCATGGCTCAGCTGGATGGAATAGATGATGGTACAGAGAGTGATGCAAGTGTAGCAACTACTGATGATGCTCAGAAAATTGATGGGTCTGGAAAAAATCTGATGCAAAACAAGAACCTAAATGGTAAAAATGCTCCCGACTCTGAAACTACAAACAATGGACAAGCCCCTGGAACACAGTCTGATGCTTCCCCAGTTACCATGCCAGTTAAAGGTACATCTGACAGCTTACCCCTGCATTCACCTAAAGCCTGCGTTGCTAGTCAAAACTCTGACACTTCAGTAAATCAGCAATCCATTCTTTGTACTCCAAATTGTGATACTCTTCCAAAAGCTCATCCCAATGTACTGAAGGTGTCGGATGCACCATATTCAGATGAGTTACTGGTAGGTTCCAGTGCAGGCTTGACATCTGGAACACCTCTAGTTCTTGAGAGATGTGACAGCACTCCACGCTTCACCGAGCTGCTTCCTGTGCTAGAGGAAGAGGCAACACTTGAAACCCAACAGCCTGACATTTGTAAAACACTGAGCTCAGAGCCTGAAAGTTGTAACTTTACATCAGCTGAGAAATCCACTGTAATGGTGAACCACTTAGGATCTAATGTGACTGAGCCTCCATCAATAGCTTCTGCTAATAACACTCAAGAGTCTGTGCTAGGCCTGCTTCAACCCTCCCCTTTAATGTCTACAGATGTTCAAAACTCCTCCCAATGCTTTGTGGACTCTGTCCAGATGTACTCATGTTTACCAAATTTCAGTCAGCCTCCTCTAACAAGTATTACACTTCAGCCAGTAACAGCTGCACACGAATCGGGAACCTACTCATCTTTGGATCCTATGTCTGCTAAACTGACAACTCTCACTCCTGTTGCCTGTGATGTCTCACAAACATCGATAAATCTTGCACCTCTAACTGATCCAGGGGTACCAGCTACAGTAGGCACTTGTCCCCCAGCAGGATCCTGTAATGTTTCAGTACCTCTGTACTCCACACAAGCACAGCCATTTGGTTCAGCGGCTGTCTCCATCGTGTCTTCCTCTGCTTCAGTGTTGTCTCCTCCTGGACTGTCAACACACTGCTCAGCTGCTTCAGCACCTTTACAAACCACCTCAGCCCCGGTGATCTTAAATGGCTACAGCTCATCATCTGTGCAAAAGGAAGCCACATCCGGTCACACAATCTCCATTAATTTCTCCACACCCAGACCAGCAATGGAACCGCAGCAGCCATCATTACCCCAGGCTCTACCCGGCCACGCCATCCTCACTGTTAAAGAGGTAGGAGGTCCAAATGTGGATCCTACTCCACATGTGCTATTGGTGAATCGCCTTGGGCAGATCTTTGTGAAAAACCCAGAAAGCAACACCTTTCAGCTGCCCACTCCCAGCTCCCCTTCCTACAGTTGTGTTACTCAGATTGCCAGCCTTTTACAGAGCAATGCGCTTTCAGCTACACTGGCAGCAGCTGGTAATGTTACAGCTCCTACAGCGGGGGCTAACATTACCCCAGCAGCCCCTGTGCCAGTCACACCTGCAGCTCAAAATCCAGCTACAGTTACACAGCTGCTCACTCAAAACAACAATGGTGCTGTAGCACCAGTTAATGTGAAAAAGGTGAGAAAAAACCCAAAAGCACCAAAAGATGAAATGGCCACAGAGCTAACAAAACAAAAGAAAAAGAAAGAGTCTAATTCATCCAGAAAATCAAAGTCATCCAAGTCTACAGGTCAGCCTTTATTACCACCTGAAAAGCATCCACTGACTCCAGCTGAAAGTGCCCAAGCAATTATCAATCAAGCAATGGCGAGTAATTACACCCCCAAGTGGAGTGGGCTTCGGACAATGAGCCCATCCTCACTAGTTTTGCCACCTGGCCTTTTAATTGAACCAGAGCCTCCAGTTTCACCTTGCTCTCCACCTCCAATGGCAGCTCCTGCACCTCGCCCTCGCACACATGTTCGTATGAAGAGAGTGTCATCGCTTTCAGACCGTATTGTCACAAAGAAGTCAAAGGTTGACTTCATACCACCAGAGCCAATCGGTGAAGATGAGGAGCATCGAAAAGCAACATTTCCAAGTGTTGCCAGCAGGGCCTCAGGAGTTCGCATCAAAACCCCCACAGTGAAAGGAGTCCTGAACCTGGATGAGTTAAGAGAGGAGCACATAAGTGACTCGGACAGCTCAGGGTAAGCTTTACTTCAGAAACAAACAAGCAGTCCTTGTAATTAAAATGTACTTCGTCAGTATCATGTTGTCAGTATCAGCTGAAAATAATTCATTTATAAAACTAAAAGAAAAGAAATAGTTCTGGGTAAAGATTATATTGCTTGTTTTGATGAAGCAACAATACAAACGGCACATGTGACCTATTAATGACTGCAGTTTGAAATAACTGCAGATTATTTCAGCTAAATTATTTATAGGAATTTTTAGATGTTAAGTGTTTGCAATTCTGGCAAGTGGGCTCATTTTTCAGCTCAAGCCCACTTTTTAATGTTACCAGTAATTACTAACGAAAATGGTTTCATAAAGCAAAATGTCATGACATGATGAATTATGTGTCACGTGTTTTTGTACTTTCCAGATCTGAGCCTTGGAGTTACTTTTCACTTGGTGAGCAAGGCAAACAGAATGCGTGGGAACCAGTGGGACACTGTAGCCTTACTGACTGGAAGAAATACTCTGGTATTATTGCCTGAAATATTTCCCCAACGTAGATTTTTTTCAGTATTTCAAGTTTTCTTTAAAAAAGGCAAATGCTCTGCTTATTGTGTTGTGTTAGGTGCTGCCACTGTGTCGGACGATGAATCGCCACCATCTGAAGAGGATGAGGAATGTCCAGCTAACAGAGAGCAGCCATATTTGCTGTTTGAGATAACCAGTGATGATGGTTTCATTGTAGAGGCAGACAGTATTGATGGTAAGTTAAATATCTGAATGACCTGAAAAGTTTAGGAATTATCTTTAGTGGTTTTACATTAACATCTAATCCTTCTCTCCCTGCAGTGGCTTGGAAAACAGTGGTAGATGGTGTGCAGGAGGCACGAGCAATAGCAAGACTGAGGCCTCTGATCCTTCAGAGGATCACTGCTGCCCGTATGATGGGACTGATCCACGATGCAGTGGTGTTCCTTCTGGAGCAACTTGAAGGCGCTAACCGTTGTCAGCGTCACACTTTCCGCTTCTTTAAACAGTTCAGCCAGGAAGACGATCTTCCTGTCAACCCCAGTGGTTGTGCTCGCTCTGAGCTCTACGTCAGGTATCCTTCATCACTTTTTAGGAACTATGACAATAGTGGCAGTACTCTCTTAAATCTCACAACATTTTCTGTGTCCTCACAGGAAGTCGACATTTGATATGTTCAACTTCCTGGCCTCTCAGCACAGACAGCTTCCTGACATTGGGCCTTATGATGATGAAGAAGATGAGGTTCTTTTGAAGTCCACAAGGTCAGCCTTCACCTCTGTTCAATATAACGGTTTCAAAATGTAGCTTTTGACATATTTACATGAAAAAAATCTTGTTTTTTTTCTCTTAGACGTGCTACTAGTTTGGAGTTGCCCATGGCCATGCGCTTCAGACATCTGGAAAAGACATCAAAGGAGGCTGTAGGAGTGTACAGGTCAGCTGTGTTTGTAATTTATGCTTTAAAATATCCTTTTATTTTAGTATAGTACAGTTAGAATAAACTTACCGTGGTTTTAAGGCTTAAAAACTAAAGACAGGCCCACCTTTGGTTTTGTTTTTAATAGAGTTAAGCATTTTTACACCCTGCTTCACATAATGAAACTGAAGCTGTGTAGACAACAGCGTCTGGACGGATGCAGCTACCGTGCAAAACTATTTCTGCTTTGGTTGATCTTATCACACCCTGCATTGATGTTAAAATAGATTAAAGGAACCTTTTGTCACAATGCTATAAAATCCGGTGAGCAAGTGCCTGAAAGGTCTGTGCTTTTAATTCTTACAGATGTGACTCAGACAGCCCTAGTATGCACATACATTAACCCTCTGGTCTTGCTGCAGCTGTCTGTTAAATTGGACTCTTTCTTGGTTACCAGCAAAGGTCTTAAGAGTATTCCAAACACTTTTCATGGTTGACCAGAAAACCATTCGCATATTTGTGAACTGAAGAGTCTCATACTGCCAGCGTTTTCTGCATTTTGGCTCATCTTTATGGACCCACAGCATACTGAGTTCTGGGCTTTAGATATGCAGGCCGTATTTTCCCGGGTTCATGTCTTTGAGATGTGTACTCGCAACGCAATGGGTGCACACTCAGAGCGTACATTTCGGGTTTGAAACACCAATAGACTTTTCATATACAGAAAGCACAAACCCATTAAATGCATCTTTTAATGTATTTGGCAGTGAAAGTTCAGATTCAAAAAGATGTCTGTAGTAGCCAGTGAGTTCAGTCCTGTTTCTTTGTGTCTCACAACACACACATTATGTCAGTCACTCATCTCTTTAAACACCCATTTTGAGCAAGAGGGGAAATTTAAGTGTTTTCTGCCATTTTCACTGTTAAAATAACTGATTAAAAATTAGTATATGCGAGAACAGCATGGCTACTTGAGTGACAGTGTTTTTTTTTTTACGTCTTTTGCTGCAGTTTTCAGAGAGCTTGTGGGTTTGTATTCGGAAACCATTGCAAACAATGGTGCTTGACAGTACAGCTCTTATACGACCTGTGCTGTAGTTAATGACCCCACAGACTCCCTTCCATCTGCTGCTCTGCTTTTTAATGTCTCTCATTGAGAATGTGCATTATCCTTTCTTCTACTGTTGCCGTGTTTGCTGTTGTCTGAAATAAAGGTCAGACTTGGTGGTAAATGTTTGACCTCAGTGTTAATCATTGTCATTATTTACAGGAATCGCTGCAGCTTTATTTACTCAAACCAGTCATATCTGAAGTGTCACTGTGTTGCAGGTCTGCTATTCATGGACGTGGTCTATTCTGCAAGAGGAACATCGAAGCGGGTGAGATGGTCATTGAGTATGCTGGCATCGTGATTCGTTCAGTGCTCACTGACAAAAGGGAAAAATACTACGATAGCAAGGTTTGTTTGGTTTATTGTCTTTGAATAATCCTATTATGCTTTTTAGATGGTTCGCACAATAATGAAAGGTTCAAGTTGACATGGGTAAAAAAAAATAGTCACTAGATCATTTTTGCCTTTGCAGGGCATTGGCTGTTACATGTTCCGCATTGATGACTTTGATGTGGTGGATGCAACCATGCATGGCAACGCAGCAAGGTTCATCAACCACTCCTGTGAGCCCAATTGTTACTCACGAGTGATCAACGTGGAAGGTCGAAAGCACATTGTCATCTTTGCCCTGAGGAAAATCTACAGGGGCGAGGAGCTCACCTATGACTACAAGTTCCCCATCGAAGACGCCAGCAACAAACTCAACTGTAACTGTGGGGCTCGCCGATGTCGACGCTTCCTTAACTGAGAGATCCCTCTGATAAAAAGGAGCAGATCCCATTTATTAGTAAGCCTTAAATTAAGGTGGCACTGGATCAGGCTTGGGGGAGGCTGTGGTCAGTCTGCACAGCAGGAGGAGGGAGATTTGCCACTATGAAACAGGCCAAACAGTGACTGCTCAGAAATATTGAAGCAACTTCTTTAGTTTGTTTGTTTTTTTTATTTGTCTCAGTAAGAGGACATAAATCAGTGCAGAAAATTCATTTAACTTTTTTTTATTTGACTTTTCTTTTTACTTCAATTTTACAAATTTCTGATACACACACCAAGCCTTATCAGTTTGAATCATTGCTGAGAACTTGCATTTAAACTTTGATTCCTTACTTGCTTTGTTTTTTAAAGAGAAAGGGTGTGGGGATATATCTGTCTATAGTACACTTGTTATTATGATCGCTCCATCCTCTAGTGACGGGAACATTACAGCCCCCTCTGTGCAGTGGTAATATCTGTTCTTGAGCCATACACTCACCTGAATCTGTAATTGTGTGTTTTATCTTACATTCAACGCTTTACACTTTGATGGTTTTGTTTTTAGATGTTTTCTTTTTTGTTGTTTAGAAAAAAAACCATGGTGCTAAACTTTTGAAAGTCTTTAGTTGAGCTAAAATGTCTTGCAAATCAGGAATGGTTTAGCTGTTTATTCACCCTGCTGTGGTCAGTTTAGATTCATGCACTCAATCAGTACAGATATCTTTAATGGATTATTCCGCATGTGCTAAGTTTTACACTTAGTGTCTTATACTCCACATGTTTTCACCCAATCTCTTCTCATAAGTTCTGAATCAGATAATTATACTTTTCAGTCAGTAACAAAGTGTCATAGTTCTGCGTGTCTTAAATACTTTTCCTTCCTTAGTGTACAGTGTATGTAGCAAACACTACCCAAGCCAAAAGTGAAGATTTGTGGTGAAAATCAGTTTTTAAATGTCTATTTTATTACTCTCGTGGCAGATACTCATTACCTATTGCAATAAGACTTTGCTGCAAATGAATGAGCATTCAACATACAAATTTATCTACGTAAGACCTGCAAGTTTGTGTAAATCAGGGAGAGCACTGGTAAACTGCATTGCTACTGAGTGTGTACGTTCAGCTCCTGTGAGAACACGGTGCACAGATGCTCTGAATGTTGCTGCCATGGAGCTGACAGAGAGCATTCAGCACCTTTAAAATAATGTTTGATGTTGTAAGTTGATGTTCAGTGCTGTCGGTGACGAGGCTAATTGAATTCACACACTGTTCCAATTGGTAGTTATATTTATTCATGTTTTGATTTATATTTTTAACGGTAAAAGGTTGTGCTGTGTATAATTGGTGGTGGTCTAATGTTTAGTGGATTTCCCCCATTTTGCATTCTTTTGTTTACAGATGTCTTTGTTTTACAAATTTACTTGAAATTTTGTTTTGGGCCGTTTTGTCATAAATATAAGCCTTTATGACAAAACTTGTTCTGAGGCTTTTTTTTTTTTAACATTTTTATTTTTAATTTTAATGGTAGTTTACTGACGGTCTTAGAATCAGCCACAGGAGTAATGTGAACACCGTTCACGTACTCAAGCCGATTATTTATTTTTCCCTTTATCCCCGTTTCTCATATTTTGAGAGAAGTAATTCACTTCACGTATTGTCTTTATCATCGATCCCTTATTCCCTTTTGCATGTCCAATCACTGGGATGGAGCCCAGAGTAACTTGTGTCAATCATCTAGCTAATAACAAGAGCAGTCACTCCCAACTCCTTGCTAGGATTCTACCTCAGCTGTTTAGACAGATGTTTGGGAATACTGATGCAAAATGAGAGGTGATTATTTAAAAATAACCTGGTTTTAATGTCCTGGTCTGTATGTATGTGTATGTTATATGTGTGTGAATGTGTGTGCAATGAAGAATGCAGAAGCACTAGTCAAAAGCTAAAGTCACCCTGACCATCTCTCCCAGGATCTGTTAAGAAAGCTGTATGTTATATATACACATATATAAAGATATATATATATAAATGTGTGTATATATATATATATATAATAGGGTTATTTTAAAATAAGTGTAAAAGACATAAAAATGAGAAAATATGTGCTCTTTAAATTTACGTCTTTGTTACCATGTACAAATAAACCTTGAGTTTGTAAATATTTGTATACATATTTCTAAACTTGTTTAATTTTCTATGCACTTTTTTATTTATAATGTTATTTGCTTAATAAAGATGTTAAGATGTTTGAACAAATGGTCTTTATTATTATGGCAAGTAAAATTTCCAGACAAAATCATAAAAACAAGGTTGAAATGAGGCAATTTAAGTCCAAATTTGGTATTTAAGGCAAGTTTATTTGTGTTACATTTCACAAAAAAACTGTTTAATGTACTTTACAAAATAATAGGGATTATATTATTATATCTTATGATATATAATAATATATTTTATATATATAATATATATTATAGACATGGATCAAAAAAAAGTGCAAAGATCATAAAATAACAAATGATTAAAAACAAGCAAAAGTCTAGAAAAGTTAATTATACCTTTTAGATATACCATCATATACCATCAAAGATTTCTATTAAGTACATGACACAAAAACAAGGTCTTAAAACTTAGGAATACAAAAATAATACTGGTATCCATTTATTTAATTAATCATTAATCAGAATCAGATCAGAAAGGTTTTATTGCCATATGAGTGAACAGGTTCACATCATTAGGAAAATGCTGCGGTACTTGGTGCAGACAT
>JBAMHV010000006.1:15267474-15280465 GCA_037177535.1 Pseudomugil gertrudae | reverse complement strand
CAACCCTCCCACACATACATACACGCACATCCTCAGCCCCCTGTGTCCATTTCACTGCTTCAAAAGTACTCTTGTGGATCTTCCCCACACTTCCCTGGTATTTCTGCTTCATTCAGTCCCCATGCAGTAGCAACTAAATGCTTACACATTGAAAACCCAGCATGCCCATGTCAACTCTATAGCTCCTTTAACAGGACATCTTTTTACAGTCCTCCCTGCATCTTACATGTTGATGACTGAAGTCACAAGAGCTAGGTATCATTTAAAAGACTATGCTTGCTAGAGAAGAGCACAGTAGACAGTGCTAGCTTGTGCTGACAGGAGATCACAGAAAACATAAAGACTAAAGATGAGTCGTACTAGATAGCGTGTTTGTGGTTTGAAATGCTGAAAGTCAAAGAAGTGGCAAACTGCATGAATAAGAAACTTACTGGGTGTTGAATGAATATTCTCCTCAGAGACCGATGAGCTACCTTGTTTCATGACTGAAGAGAAAACTAAAGTGACATGCCTGTCAGTGCAGGTTAAGCTGTGGGACAAGGTGGTTTCCTCTTGTCTTCACAGTCCCTCCTCTTTAAGTCTCATTGGTTGATGATGATTACAGTATTAACACATAAGAGCCCGGCGTGACATACATGATCTATTTACTTTCTCAGTCATTTTGCATCACTTTATGGCAAAAACTTTGTTCAAAATTCTGTGGAACAGTTCTTGTGTGTCCCGAGGACACCAGAAAGTGGAAGATTATACAAGACAATAAATTGTAAATATTCCTAAAAATAGTTTTAATAAGATGTTAAAGAGACAAATAAAGACATTAAAAAAATTGGACTTTTCCTACCACTTGTTCGCTCCCAGGTGAGCTGAAGGTCTTTTCTATACAGTCATTTGGCAGACGCTTTTATCCAAAGCGACTTATATATGATAAGCAGTCATCTTTTCAAAAATAAAAATGGGGGATTTTTTAAAAAAAAAAGTGATACAATGCAATTGATAGAAGGGAACCAAATGAGGACAGTGGTTGGATATTTTGAGTGTTTCTGAGGCTGTATGTAGTACATGTTAAATTTGATTTTATTTTCCCCCCTCCAGCATCACTTGCTGGTTGCCACATTATTAGCTTACCCTTTGCAGAGACGAAAACCACTTCAATGAGTCTGACTTGTGACAAGAAGCACACAGACCAAAGCCCAGTGGTACTGATATACAGAGCTGTAGTCTTCACCGGAAACCTACACCCTCAAAATAAGAGATACCTGCATTACCCTTTTGTCAGTGTGAGGTGTTAGTGTGAAAAGCTGTAAAAATAGGTCAACTGTAGAGAGCTGGTCACTTTATCAGAGCTTAATCATTGACACTGTGACACTGTGTTTCCTTTGCTTTTATTTAAAATGTCAGCTTGCTGTTGACTAATCATGTAGGTTAGTATTTACTGTGTGTTTTTACCGTGTTTTTTTATAATAACACTTTTCTGAAACTGCTGTTTTCTGTACCATTGACACTCGACCCTTAATTGTGAAAATTTATGTGGACAATCAGTGACAACTGTATCCCTCTCCCACAGAAAGTACTGTTTTAGCTTTGCCATACAATATAAATCTATCTCTGGATTCTCACACAGCAGTTCAATATTTTTTATCTGAAAGACAGCGTCAGCATCTGTGGCTAAATAGCCAGAAAGCACAAGCAAATAGTTTCTATGAAATCCATCTGTACTCAGGATTGTTGCATAACTTTTAGGCAAACAAAAAGAAAGCATTCAGCTCAGAAAAGGATGCGGTGATATTCACGTAAAAATGTTACAAAATGAAACAAAAACTATAGCCAAACATAGCTAGAAGTATGTGCTCTGTGTAGTTTCTGTGTCAACAGCTGTGACAGTAGCAGATGGCAGAAATCCTCATGCAGTGAAGTCTAAGAAAAAGTAGAGTATTCAGAAATTTGGAGAGATGCAAAATCCAGCAGAGCAACAAAAATAAAGGAAATGGTTAACATCCCAAAGGGGACAGTATTAATGTATTTTTACTAAACCAAGTATTTATCTGTTTTTTCTAACATTGACCTCATTTATTTGATATATTAAATCAGATCAAATCTCTCTTGATTATAAAGAAAACTAATGTTAATATAATGTTTCATGTTGCTTTTTTAAAAAAAGAACTATTCAGTCTTCAAGTAAGCAGGAAATAGAGATTTCAGATAACAGAGGTTTTTTGAAGCACTTACCAATGTTTAGCTGTGGCTTTTAGAAATGTTTGTATAGACATTCACACAAACGTTTCTGTAAGCTACAGAAAAAACTAACATGACAGCAGGTTTCTTATAATGAAATTCTTAATACTGTGGCAGCTGACTGATACACAACTATCACAGGTAAAGATGTTTGCAAGTAAGATTAAAACTACTAGTAGTTCAATTTTCAATTGTATTGATGTGTAGAGAACACAAAGAGACAATGCTGACATTACATAAGTCACATGATGGTGGAAAGTGGTTTAATGTTGATGTGGCTTGTCCTCAGGTGTACTCTTATATCTGCAATGCTAAATGCGATGCCATGTTTCATGCAGAATTCCTTTTGCACACTGAGTGGAGCTGCTGTTCTGGGAAGTAAAGAACTGGTTAAAATATAGCAAATCATAACAAAAAGAAACTTCCTGCTTGCTTACTGTGAGTGGGGGCTATATTGAGCAACCTGATGCAGGCTGTTATTCAACTCCAAGAGCTGTCATGGCTCATAAATCATGTCAAATGTCTACACTGATAAACAGTCTAGTGAAAACAGATTCTTAAATAGCTCGTAAATAGACAAAAGAAAAATAAAGCAGAGGGAGAAGTTTTGTCGCTTTTTTTGGCAAGCAATGGAAAAATGCTACATACAGAATAAGTCCAGAGTTGTGTAGGTTTTCATTACCTGAAAGAAACCTGCTCAAACTTTCCAATCTTGCTCTAATGCTCCTGCAGTTTTCCTGTGCAATGACATTAGTCATTGTATTGACATGACTACACTGTGCACATATTTTAATAAGATTTAACATTTATTTTTAAGACTTTCTTTAATTATATGCAAACTTTTGTATCTTTATAAATAAGATGTGTACAGAGTTCATTGTCTCTAAATATGAACTTCTTTGTAGCACCGTTGGCAAAACTGTTTGTTCCACCTTTCACCCCATTGAAGCCATACGTGACCAGGATGTGGTGTTAACCACTATTAAAGTTCCTCGTAACAGCTGTGATGTCAGATTTTACATAGTGGTGCATTTGAATGGGGGCTGAAATAAAATGTCTGTGAGATGCAGATATACATTAGAGATATGCACAATACACTATGACTGACCACTCATAATTGCACCGTCTTGTGGCTTTATTGTGTGGGTGAGTGTGTGTGTGACATTTGGGCTGTTGTTTAAACCCTTGTCTGCATGTGCTGGTATCATCAAGGGCTTCTCAAACTACTGGACAGTGTGATCTCATCTATTCCCCTCAGACAAATTAGCATTATACCCACACCTAAATGTCATCTTGAGCTAGGAGACTGCAAGAAGTGATGCACAGGGCTGCACCTTCCAGTAATATCAAGATTGTCAGGCCCCCACACCACACTTTGTCCCCTGATTGACAGTTGAACTACCACCATCAGGCCCCCCACCCCATGCTGACTCAATGGGATGTCTCGTTGTGGGATATATGAGGTGCAGGTCTGCTCTATGCATATTATTGTACATAAGACCCACACAACATGTAATGATATCCATCTTTGAATCAAACACATCAAATTGCATGCAATGACATCTTTGATCTACCTTTAGAGCAGAAGTATTCTGTGTACAAAGAGGTTTCATATTGTTGTTTTGTTGAATGAATCAAAGTGCAACCAAACTAAACAAAAAGCACACTCAGACTACGATATGATTAAAGTCCGGGTTAATATGAGTCGGATTACATTACCACAATGGCGGTATGTGAACAGCCGACTTCAGAGGAACCACTACCAAGATGAGTGATGTGCGCTGGAGGTATCAATGACAAACTGTCACTGTACAGCCACAGAGCTTTTCACAGTAATTTGGGTGAGCAGGACTACCCGTCAGTGTTGTGGTTTGGAAGAAGTGAACCTGTGTAGAACTAGGTGCTGGGGCTTGAAACTTCTTTGTAATTTGTAGGTGAGGGAAGTGTGAGGACTACCCACGCTACTGATTGTCGGGTAAATTGGTGCTTGGGAACTCTATCAAGACTGTTTTTTATGTGCTGTCACTGAAGGTTTCTTATTTATGGATATAAATGCTACAAAAATTATGTACTTGAAGCAGTCATTTGCTTAAACATCAAAGGAAATTTGCATACGCTCACAATGTCTGCAGCATACCATTACTCATTGCTTAAGCTCAAAAGATTAGACTCAGCTAGAAGTTTTAATGAGTACAACGTCATTAAAGGTTCAGTCTTCATAAAAATAAAGGGAAAAATCAGGGTCCAAAAAGGCAAGTGTTTGTGTTGACCCTATTGAGCATCTGAAGATGAGCAACCACATGCTTTTAATGCTAATCTGTTAGCAACTCCAGTTTCATCATTAGCAGATCCGAAGCCTAGATGGTGTGATGAAGCCTATACTCTGTGTCAATGTGACAAACTAAGTCAGCAGTGTGATTTGCAACTATTCGTGATTCGCAACGGTTCCTGAAACTTCACCCAAGTTCTGATGAAACTTTTTATCTGTGGCACCTTTCCAACTTAATTCAAGCATTTTACTTTCACTGGAATAGTTATCTGCTTCAGTTTAGAGGTTAAGAATTTGATATTACTGCATGCAACTTCTCCTGACAGAGGAAGTGAGCTCCAATTTTAGCTTCAAAGAAATTACACTTATAGCTTTAAGGAGCGACTGAAACTCCATGCTGAAAATGAGACATGTTTATCTCAGTTAGATTTTTATCTCATAGAAAGTGCTACTACTAAATGTATGGTTATATCAGAATTTGACAAACAAATGTAGAAAATTTTAGGTCACATACCAGAGAAAAATAAAAATACTAAGTATTTAAGATAATTGTTAAGTAAAATAACATTTTTTTCATTCATCTAGGTTTTCTTTTCCAAAGAAATTTAACTGAGGACATGAAATGGAAAAATTAAATACATTTTCCATTATGAGTAAGTCAAAAAGTTCCCGCCTTTAGGCTATGGTTATGACCACAAAGAGTTGATGACACAAGTTTGATTATCTTCATTTTTCAGTTCTTAGTAAAATGTGATATAGAATAAGCAAAAAACAAAGCAAAACAAATAACAACAAAAAACAAACAAGAAAAACACAAGCAAAAACATAAAAAACACAACAATATTTAATGGGTCATTCACTTTTATTACACTGTTAGTTAAATTGACCAGTTTCAATTTGTCAGACTGGTTACAACACAGTTACAAAGAAAACATTCTGCCGAATCAGGGAATCTGTCTCATCTTCTATGGAGCATGTCTTTGGTTACAGATCTCAGCGAAAATGAAGAACAGCTCTCTAAATTCTACTGAAAACATCCCTCGAATTGAACTGAAATCAGCAGTCCGTCTGTTTGTATCGCAGCCTCTACAGAAATGGAGTTTTTTTTATTTCTTCTTGTGCTTCGTGCAACTCCCTGTCAATTATGCAGAGGCTATGTATCTGTCCATGTTCACACAATATTCACATTTCAGAATTGTATCTTTGTTTTCAAATACAAGCTCCTAATTGCATGTGAAATGCACGACCCTTGATCCAACTGATTATTAGATACAAATAAAAAATACGGAATAATTACATCCAAAACACAGCATTGTAAAAGGCAATAATGCAGCAATTAAAATCTCAATAACATAGTTTATATTTCATTGGGGTAGTAAGGGGACAGACCAACAAAGGAGTCTAGGATTGGACAGAGAATGTAATTACAAATGTGATTTGAGTAACTATAGTATACACCATTCTAATTCTGCTAAATGCTGGTAGGAAACCTTCAGTGGTTTGGGAAACACAGGCAAGCTTATTCTCATCTATGGTTTCAGTAGTATCATTACAAGATCAACTGACTTAAACTGTGAACATACAACGTTTTCATTCACTAACAGAGCTGTACAAATTATACAAGAGCTATGACTTCTCTTAAGCTGTCATAACAGAACCACAACCTGTTATTAACCTGTCTGACGAGACAAACTTAGCCATAACTTTTTGCTTTTTCAAGCAAACTGAACATAAAAAACAACCTCTTAAGTTGTGAGCAATCTTTTAACTCCACTTCCTTATGGAACGAACAAATGTATGCAGGTTTTACACAAAATGGCTTGCAATTAAACACGTAACATGAAATCTAATTTTGGCATAAATGATCTGCGCTACAATACAAAGACTGATGAATAAAAATCAACATCCCACAACATGACCTTTCTTCACCAAGATGGTCTGATAGAATTTAGTGGCTAAAGGAGATTAAACTGACACACTTAGCAGTAAACAATAAGTCAGAAAAAAGGGAAATCCCTTTAACTCTACATCATATACGGGGTGCTATGTTGATCATAAATGTGAAAGACTACAATGAGTCGTTCAGTGAAAAGCTTTTTAATTAGAGTAACCTAAACAAAGCTTCTATCATTCAGTGTTGATGAGTTCAAATATGTCAAAGTGGCTTGTTTCAAGACAAACAGTACTACTATCGTGCCAGAGTGAGGTGTGTTTCTGGGAGTTACTTCACACACTTACACTTTACATTACTACAGCTGTGGCGTCTTTACACTGTGCAGCTTGAGACGTCCTATTTGTTCAAATGCTCTGATATCCGCCTGCCAAACGTGAAGATGAATAGGCTGCTACACAATGCGATGACGAGGCATCAGGCATTTAGGCTCTCAGATGTGTTTAACTTCACTACTCCTACTAAAGTTTACTACGGGGAGCAATGCATTACTGAAACGAGGATGGAATCTCAACGTCTACCTCAAATACATTCAGAAAGTAGTTGCTGTGTCGTTGTCTTGTGCTGGTTTTTACAACAGTCCGTTTTCAATCAGCCATGTTAGGAAAATGTTTCTCCTTCTCGTAACAGCACAATGTTTTTTTTTTCATGATTTTTTTTCAATGTTTTATTCCATTACATCAATGCAAATTAGCCATAGAAATGTCTACATCTAGTAGCATGTGTTTCTTACGTTATTTACAGTATCCATTTTGAATGGTGACATTTTGGACTCTTCAAAAGCAATGACTGGAACAACACAAATAAATACTGCAGCTTCATACACCAAGTTCTCATGCTTTCATCAAAACAACAGACTTCTGTTTATTCTGTTTTACAGTTCTCTAGATAGCAGAACAAACTAAAAAACCCATTCACTGACTAAATTAGCTAACTAATATATTTGGTATAATTTGCCAAATGATTAGGGATATTGAGGGTAGATTCTCAACTTTTTTTCTTCTTTTTTTGTACCAACAGTTCATACTGTAGCTCTGTATTTATTAGGGGGGTTTCTGTTTAAATTTAAAGCCTTATCATCTCATCATCACCCCTCCCCTTCACACACATATCTTCGCTAAATGTTGTCTGATGTTACAGAAACCCGTGTGGTTCAGTTTAACTTAATTAACTCTAGTAAAAACCTCAAACTCATCTACACAGATACATTATATCTAACTGAGGTACAGTTTGAAGAAAGATACTACAGCTGAAAAATAAATCGTATAAAGCATTATGCACCATTCAAACTTTAGTGAGGAGCATTAGGGCAAGTCATGCCACAGGGATGAGGTGAATCTTTCTGGGATCACAAAATGTTGTGGCTCTGCTAACCCAAAACAATATTAGATCGGAAGAGGTAACATAGAATTGTATCATATCTCTTTATTCACATTCTGGTAAAGGGTTGGGCTAAGGAAGTACCCCGCACTTTATCAGTTACTTTAAAGTTGCGACACATTATGAATCCGTGAAAGGAAGTGCAGCTGGGACACCGCTTTAAGGAAGAGTAGGGGTCGGGGTGGGGGTTGTCATACAAACAGGTGGTCGGGCATGACTTGCTGGCAGTCCTATCTGCTTCAGTTCATCTGCTCAAAGAACTTATAGGTAGGGTTTTCATAGCCGTGGTTTTGCATTTTGTTGAGCTGTCGTTCTTCTGGTGTCAACATGGGGTCGACCTGCTATGAAACAAGAGTTGGAATTATTACTCAGAGGACTCATTTTCAAGCTATTCAACTGAGGCATGAATAAAGCAGATTCATTATGCATAACTAGTTAATAAAGGGAGGGAGAGTGAGAACTCCGCATAAGGAGAGTCCAGACAGACTACAGAAACACTGAGACTGACATATATATATATATATATATATATATATGTATATATGTCAAAGTGGCTTGTTTCAAGACAAACAGTACTACTATCATGCCGGAGTGAGGTGTGTTTCTGGGAGTTACTTCACACACATTACTACAGCTGTGGCGTCTTTACACTTTGCAGCTTGAGACGTCTTATTTGTTCAAATGCTCTGATATCCGCCTGCCAAACGTGAAGATGAATAGGCTGCTACACAATGCGATGACGAGGAATCAGGCATTTATGCTGATGTGTGTAACTTCACTACTCCTAGTAGACCAGCATATGTCCAAAGTAATTAGGATCAATCATGTCTTATCATCAGTAGGCAAAGTGTTAAAAAGGTTTTGGACTTGTTAAGTGTTTAGCCTCTTCCAAAACACTTAAAACTTTAGTTTTTTTTTGTAACAAATATTTACCTTTTTACCTTTTTAAACTTTAGTTAGAAAACAACCAAATTAAAATAAATAATCAATTAAATAACATAAAATAAATTAAATTAAAAGTATCCAGTCTATTACAAACATCAGTGGCCTAAATCAATGCACTAGCTGGGGTCGTACCTCTACAATGCCATGGCTTATAGTGCCATACGGCTTCCTGCGCACCAGCAGCAGACTGATAACCATCACCATGGCGATAGCCACAGCCACTACGAGCAACCCCACCATGGCGCCTCGGTTAAATGTCTCCAGGGCATCAGGTTGCTAGGTAGAAAAATAAAACCCACAATGAATAGAGAGACAAAAAACAAATATCATTTCGTTTTAATTGAGTAAATTACAAATGAATTAAAGCACACACACACTTTGCTTTAATCTAATCTAAAAACATTATGAAGTTCTTACTAGTTCGTCTCTTTCGATCTCACTGGGCTTGGCCATTTCCTTGAGCTCTGTCGATGCTAGCAGCTAGAGGAAATTGAATGTGTTTTAGTAAGAAAATGAAAGAAAAACTGAAAATAAAATGCATACATAGCTCATATTCCTATATTTAAGCATTTTGTCTCAGCTGGGACCAAATGCTAAGTTATTTGATGACCATCTTACATTGTCCTCATCTTTATGAGCCAGGCCTCTCTCAGATGTGGTATAATCATATTCATCCTCTGCAGACATGGAGATTGAGTAGAAACACAAAAACATAGTTAGTTATTAGAAAATGGAAGATAAATAAAAAGCTGTCATTATTGAAAAGAGCATGTTTTTAATGATGCAGAACCCTGGCTCACCTTTCTTATTAGACTGTAAATCTGTTGTAAAACGAAGAAGAAAAAAGGTTTCATTAGCAGCAACCAATCATTTTACATTTCACTCCCTGTAATTAGGGCAGTTTTCAGAAAAAGATAGTTAGATTTTTATTCGAGAAATAGGTAAGAGAATAAATGAATATCCACCAATGCGGGGAGGATATGGCCTGTTCTGGAAGGCCCTTTCCTCTTCTTCTTCATCATCTTTCTCTTCCTCACTCTCAGCTGGCAGGAGGACCTCAGTGGTGCGAGTTTCAGAAAAGGAGGTGGTCATGAGCTCACTGATGTCTCCCCTCTCAGCCTTGACCAGTTCCTCTATAGGAATACATAAAAACAAAGGCAATCAAACATTCCTGATCAATTTTACTGAGCACAAAAACACAACAGAGCACACAAAGTAGTTTGCACATCTGAACACTGATAATAGAAGTTTATCTCACGAATGTTATTCTGTAGTTCCTCAGCCAATGCAGGATCCTTGTATAGCAGTGCGAGACTCTGGTTCATCCTCTCTTCAATCACATGCAGATGTGTGTAAACCTGCACAAATATATATAACAAATGTTTGCCCAAAAACGTAACAAAGTTCAGATAATTAGTTGTGCATATAAAGCTTTCAGTTAGCAAATGATTTTATTTTAAATTTGGAACTTGTTTTTGTTCAGTAAATATTAACATGCTCCTTCTCCAGCACAGCCATGTTCTATACGTTTCACTGTCTGCAGAAAGCTGCACCAGATCTAAAAAGCTCTAACCTGAAATTTCATCTGCTCCGCTTTCTGAGGGTCAACAGCCACAATATGCTGATAGTGCCTCAGTGTGTGTCTGCGGTCCTTCTGCTCTGCAGCCATGTATCGCTTCAGAGCCTGCAGCACACGCTGTGGCTGGAAGACAGTCAAAATGAACAGTACAGTTACTTACACTCATTCTGATGCATAGACTCTAAACTGGATTTATGATATCAGAGCCATGATAAATTTAGATGCATGCAAAGTTTCTGTCCTCTGCACTTTATAGACATACTTGGGGAGGATCAGATTGAACAGCGGTCAGGTAGTTCTCCAGGGCCAGGCGGCGGTTGTTGTTGAGAAAGACTTCGACTCTGGCAAGATGCGTCTCCACCAGCCTCTGCCTCTCTCCTGCAACCTGTTCCTCCAGAGTTTGCAGCACAGACTGAAAGTGCTGGTTGAGACAAAATAAGGATAAAGATAAGGACGAAGAAGACAAAAGTCTACTTTAATATTACTGAAACATTGTACACAGGAAAATCCTGACATAGTATTTCAAGCAGGATTACCTCATTCAGAGCCTGTCTGTCTGATTTTGGAAGATTTTTTGACTGGTTGTCCGCCTCGGCCCATTCCTTCATGATCTGAGGGTTCAAAGCATAAACATTAAAATTACTGTAAAAGAATCAAACAGAGAAGTTATGAGTTGGACACAGTACACAGAAACAAGTGGGGTAGAAAATCTTTTTTTAAATGGCGACTTGAGTAGAGTGTAGCTGTGTGTTGAGCGACGGCTTGTTACAAAAGAAAACATGATAACATGTATAAAAAATGCTTTAAAGGAAAATTAAAAAAGTCACTGCAGGGTGCAGCAGGTAACAAACTCATGATACAAACAAAAAAAAGTTTTTAAAGAACATGAAACACGCAAAAGCCTCCTAAAGAAAAATGTGTTTCGCTGAAACTAGAGAAACAATCGTACACCTTTACAGCAGTTGTCAGTTTATCAGCAAAGATACAGACCCACAAGCAAACACAGGCTTTCGCAGTTGATTAACACTATCTTTCATTAACCTGGCTTTCATTTTGTGTTTCCTGTCTGACTAAGCTACCCCACAATCTGCTCAGAAATGATAAAATGAGAATTCCAAGTGGGAGACTTGGGACGCTTTCTAAAATGCAACAAAAAACTAAATCTGTAAAGCATAAAAGTGGTACCCAAAATATAAGGGTGATACACTGATGCACACCACACTGATGATGCTGATCTTTTCACCTTGTGTTAATGCGTATTTGTCCTTAAAGCAGCTTACGCTGCTATGGTTACACTGTGGTTTCCCTATTGATACATTGCTTCCTATTTGTATAATAAGGCTTCTCGAAGCACTTCTAGATGCATCAGTGTGTTGTGTCAAAAGAATGTTCTCCATGGGTCCCTTCAGCCCATGTGAGTAAACATGTAAGTGTACTTGTTTCTCACAAAATTCTATTTTTAGAATTATAGTGGAGTTGGTCAATGAAGCTACTGAAAGCCGTTTTGCATGTTGCGTAATTTTGGAAATTTTTCATGGTGCCTTCTGAGAATTTCACAGTTTTACAGCTACCTAGTGTCAACCTTTTGTTAGAAATGTATAACACAATTCTGTTTCTATCTGCTTGCCTGAAACAGGGATGTTCAGGCCACTTCCCAGAAACAGAATAGAAAAGGGGTGTGCTTGCCCCAGAATAATAAATCCCTTGTTAAAACGTGTCCTGCCAGCTGACATGTAATTAACCTGTTCTTAGCTCTGTGAAATTTACCTCATTGATGCGCTTCATTCGGCGCTCCTCCAGGTCTGTTTTGGCACGCAAGAAGTTGGCATGCTCTGTGTCATCCACTGGCTTCTCGAAATAAACATCAACACCATCTGTGGGCCGAGGCGTGGTCACTTGTGGGAAAGACAGGAAACAGATTGATATAGCCACACGGGTTGCATGAGCTACACATGCAATTATCTAGTGATTAAAAAGCAAATCTGCATCTAAATGTGGCAAGAATTGCACCCAGAGATTAGTAAGTACAGGAAAGGTAGTCTGAGATAAACATCAGAGAAATGTTAAAAGCAACGAAAAACAACCTGTTGTGACAAAGACGTGCTCACAGCTAGCCACAATTTGAACGAAGATAGCTTATTATCAAAAGATGGGGAACTTATTCACATCACGGCATAACTTAATTGCAAAATACTCATTTGGTTAATTGAGTATGCCTAAAAAATAGAATGATAAACCTGTTAATTGAGAAAATATCTGTATTATTGATTGTCATCATTTTCCTTTATTATTGTAAAAAAAAAAGCTGCACCTACATAGAAAGTTTGGATTTTTTGCCTACTTTCCTTTTGATGCATTTTAGATGTTAGTTAGATATACTGTTTTTGTTGTATTGGTATTGTATAATGCATCAATGCATCCATTAGCGCATGTCTCCCAATGCTGGTCACCATGTCCTAAGAAGTCTGCCCTACAGATGAGGTTACGTCTGCCAATTTGGCATCATGATTGTTCTGGTACGGACATACAATTTTGTGACAATGTGGTCTATTCATATGCATACACACACACACACACACACACACACACACACACACACACACACACACACACACACACACACACACACACACAC
>JBAMHV010000006.1:15246265-15256584 GCA_037177535.1 Pseudomugil gertrudae | reverse complement strand
TGTTGGCCCTGGATGGACTGGCGACCTGTCCAGGGTGTACCCCACCTCTCGCCCGTTGACAGCTGGGATTGGCTCCAACCCCCTCGCGACCCCGCTCTGGGATCAAGTAGTAGAAAATGGATGGATGGATGGATGTGTTTAGGTAAGGTCAAATCAAGTCTCCTTTATCTCTACAAAAGATGGGAGACCATCTGAGGTTAAATAAAGAGCTGCGCAGGATAAAAACAACATCTAGAAGGAGGTTTATGCCTTCCTTTTGCTGCAGATAAGTATCAATAGTTCAGTTATATATATATATATATAAATACTGGTTTAGTAGATAGTTCAGTAATATAAACCTCCTGCACTTACACTTTTGTAAGTGTGTTTCAAATATTTTTGTCTTTTTTTGTTATGTTTTCTATTTTAAATAAATGCAATTATTGTGTGTACAACTGACCTGTGCTCGTTGGAGAAATTCAGATTTCATACCAATCTGCATTCTAAATGAAATTTAGGATAGTTTTTAAGAACGATTTATAATGAAGACCAAGCTGTTTCTCCTGATGGGAGAGATTTCATTACAACTGGGTGTTAAATTAGACCTGCAGACTAATTTCTTCCCAAACAAAACCAAAATTTAAAATTAAGCCAATAAATTCATATAATATCCTTCAATTTTGTATTTGAGAATAGATGCAGCTTTCATAGACAATAATAACAGATCATTAACAAAAAATATAAGATGTGCAAAGAAAGTGTAGATACAATGTGATATCTTCGCATAGCAAGTATGTTTGCTGCTTTATTAAACTTTTACATTTATATTAAAATTCAAACCCCAGTATATTACATGTTCTCATTTGTTTTAGTTTACCTTATGTTAAGATAAAATTAAGATTTGCTGGAGAAGATATCCATCCATGCATTTCAGTTTCAACTTAAGTCAGAAAATCTGCCCTGGTTTCATTAAAATGCTCCCAGATCATCTGTAGTCCAGGTTATAAAAATTATTAGATGCATCAGAGCTGATTTTAAAGGAAGTGGTGGTTTGGTGGTATGATATTTAAAATTTTCCCGGTGATTGAAGTGGCAAAAGTGTGTTTTGGTTTGAAACTGTTGTGTTTGTTTCTGGGGCTGAGGCACGTCTGTGTAAAGAGAAGTCTGATGACCTTGGTAGAGGTTCATTCTCTCAGATTGCCCTGCTAGTCTGAGCATGTGCTTCACGTTTTCAATGAGCTTCATATTAATTAGCACATCAATTGAAATGGTGAAGATGCTTTATTCAAAATATTTTGGGCTGTTTAGTCTCAATTTATTAAACAGGTACAAATAATGGCTCCCTATTGTGAAGCATCAGGGCCTCTATTCACAGCTGTAAATAGTTTTTTTGCTTTATGAATGAATCACATCTTTTGTCTTTATGAAGCATTTCTATTCTAAAAAAATACAAGTGTGTCCATTGTGACCTTAAACACATGGAGAGTCTTGTGGTATGTGTTTTTCATTTTAAATCCAATTCATTGTTATAGTCTAGAGCCACGCGTACTGCAGTGTACATCTCTCTGGTCAAGCTGGCTTCCCAAAAATGCTGCACAATCTGTCAGCAATGACTCTTCTCTGGTATAATGCTACACCGCTCCCTGTCTCAGGAGGAAAAAAAATACTGTAGAGTACTGAAGCATCTTTTTGCAGTATAGTCAGCAGGCATGGAGGGTGTTGGGTTCAGAGGCAGTGCTGAAGAATTCTGCACTCCACATATCATGTCCTAGTGCTGATGAGGCAGACAGCTCAGTAGCCCAACGGTTCCCTCACTGCAGGGAAAACTGCACCATTAATAACAACCTGGTGATAGAAAGCCAGACATCGACTGGCTTGCTGTCTTTCACCAGATTCTTTGCATCTGTTAGCTCCCTTAATATATACTATTATTTCTCTGGTCTGCTTCTCTGAATCTACCACACACTGACCTGCTTAACTCTGTTGTTACGTGTACGTCAGAGTGAATCCACAAAAAAACAAAAAAAACAAAACTAAAAGCACCCCTTAAGTCAAGTATACAATGCTCTGGACCCGACACAGCAGAACAGCTGACTCGGATATAGTTACGGTCAATTACATTTTCACAGATATCCCTCTTTACTCTGCAGTGTTGAGCACACAAAATACGTGCTATGATCTGTTGCAAGCGGAACATGAATGCTTGTGCCAGTAAGGGCTGAGTATGGACCAGGGCAGTACATTTACATGTTCTCAGCATCTTCCATCCTGTTCTGATTCAATTTTCAGCACCTGTTCCATCCTTATGTTGCAGGATGACTTCATTTTCTGCAATGATGCAATCTGTCGGGCCTGGCAAGCAAGTCGTAGCAGAGGAGGCAGAGGGAAGAAGCCCACCCATCATTTGTCACATTTTACAAGCTGCTGCTAGTCTGTACGTTGAGAATCTACCGTAAAGCCCTTTAATGCTGATGTGCTCGCGGCAACATATGCTATACAGCCAGACTTGTACAGAGCCTTTGATGTCACAAAAGCCTTTTGTAATTATGATTGATTCTGCTTTCATGTCTGTGAGTTTGATCCATCTACAATTCATCTGCTATACTGCCTTTGTTATCTTACAAGCTCACCTTCACCTCCTCTTAGGCCTGCAGTAATAAGACATAACACTGTTAACTAGCTATATGTTAGTCATTGAGCTCTTAACCTCATAGGATGACATAGTTGATCATAGTTGATGACATAGTTTCAGTTTCTGAAACATTTAGCATCACTTTGTGATAAAAACATTACAGCGTCAATTAACTTTTATTTTATCTCTGATGTGAAAATCCTGATTAGCTGCTTCTGACTAATAGCATACAGCAGACTGGCATGTTGTCATTACCCACATAGAGAACACACCCACATACAAACAGGACTGAGAGATGCGTAACTCGTGGATGCATGAGACACAAACACAAATAGGCTTTTTCTGAGCACGTCTTTGTGCTTCTCCTCAGCACAGATGGCAGAATAATGGGTTTATTCCTGCTTCTGAGCCTATCCTTCACTCATGCTTTATTTTCCTTTTCATCTTGTCCCTCTTCTTCTCCCAAGGCCATCACTGTCCTATCCTTGTTTCTTTGTCTCCCTGCCCCCTCCCAGTTTTTACACAATGTGTGACACCCTGTTATTTGGCCTCCCTTCCAAGACTAGTGCTAAATGGTCAGATAGAGTTTAGGAGCATTCATCACTGTAATCATGTTGTTTAATTATTCATAGGGTCCATCAGACCTCTTCCTGATGTGGCATGTACTTATGAGAGTGGCAACATTAGTCTGCCAGGAGCTCCTAGTGCAAAATGGACAAAGGACGATAAAGCAGGGTAGCTCGGTGGATTGATTCATTATTGTACATCTTTGACTAATGGCACATTGAAAACATTAAATTATCATTCATAAGAAGTATATGGACAGAGCATACAATACCACATTGTGCTTTAAGTCATACTCTTTAATTTTCTACAGGAAAATGCAAAAAGTAAATTTACTTACTAAATGCAAAACTCTTGCCTCCTTGCTAGCAAACCATTATGGCAGACGGTTTGAGTTTCAGAGATGTGCAAACAACCCAGCCTAAGTCAGGCTTCATCATTTCAGATTATGGTGACCAGCTTCCAGCTGGGCACACTGGGAGCAGATGGCCCTGTAATCACCAGAGTTCATCCAGGGCTACAGAAGCAGTCATTACCAGCTCTCAATATTTGATTTAATTTCAAATATAGTTTAAAATATAGGACATGTCAGCAGGCAGCACTGTAGGCTTCATGAAGGCAGAGGCTGCAGCGCTACCTGCTTTATAATCATGGGGTTTTTTTTGGAGTGTGGAAGCTCAGAAATGTGTAATAATGTCTGCATACAGCTGAGTGGGAGCTTGAGACCAGCTTCTTTGATGTACATCTGAAGCTGTATATCTACAGGAACAGAGATTTGAGCTTTCCCAACTGGGACACACATTAATAAATATCTCTTCCATACACTTCCTCTTCCTCTCTTTATAATAAATATATATAAATGATGCACACGTCTACACTTTCCTGCCATTGTTCAGGCAAGTTTCCTGCTTTCCACTTCTTGTTCCTGTGCATAGTTCACATATATCCAATATTACAGTAAGCAGCACACAAAAGGAAACACCCACAAGTATAGATTGATTAGATGCGTGGTATTCCCAGTTCTACGGAAAGCAGGTATTAAACTATATTCAGAATGAAACAAGTGATTGTGATACTTGTGTTACGTAGAGTCGTTCTACATGCATGTCTGTCACTACCACCCACATTTTAACAAATGCTTCTTCTGAGTCACACAGTACACTGATGCCACACTCTGCATGTTTTCTACTCCTAAAACAATAGAAAAAAAGCACAATTGGTCCTTTTTACGATCTTTTCTACGTAAACACCTGCAGATATGTGAGAGACACATCTGCGTAACAAAGCCTGGAAACATTAAGTGCCTGCAAGACTTTGTTTCTTCAGTGCAGCCAAAATAAAGTGATTTTGTCTCCTCTTGGCATTAATATGTTTCTGCTGTTACACAACACAGTTGAACATCCTTCACAATTCCGCTTTAACAAGGGAAATGCCAACGTGCTAATGCCAAAGACTGTGAGCTTGCAGATGCAATTTCAAGCTGAAGGGATACCTCAGGGGATTGAAGGAATCAACGGCTTAAAGGAGATTTGAGTGCTGCAGGTTCATGTGAATCATCCCAGCATCAAAACAATTGACTCTGAATTATGGATTTTCTGCAGGCAGTTTGAACCAGGAACAAATCCGTATTAAATGTATTCCAAGTGCTTGAGCCATGATGGTGCAAATTTATATTATCATGCTTAAGTGATTGATGTTAAGTGTTGATGCTAAAATGCATTACACAGTAAACTGAAAGACACACATGTTTTTTGCTGCTGTATGGTTTAAAATGTCTTAATTCTAGGACATAAAATTAAATTTGTTTGTCACACACACACACACACACACATCAAACATGCTGAAAGCAAGAGTAAAAGCACATCAAAATGTACACATTTAAAACTTAAGGATAAGTGGCATAGCCATGCCAGACTTTAATCTTGTAATCCACCATGAAAGCAAAAGAGAAGCATCAGAAGCATCTAGACTTTATGTGGTCGCCAGAGAAAAGGGTATTTTTGCTTGATGACTGTAATTTATAGCGGAATGAGCAATGAGACAAGGTGTGTGAAGGGAGGAAAACTGGTCATATGTTTGAACAGTTAAAGTTGATTAAGGGAATCTTGTAGCTCAACTGAGACTATGTTTAGGTTAAAAACTTTAATAATTGATCCACTTAAAGACAAACTGTCTTTCTGCAGCGCTCCCGAAAAACAACCAGCAGCTCACATCAATAAGATCTAATGCCTCCTCTAGGCTCTTATCTTGTACTCGGGCCGTTAGCTGTCTCTCAAGCTCCTCGCTCTGCCTTTCACTCTGTTGTCTTTGCAACAGATCTGAAGTCTGTCTTCCGGGATATTCTCCTTGGGATCTACATGCTATCTCTCTCCCAATTATCTTTCTTTATATATTGTAATTGATACAGATGCTCTGTATTAAATGCAAGCATCTTATATGAAGGAGTAAATTTGAGAACATGTTCTGTATAAAAGAAACATTTGTGGAAAACTAAGAAAAATAATTTAAGTCACATGAAGCCATCAGCATTGATGGCTTTTGAAGACATTTCAGGAGATGACATCAAGTAAAACAAACATACTGTAGATAAATAGTGAAAATACATTAATACCATCAGTGGGTTTATACAACCACTGGAGACAAATGATGGTTTTAAAAAGTGGCAATCCACAAAGGTAATTACATTTTATTGAAAAATCCAGTAATTAGTAACAGAAAGGTTGTCTGTTTGAAACGGCGGGCTTTACAGGGTTAAATCCTGCATATGCAGAGATGCAGCTGGAAAGGAGAGGGCGGCGTGGAGGGAATTGGGGCTTACAGCATTCATACATCTCCTTTCTATTTATGCACATATAAAATTTTGATCACACTGCTAGCTCCCCTGAGAGCAGTCTAGCAGATACATCTAAGGAAATGAGCCTTTAAGGTTATGTATGATATGTTGTGTGAACCTCATGAAAACTGGAGCTGAGTTACCGGGTATATATATATATTTATTCGTTATTACAATAATTACATGTTTTTGTCATTTGCAGTTTTTTCCAAGAGGGGAAATCCTGTAGCAGTGCGTATCTAAAGGCATTTTCACTTCATGTTGGTTTATTATTTTAATCCAGAAGTTTGTGTATTGCTAAAGTGGGATGGCATGAGTCTTTAACACCCCCTGAGATGTCAATTTGTACACCATTACTCATCCAACAGCCATAGATGGCTAATGTGACCACTGCAACATATTAAGAGGATAACCTCTTCTTTCCATTTGAAGATTAAATTGCACTACACAGCATTTTTGGCCTGCTGTTTACAGATGCTCTGTTAATGAACCTCAGAATTAATGGCTCCTGCCGGGCCGGCGGGGGCTGACTGTCCACACCACATACAAAGCAAACTCAGGTTCTCCTGAAACTAAAGAGAAATTTGAATGAACAGAATAAAGCTTCAACAGACCTGCTTAAGCATCTCCTTCTTTTTCTGTTTCATTTGCTCCAATTAAGTCCTCCACCCCCCCCCCCCTCCACACACACACACACACATATTTTTTTTTAATGTTTTTTGCCTTCCCCATCAGCATCAGTTAGCCATTGAGAGTGGTTGTCTTGGCAACACCACCCACATGAGCCAGGTACCTTCCCTGTTACCGTAGCAACTGGTTCCATACAGAATTTCAAGCATGTCACACTTCTTCTCCCTTCCAACTCATTAAGCGTCTGTCTCTCTCTGACAACGCCCCCCCAATGAAACAGTCAGCACACGTCAAGTTCGACTTGATGTCGGCAGCAGATTGTTGATTGCTGATGGATTAACTGTTCATGCATAGCTTATGCGTCATTGTAAATTACACGTACTCTTCTGAATCATGCTGAGCTGGACGTATTTTATCTGCATTAATCTTTCATTCCCCATGATCTAAAATTTTTTTACTCATATATTATAGTGAAGTGCAAACCAAATGGCAGATAAATGATAGTTTTTGAGGAAAACCACCTGCTATAACAAGTAATTCTATGAGGCATCTGTTCCACAACCAGTAGGCAAGCAGATGTTACATTTGTTTTAAGGTGTGACTTGTTTTAATGCTGTAACTCAACTCAAAAACAATGAAAATGAATAGTAAGATTAATTGTAAACTGTTGCATCCGCACCCTATCATGGACACACCCACTACAATCAGGTTTCCTTCTCATCTACGACCTCGGACTGTTCCTGGATTTCCTCTTTGGCTCATCGTTTTGGATTTTGGCTTCCCTTCCCCTGCAATCTGATTTCCTGGTTCTGACACAAGACTGTTTTCCGGATTCCACTCTGCTCCCATCCTGGACTTACGCCTGGCTAAAGGACACCCATCTGGATCTGCCTGATTCTCTTTGTTTGTTAATAAACAAATCAGTATAACTCTGAACTCTCGGTCTCCGGGTGTCCTTCGTTACATAAACAGATCAAATGTGTAGTTCTTTGAACACAAAGATTTTCTCTTTTTCTCTATCAGATCAGATCAATCAGATATTAGACAACAGATTCATATATTTGTATGTGTGTATGTATGTAGGTAGGGTGGATGGATGGATGGATGAGGACTCCATTGTTTGTTTATTATGTAAATTTACAGAGGACATAGTTTAGAAGTGTTCTTTTTCATGCAATAAGTAAACATAAATACGTACACAAATTAAATCTATACAAGCAGTCTGAAGGATTTATGACTGCAGTTGCCCTCAGAACAAAAACTTTATACAACTGCAAATTAAGTTTGAAATGTCAGAAACAGCCGTTCAACAATTTACCCATTGAACTCTAAAGCACACCACGTTTTTCTTTTAAACTGCATTTCAAACAAACAAAAATCCCTCCATGCACACTCTGGAGTAAAAAACTTTAGCCTTTATCCAAAAATGGTCCCCTGAAGACAACTTTAGAAGATTCAAGATTTCATTTATTTTTAATTAGATGAGTTTGAATATAGAATATGAATGCCGCCCCTCAAGCGACTGATAAAAACATTACGGTCTGACACTAAGCAGGATGAACAGAAAGGACACATGATCCAACTGATCAAAATGAAATAGTGAAAGGGCTTTTTATGTATCAGAAATGTCCAGGGTATTTATTCTCCTGATAAAGATGAATTATCACATAACTCACTTGCTGTAAATGTTCTATGGCTTTAAAATGAAGCATTACGAAAGAACTGTTTGGTGAGACAACTGAGTGTATTAATGCTCTTATACATGCTCTTATACTTATGCTCTATCCCTGGTCAGCTAAATACTGAGCTTACTGGTTAAAAGAGCTTCTTATTCAAGTGTTGATCTGTGATTTACTATGTCCATTTTGTATATAGACTGAGTGTTAATCACAAAGGTGTCTCCTACACTAATCAGCCCTAATAATTTACTAATCAAGGTAATACATATATAATGTTTGAAGACCATCCACCATGAAAAGAAGAGAAATACTTAAGAAGGATGTGTAAAAAGTCAAATTATGCATTATTAATAACTATCCCACCACTATCAGTGACAGTGTTTTTTGTGATCATTTCAGTTTTGTTCATATGCTCCTCTTCCTAAATGTCACTGAATGAATCAGTCTATCACGTCTTTCTGATTCGTACATTATGAAACATATCTTTCTATTTGGCTGTTTCAGCCTGAGTTGTTTCAACAAGCTCAGACATTATGCTATTGCAAAACAAGAGACTTCTAATGACTGATTTTTAAAGATTCCCATAAACCAGCACTGTTGCAATACTGCTCCCATTTCTTGTTTCTGCAGGCATCACTCCAACACAAATGCTGAATAGTTTTCAACGGATCTTTGAGGCATGTTTTGACAAATCCATTAGGAAATTATAGCTATTCTAACTGAAATCATGTCAGACCACCATGTCCTATATTGCCTTGACTGTGTTGTTCCAGACCAAAGAAACTCTGGTGAGATAATGCATGCTGGTCATGCAGTCTGCAGGAGATTAAATATTAGTGTTATCTCATTTCCTCTAGAAATAAACTGAACTCACGACTGCCTAGTTACAGAGAAAATGGTTTAATTATTGAGTTTATCTATAAAATGAGCTCTCACCAAGGCCTGGAACCTTCTTTGTACTTTAAACTTTCCATTTTATATACTACCAATCTCAAGTAGTGTTCCATAGAATTATTCTATTTATCAGCTTAGCTCTTACATGGGTATTGGATGTTAAGCGGCACTGCTTCTTCACAGAACATGATCTGTTTTTGAGAAAAAAAATAGTACTGGTAATCATTTTTCCAAATAACTTGAGGTATCTTGTTATTGTCATCAAAGGCAGCTACCACAATACCGGATTCTTCTTCTCAGTAAACGTCTGCACTGACAGGTCAAATCGTTATCTGATGCAAATCTGTTTCCATAAACAAAAGTTACATTTTTTTAAACCTTCTGCCTCATGGGAAGGGAGGGGACAACTAAGAATCCTTTAGTGGGAATGTACTGTCAGCAACAAATTACCCCTGTACACATTGATGCTGGTAAACATATAATTACAGACAATTATTTTGGGAAAACTACAGAATTTTCCTTTGAAAGGCTTAGTAGAAAAGGGTAAGTTTAAGTAAACAGGATGGACTTCAGAACTGATGAAACTTAGATAAATGTGTGAAAACACTCAGGGCCAAATCTACTAAAGGTTTGCGTGTACTAAAATTCGTACAAACAAGGTTTTTTGAGGTAGCTGGATTCCCCGGTGTTATAGAAGCAATTGACTGCACCCATGTGCAGCTTGTGCCTCCCGTAAACTCTGAGCATATATACAGATACCGAAAATACACCATTCATTGAATGTGCAGTGCGTTTGTGATGCCTTTGGCATCATAACCAACGTTGCGGTAAAATATCCCGGATCAGTACATGGTTCCTTTTCAGAAACAGTGTTTTATGTTCCAAGTTGAGGGATGGTGAGTTTGGAGATCTTCTAGCTGATCTTCTAGATCTTTGGAGGCTTCTAGATGAGTACATTTGCCAAATCATTTGTAAAACAATAATCTTATTAAAAAACAGGAACACCTTTCATATTGATTCATATATTTTATGGTGACAGTGCATACCCCCTACACCCCTCCTCCTGACACCTGTTCTCAACCAGACCACTGCCGGAGAGAGAGACCAG
>JBAMHV010000006.1:15233972-15246250 GCA_037177535.1 Pseudomugil gertrudae | reverse complement strand
TCAACACCTCTAATTCCATTGGATCAAACTTATACTTTCGCTTGCGGTTATGTGAAGTCACCATGACACACGCTAAACCCTCATTTAAATAGACGTGTCTCCGACACTTTGCACCCGCTGTCATTTGCGTCAGCAATCTTAGTAAATCACATACTAACCACGGTCCCGCCCCACACGCTAAATTCCAGATTCCACCCGCTAATTAGTACACGCAAATTGAGATCTTAGTAGATTCGGCCCTGAATGTGAAAGATTTTTATTAAAATCTCACGTGAAAACTGAAATGCACAGAATTGCAGTTTGAAAAATGTTGTTGTGGGTTAATGGGGGTGGGGGCAAGAGGAGGGGGCAGAAAGGGGACAGAAAAATAACAAGGAGCCCGTTCACATGAATTATTCAGGAGCAATCACATTCACACAAGGAAAGCGAAAAGATGTCACTGGCCACTGAGAGCTGCTGAGGCAGATGGAGCAGCAGTGTCGGAGTAGGGGAGGGGTGCATCTGAGATGTAGCAGTGGAGAGAAAAAAATAGGCTGGGGCAGAGAGAAAAAGGAATAAGGAGGGGCTAAACCCAAGTGGAGATAGACATGAGGAATTTTCTTTTGTGTTTAATTTAGTGTCCAGGTCTAGACCGCAAGGAAGGGGGTAGGGTAAATAAAAACAGGTAGCACAGCAAGAGGGAGAGTGTCTAGGTGGTGAGAGAGTGCGTGACAAGCCCTGTCAACAAGCGACAGCCCAGACCTTTCGAGGGTCTTTAATAATTGATGCAACTTCTGCAGTGTGCCATCTTTAAAAAAGCAGCTGGTGTGTGGTGAATCTGTGAGTTGGATGTTTCTACTTCTGAGTCTTCTATCAGTGCACATACGTCACCTAATCATGTGTAAAACTGACCAAAATTTCTTTCTTAATAAACCATTTTAATGTCAAATATTTTACCTACTAAACTCAATTATTCAATGTGTTTATTCAAAGAATTTTCCATATCTAAATAAATGTAATCTGCTTCAGTATAAGAGATGACATGATTGAAAAGATAGAAGTCAATAGAAAGCTATTTCAATTTACTTTAAAGCCTGCAAGATTATGATGATTAAGAAATGTATTATTTATTTCTCTGATAATTACCCAACTGGAAAGTAAGTAACAAGGTAAAACTTTTAAACAACCAGTAATTGTCTGTAAAAGCTCTTTCAAACAACTCATTACATCCTTTGTTCTTTAAGATGTATGTATGCGTGGGTTCTCTCCGGGTTCCTCCTACCCACAAGACATGCATGTTAGGTTAATAGCTATGGTTAAAATGTCTGCTTATTATATGTAAGTCGCTTTGGATAAAAGCATCTGCCAAATGACTGTATGTATAGTATGTGACTGGTTTGTCTCTTTTAGCTGTGGTATGTGTCTTAAAACCTGGTGGAGGGGTGGACTAAAGACAAAAGACAAACTAATTAACATTTCTGGATTATTTGGGGTTATTACAAAACTCAGAATTGACCTTGGTGAAGGATGCACTCGGTGTTCTTGCTGTTGAAGCAAAAAAGACAAAAAGACAAAACTTATAATAAGGGGGCTCAAATTGGAGGTGCTGCTCCTCCACACCAAGAGAAGCCAAATGAGGTTGCTCAGGCATAGGATGCCTCCTGAACACCTCCTAGGTGAGGTTCCAGGTCCATGCTCCACGTCTCCTGTGTCTCTACAATGCACAAGCAAAGGTATGATAATGTGTCATGGTTTGAAGTTTTTGTGTTGTCTTTTGTTCTTGTTTCCTGTTTTATTTTGTACTTCTTCCTCTGTCTAGCTGTCTGTGTCCTGTTCGTTAGTTCACCTGGTTTCATTTAGTTCATTCAGTCCACCTGTGTCTTGTTGTGTTCTCTGTATATTTACCACTTGGTTTCAATTCACCTTTGCCAGTTTGTCCTTCTGGTCCTGTTTTCGCATGATCTAGTGTTTGTTTCTCGTGTTTGCCAAGTTTTTGATCTGACATCTAGTTTCTCCATCCTGCCTGCCTCCTGTTCTGCATTTGGGTCCTCACCTCCACTAACATCCTCGGTAGGTTTATTGGCACTGCTGTAACATTATCCCCCATCATAAAAAGGATACAGTAGAAATGTAATACTATTCTTGTTTTACCTGCTTCTTTATTGTGTCCGTAGTCTCTGCCAGTATTTTAATATGGTACTTATACAGGCAAGAGAGGCAGTTTTCACTTTAACATGAGCTATGCTGAAATTGGCAGGCTTACAGTAATACTGCCCACACTGTAGGAAATGTTTCTAGGACACGTGCCTTGCATCAAAATGTAGACCAAGCTATTAAGTGATGAATTTCTCAGTAACTAGTGATATATCTGGGCTACACAGTTCAGCAGTGGTTAGCACTGCAGCCTCACAACAATAAGGTTGCTGGTTAAAGCCTTGCCTGGGGGGGTGGTCAGAACAGAGGCCTTTCTGTGTGGAGTCTGCATATTCTCCCTGTGTATGCACGGGTTCTGTCTGGGTACACTGGCTTCCTCCCACTGTGCAAAGACAGATGTGCTAGATTGATTGGCCACTCTGATTTGTCCCTAGCAATGAGTGTGAGTAGTTGTTTGTCTCTGTGTTGGCCATGTGGTAGACTGATGACCTGTACAGGATGTACCCTGCCTCTTACCTATATTGCAGGGATATTCTATTCTACAGTCATTTAGCAGATGCTTTTTTCAAAGCTGCTTACATCTGAGAATAAGAACACAAGCAAGAAATCAAACAATAGGAAGCAGAAAAGATAAGAGTCAGCCAGACTGTTGCAAATCTAGCTGGCCACAGGTGTTGTCCTGTAGTGCTAGAAGCTTCCCCTAGACCCTGAATTGGATAAAGCGGTATAGAAAATGAATGAATAGTAATATAACTGTTTTTTTAATACCATTGAATACTTGTTGCAGTTTTATAAAAGTTCTACTTCCAGTGTTCTGTCTGGGTAAATGGCTCAGCAGCAAATATGTCTGCAGTATATTAACGTCAGGAGATCTAGACTAGGAGTCTAGTTGGTTTGTTGATATGAATATGCATGTATGTGGAATCACAGCATGAATAATGTGCACAATTGTAAATGATGTTTTGAGGGATCAAAATAAGGCCTGCCTCTACTAAAGGCCAGGTACCCTAAGCAATTGGGGGGAAAAAGGAGTCTTGGCCTTTATTTAAGGTTTTGCAGTTCTCTGTTTTTCTGTCTTCTGTTGATCAAGATTTACATTTCTGCTTTTATCCTAATTGAACAGAAACAGTTATTGGGCTACACCCACAAGTCTAGTCTAAATGTGGTGGTTAAATAAGATACAATTAGTTTATTTCAGTAGGATGTTGCCTCTATTTAAACACTGCTAGTTTTCAAATGTTCCAATGAATGTGTTTTAAAACCGTACAACAGAGCCAGATTAACTTTCCAAAAACTACATCCATCTTCCTCCATAACTGTTTCTAATATTTGTACGTAGAATTTCAAGGAGGGTTTGATATGTCTCAGTGGGCCCAACAATGTCATAAACTCAGCCAGTCAGGAAAATAGATTTTTAATCCTGTTTATGTACAACTTCATGCTCTACTATATCACAAGCTTAGTTTTTTTTGCATCTGCCAGCTGCTTGGGCTGAGTAAGAACAGGGCTGGACTTACACACTCCAGCCCACGACCCACATAAGATCCTACATGCTCTACTCTGTGCTGCTCAGTTTCTCAAATCAGCTGCTGTGCCAAGGCAATCCCCTTCTATCTCTACCAGACCTCAGTCTCCTTCACTCTCTCTCTCTGTTTCCTGTCAAACACGGAAGACAGTGTGTTATCACCACACTGCAGATGTCGTTGAGGGAGGCTCCTCCAAAACCTCCCACTGGCTGCAGCAGGACCAAATAGCCCCTTTCACCCTGGCATTGAATATTTTCACAGAAATGTGTCTCATTAGGTTTACTGAGGCAGGCACGATGGGTGTGAGGACCTAAGGGTAGTTGTGATATCTTCACTCTGCAAGACACCAGAGACGTTGAAGGGCTGGATGGCATCAGGATGAGTGTGCTATTCTTCCAATCCCTCAGGGTGATATGGAGAAAACCAGTGATTTGCAACAAACATCTTCCCTTGCAAATACCCACAAACTCATAATCTTACCTCAGCTTTAAGTGTTACGCACTCAGGTGCAAGCAATCATAACTGAAACGCTCCAAGCTTGAAATTATTCCATGAATCTCCCTATGCAAGCGTTATGTGGGTTTAAATGAGAGAATGATGAAAGGAAAAGTAATCTTTCCAAAACTGGTAGCAGTTTTTTTATATAATTTTCTTCCATTATTATATGTAACTAAAATAGATGAAAGTAGGAAAAAAACGTATAAGATTATAGAAGTGGCATAACAAACATTTCCAAACATATACTATGTATGTAGCATTTTAAAAGTGTGTATAAGTCTATCTTGACAAACACCCAAGTCTGAAAGTAAAAAAAGACCAGAAGAAAACATTAATCTTCCTAATTTGTCTTTGGTAGTGCCCTTGTATATCTTTGAGAAAATGCAGTGGAAACACAGTATGTAATTAATGCTAATGCAGGTTTTTGCAGAAAAGCGGAAGAAACTTTGTACCTACAGACACATGGAAGTGTGATGCATTAATTTGCACCAAACATTATGACAACTGGCAGCAAGAAAAATAAATAAATAAGAGCCCCATAACAACACTCTAATCTGAGCAATACAAGGCACTGTTGCAGCAGAGTTGATTGCAGCAATGGCCCTATGGGGTGCTTTGGTGTCATTCATTAGTTTGTCACCTCTGGTAGCAACTCAGTTGCTTAGACGTATTTAGACCAATCATTTCCCGCAGCTCAACATAGTTTAATTTAAAAATGACTTTCCAAGCTCTAATCTCAGTCCTGTGTGTGTGTGTGTGTGTGCTGCATTACAAAACAATGGGAAAGGAAGCCAGAGTGAGAGACCGGAGGGAAACCTTTTTATACAGGAAAAGGTTAATTTAATGCACATTGGTGGATACATGGAAGAGAATAACAAGCACACAGGAATGCATTAGTGGAACCTGATAATCTCCAAAAATAATTACGTGAATGTGGGGCAGTCTATGTGTGTACATGTGTGTTTTTGTGAGAGAGATCTGTGTGAGAGACCTTCTTACATATAAAGCTAACACAATTCTCAATTGACTATACAATTCAGTGAATGTGTTTGTGTGTGTGTGTGTGTGTGTCTCGATGTATATCCCTGTGTCCAGGGTGTACACATTTCACAAAAGCTCAGATAAACCTCCTACACATCATGATCCTGACAGGGATAAACCAAATATAGAAAATTGAATATTTTTATTCCATATGTATAGATCAAATGACTTTCTTTTCATTGCCTCAGTACTCGCATTGTATATCCAATGATCCTACAGCTTGGCCTTGTAGACCCTTCAGTGTGTTATAAAAAGTTATCTGGAAGAGACATAAAATAATAAATCTGAAGCCGGATTACTGTGTTCTTTGCAGTCTTGATAATTTAGGGTTTGTTGGGGTGCTCAGTTGTACTTTACAGTGAGACACTATATCCTTAAAACTTGATTTTAATTGATTAGCTAACAGTGAGAGGAGGTTGTTTATAAAGTAACAAGGTAATTAATCTGACAACAGACAAAATGGCCCTTTTTAGTTTTATCTCTATAGCCCTTTTTAGTCATTTCCCTGTTTATGTTGTTTATGTGTTTATGTTGTTCACTGTTGCAAAGCCTTATTGTGTCTTAGTGGCCAAGAGATTCTTAATAGCAACATAAACAAAATGATATGTTTAACTTTGTAAACAAGGGGTTAAAAACATGGTAAGGTGATTGATGAAACTGTCATAAACTTATAGTAATTTAAAGCAACAAATTAATTTGTTTTAATACATAATTATAAGATTATGCATAGAGAATCAAGTCCAGGCTCTGTGGTACCACTGAGACATGCAATAAACAAGAGGAAATGCTCCAGCATGCACTCAATGACGTAAGCAGGAAATAGGAAATTATGAAAAAGAACTGTATGAAATTTGCAGGGATTTGTTTACAACACAGTGACGATGGTATCTGTGTTTCCTCTATTCCTATATGATATGCTGGAGCCGTAATAAACATTAAAGTTAAGTGCAATGTACTCACAAAAAATACAAACAAGAAAACTTCAGAAGAAATTTTAATGGATGCCAACGCAGTTACTGCCTGTGCCTGTGTGGCAGCCAATTTACTAAGATGGAGCACCTATGTGACTATGGTGACAGCAAAGGTCCTGATGAGTGTGAATGAGGGACTGAAAACATACTGACACGTGAAAACATCTGCATTATAGTCCGTGTGTATAAGACAGAGAAAGAGGGAATAACAGAGGAGGCACACTAATGCATGTGTCTGTATTTAGGCAGTGAACCACAGCACTAAAACGCACTCACTTCCATTGTACATCAATAAAAACTGTGGATTGTTCATCAAATGCATCCTGTTCTTTTGAATCGCCATATGCTACTGTATTTGAGGAGGTATGTTCATAATTCCTGTCTTAACATCAATGTCCCTGGTGTGCTCACTGACATTGCTAAGATGACAGTCATTCTGTGTCTGCTGAGTCATTCAGAAAGAGGCAGTGAGGTCTCAAAGAACCCCTCTAACAACCAAGTGCTGTATGCAAACAAAAAGTGCTATCAAAAAGAGTCTTGGACTGAAGGTGTCAGAAGGGTTGGAGGAATTCCTGAAGGTAAATTTATTCTGCCCTAATGTGCACAGCATTTAAAATGTGGCAAGTTGAAAACACAGAAGAATTGCATTTAGGTATCAGACTCCTAAGTATGTGTTGAGTGGGGGCTAATGGGAGGAAAAAGTAGACTTTCTGATGTTTTGAGCAGCGTAAATCAAATCTATAAGTCCCAGCTTTTTTGCACTCCAAATTTATTTGAAGTCAGTTCAATTTCCTCATCTTTCATACACAGTTTGTGTAAATAGACTTGGAGTAAATGCTAGAGTAGAGAGGATTTTTAAAGCAACATATTAATTTGTTTTAATACATAATTATAAGATTATGCATAGAGAATCAAGTCCAGACTCTGTAGTGGTACCACTGAGACATGCAATAAACAAGAGGAAATGCTCCAGCATGCACTGATTTTGGATTTTTCTTAAACCAGTACCCGCAATTGTGTGGAAACCATGACATATATCTAAATATGTTGAAGTTTTTATCTTTTTGTGATCTGTTCAAGACATGTTTTGATATATGTTTTGTGGGAGTAGTGTCAAAGCTTTGGGTGAAGTTAGCTGCTTGAAATCCTAAAGAAGCTATACGAATATATGCCTAATGCTTACGGCACTGGTACCCATAATAAAGGGCTGTACGGTGAAGTTGTGGCTTAGCTTGAACCACAGAGGATTGTCGTCATTCTTTGGTAATTATTCTGAACAACTATTTACCTCACAGTGGGACTTAAAGTTCAAGCTGAAACTTTCTCAGAAGAGCATGTGGAAAAATACCGTAAAGTTAAAATCTACGATGTCTCAATACACTACCCCACCACAACATCTTGATATGCAGCCACATATGATAACATGTTTCATGTTATCATTTCACTTTCCATTACGATCTAACTACCCTGCATAAGTTCACTGGCAGCTATAAAGGTGAATGTTTCTGTTACCTTTTGTGGCCACAAGAAAACTTTGCCCTGTATCAATTAGCTAAATGCTTAAAGTGCAACGACAGGTAAGTGCTCCCCAAGCTGAGATATGAGAGAAGCCGTTACATATGTGACAAGCTTCTGTCCACTTAACACAAGATGATGCTGAATATGCATTTCAGGTACAAAAAATGTTTTTCAAACTGAGCTGCAGTGGGACTAATCCAAAACAAAGTGGAAATAAAAGTTTCACACAGTGTTACATACACAGTGTGATTATACACAGATAAAATGCTACCAAAAAGCAATGCTGCATTAAAATATGATACAACACGGGGTAAAAATGAATTTACCCAATTCTAGTTTTAATGGAATTAACTTGTGAGAGTATATTAAAAAAAGCTGACGATTTTATTAGAACTAATACCACATTGTAATTCAGCCAGTCAACCCTCTTACGGCATAATCTTCAGTGTAAACCTTCACAGGCAGGTCTCCTTGTATGAAGCTAAAGCCCGTTCCTCAGCGTAGTCATAATCCCTCTAAGGCTCTTAGAGAAGTGAAATTATTTCGAAATGAAAGGAGAGGCTTTACCCCTGTTCAAGACTCGCTGTGAAAGATGCCTAATAAATAAACATCTCTCAAATCATGTCAGGATTTTCAGACTCAGTCAGAATGCCTTGTTGCCAGATATGTGAATCCGGTAATGTTGAAAGACTGCAGTTGACTTGAACTGAATCTTCAGATGAAACATGACTCATCATCCTCTCACTTCTTCGTTTCCTTCCTACATCTACTTTTACGTATTCTCACTCCATCACCACCCCTACTCACGAGGTATGAAGGTCAAGTTAATCAAACTGAGAGTCTACTGTAAGCCACAATGAGACAGGCAGAGGTGAGAGCAGCTGGTGGCCCTCACTAATCTGACACTATGTACAAGAGTGTTTCCCCTTCCCCTACTGCTAAAGACAGATGCCAATAGGATGGTCTTACATCTCACATTTGTATCTCTTTATCACACTTGTACATAAAATCTATTGGCTTTTGCTTGCTCACATACAATTTTAAGAGGACATTACAAAATAGGGGGTTTCAAAAAATCTGATGGTTTATATGTCACTTTGCCTTTTTCATTTAAAAATTTATTCCCCAGTTTTTAATGTAGTGTATGTTTATTTCACCATTCAGATTATAGCTTTCACTCTATTCGGTGAGCTTAGATGTAAAAGAATGAGCACTGAATATGCACGACTCTATCATATTAAAAAGCAGCAGCACTTCTCTGAAGGATATGTAAAAGCTGATTTCCTCCTCTGGCAGGGCCAGATGGGATGCAGTGAGATGGGATTTATCTCCATCCCTCCACAGAGCAAAAGGCCTGTGATATCAGATACAGGCCCAGACTTGACGCAGCAAGTCAAATATATGCTAAATCACATCTTTATGAAATTTCTCTGAACTGTGACCTGACAGTCAAGCTTTAAATCAGAATTTGCATAAATCAAAAGTCTCATCCATCACTGCCTTTAATTTACATATTTTTTTATTCGATGTTCGCCATCAGTTTTGTTGACACAGAACGGTCTTCCAGGATTCATTTACGCAATTATACCTGCCCTGTGCGCAATATGGAGATAACAAGCAGCTATGAGCTTGGCATATTGGTTAAAAACAACAACAACACACACAAATCTCACAACGACCATCTTTAAAATAAGACACTCAAACTGCAAAGCAACGTTACAATTCATTCAGACGGTCTTGCTCTTACCTCGACGTTTTTCCACAAGCAATAGGACAAAACAGTCACCAATATTGGGATTGCGGTATGTCCCATTTTTGCCGTCTTTGCGTCTTTTTTTTCTATTGAAAATGCTGATGTAAAATAACTATCTCCAACATAAGCTGCTTGGTTACATCAGCAAAAGGATCGTTAGTCTGCGGCTTGATATCTCCTGCGTTGCGCTTCTGCTTGCTCCAGCCAACCCTCTCACCAATGGCAGCCTAATCTATGATGGGAATGAAGTCTGGCAGAACCAAGCCCTGTTTCTGCGGGAATTTATCAAACCCTCAGTCAAGGCGTTCACACTGTGCTTAGTGGAGGGAGACATCTGGTGGTAATGGACTGGAATTGCATGACTGTCAACAAATAAATCAAGAAATAAATAAATAAAAGAAATGTCAACCTGATTTATAAATGTATCTGGTCAACCATATCTGAAACAGTTGAGCCATCAGATTGTAAACTGAGATTTTACTGTTTGTGGGGATTTGAAGAATATACTGACAGAAAACAAAAGAAATTGTTTATATATTCTGATAAAGATACACAGACAGTAATTATAGGATGTATTTAAGTGATTAGTCTTATTTTAAAGTCTCTGCAGATGCTCATGATGAGCAATGAATTCTCCAAAACAAAATAAAAAGCAACATTCCATTGTGACCCTTGTGTTTTTCCATATTTGCAGAACTGCAGATGGAGTCCTTTGTGTAGCCTGTTCCCAGTAAAACAGCAAGTAAACATCAGTAGATGTACTTATGACTAAATGTGACTAAACCATTTTAATAAGCTTGGTGTGATCACATTCCTTCCTTCAGCCAGAACCATCTAATACCTCCTTTCATCCATCCATCCATCCATCCATCCATTTTTTACCGCTTGATCCCAGAGCGGGGTTGCGGGGGGGCTGGAGCCAGTCCCAGCTGTCAACGGGTGAGAGGCGAGGTACACCTCCTTTCATTTCTTTATATTTTATTTTTAAGGAATAGTCCTCCTGCTTTCTAACAGGATATTCATTTCCTCTTCTTTACTTATTTGCTGCATTTTGTTCTGTTTTCTGTCAGTATTGCTTTGATAATGCAGAGGTTCGGGTTTTGGGTACATAGGACCTGGTACCAATGAGGAGAGTCTCATAGCCTAGTTGTGTAATTAGCCCAGCCTTTTCTCTTTGTTCAGCATGGTTTCTTGACATCCTTGTCATCCTCTCATGGAGATGATTTCTAATAAGACTTAAATATAAATTAATTAATGAAGAGTCAAATGCTGGTTCCCATTTCCCGACCCATGCCCTCACCCTCTTCTTAATGCTACCTTCACCAACAGCCCAACAAATAGCTGCGTCCTCCAGGTCCGAGAAATTATTTAAGTCTAACCAGAAAGCAGACTGACTTCACGAGGACGTCATTCAAAGAACATCTTTCAGCTGGTCCAGTGAATAAAACTTCTAGGTCTGTGATTTGTTTCTGGGAGAACAGTATGCTTTGCTGATGATGCTGAGTAATGATGGTTATTTTTAGACCTTTTTATACTTTTGCCGGCGTTGTGATCTTACTTAAGTACTGTCCAATTCTGTATGTCGTGTTTGTCTCTCTATGTAACCTTGGATTGGCTGTATTTGAATACTGATAGTTACAGTTAGTGGATAGCAACTTTTAGTGATATTTACAATTAGTGGATAGTTACATTTAGCCATTTTTAGTGATACTTACAATTAGTGGCACTAGCTTCTTTATTTTTCTGTTTCAATGTCTTTATTTTTGTAATTTCTTTATAGTAATTTCTTTCTGTTTCAATGTAAAGCACTTTGAGCTGTCCTGTACATGAAAGGTGCTATATAAATAAACTTGCCTTGCCTTTGCTACAACATGTATATAATTTGTGGTTCTGTGATGCTAATGAGCATGAGTAATGTTGTGTCAATAACCCCATTTCCTCTCATATGCACAAAGTTGGATTTCATTAAGCTGCATCCCTTTCATGGAAGCACTTTTCACATGACACTAATGAGGAATTGATTTTGTTTTTGTATTAACTTGTAGCATTTTTTCAGCTGACAGAAATCCTCTGCAAAGGAGCACAGTGATAACAGGAAATATGCCATTAGAGCTGTCTGAAAGAGTCAAAGGTCATGTTATTTTAAGCAAGCAGGAGTTTCCCTTGACTCAAATCTTGGCTACAGTGAAGGTTTCTAGAGAGACATTGTGGGACAGCTCAAAACATTTTGTAGGGAAGGGAGAAGTTGTATCCAGCGCATGATCAAATGAAAGTGACATACCAATAAAAGATCAATACACAAGGCTTTGGATAATGAAGGCAGGATAATGGGTTAGGTCACACATCTGCATCAGATACTTAAACTAAAACATTTTACAATCTCACCATAAATTTTGCTCAGAGATGTTGATGACAACAACACATCTCAAAACAAGTGGAACAGGGTGATGCTTACAAATGTGTAGAACCCCCCTTTTCTTTTAACAACTGTCTGTTAACACCTGCAAAATAATGAGACCAGTCACTAGTGTTTTAGGGAAGGGCTGGGGTTTTACCTCACATCAGAAAGGTAAAAGAGTTAATCAGAAAGCTTCTCTGACAGCTATGTGAAAAAGCACTGTTCAAATCTGTGATGAAAACACTGTTTAACTCTATGATGTCTTATTGCGATACCCCACCACAATATGCGTTTATGCATCCACACATCACATGTGACATGGTCCCATTCTTGTCCGATGTAGCATTCTAGTCTTGAACCTCGATAATAATAATAATAATAATAATACATTTTATTTGAAAGCGCCTTTCAGGACACCCAAGGACACTTTACAATAAAAA
>JBAMHV010000006.1:15221509-15233872 GCA_037177535.1 Pseudomugil gertrudae | reverse complement strand
CCAGACTCTTTACCTGAGAGGAGGGGGAGATTTTGTCGTTGTCAATGGTTACAGAAAAGCTGTTAGTTTTGGAGATTGCAGATTTCGATGTCAGGTTACTTTTAATTGAATTTTAAGCCAAATGTTTTCTTTTTGTAAAAGGTCTGGACTGCAGCCAGGACAGTTCAACACTAAGACTCTTCTCATGCAAAATCATGCTGTTGTGATGGATGCAGTATGCTGCTTAGTATTGTCTTAATGAAATATGTAAGGCATTCTCTGAAAGAAACAGTTTTTTAATGGGAGAATTTTATTGTTAAAATAAACTTCTACTTTTCAGTGTTGATGGTGTCTTCACAAATGTGGAACCTGCTTGTGACGTAGGCACTAACTCAATACCATCAGAGATGCAGGCTTTTGAACTGATATCTTAAAACAAACTGAATGGTCCTGTTCCTCTTTAGTCTGCAGGACATGGTATCCAACATATCCATGGTTTACAAATTAATTTAAAATGTAATTTAATCTAAACAGTTTTTCACTTTGCCTCAGACATTTTAAATGTGCTTTGGAGCAGAGATGATAGCACAGTTTCTGGATGGATTCTTTGTTTGGATGACAGTTTTAATATGCATGTGTGGATTGCACAGTAAACTGATCACAGACACAAATCTCTTTTAACGCAGTTTGACCCGAGGGCCCAGAGATCACAAGCATCCTGTTCTGACTTTCGACCTTGTCCCATGTGCACAGAGATCCCTTCCTGATTCTCTGAGTCTTTTGGTGATGTTATTACACTGTAGATGAAGTAATCTTTACAAATTCATTTTGAGGATATTTTTTCTGAAATTGTTTCACAATTTTTTGGAACTTCCAGCCATCTTTATTTCTGAGAGGCTCTTTTGATTTCTGCCAATTACCTATGCAATCTTTTGTTGCTGTTTCAACTTTTGGAATTGAAATTAAAGTTGAGAACCAATAAAGACAGGATGGGCAACTCTGGTCCTGAGGGCCGCAGTCCTGCAAGTAGGAATGTCCCTGCTGCAACACACCTGACTCATATCAATGGGTAATTAGCAGACTTGTGCAAAGTTAAATGCTAAGTTCTGCAAGAGCTTTTAAATACTGATGTGTTCCGGTGTGTTGGAGCAAGTAAAGTCCTAACTATTGCAGGACTATGGCCCTTGAGGACCAGAGTTGTCCATCCCTGAATTCAGACATGGATGAATAACTGGTCCTCGAGTGCTGCAGTCCTGCAAGTGTTAGGAGTTTCCCAGTTACAACACACCTGACTTTAATCAATGAGTAATTGGCAGAACAGTGCAGAAATTTATGTTAATAAGCGCTGCACACGTCTGATGTTTGTAAGGTGTTTTGCAGCAATGAAACTTTTAACTCTTGTAGGACTTTGGCCCTTGAGGACATGAGTTACCCATCCTGGATTAAATGCATGAATGTACTTGGCCAGATATTGTGGTCTGCAAAGACTAAGGTTGTGTTTCGATCAGCACACTAACACTTCTTTGTGCACTATGTTTAAGTGTATTTACATTGACATTTACACATTACATAGTTCACGAAGTAGTGTTAATGCGCTGATGGAGACACAGCCTATAAGATTATAAGAAGGCATTTGAACCAATCAATTTTTTGGATAGTTGTAATTTGCCAAGCTGCTCAAACACATGCTATCATTAAAGCAAAGTATAATAATACACATGTTTTAAGCAAATGTGATAATTTCTAATAAAACAAAAGCTATCCTCATCAAAGGTACAGTATCATGTTCTGGATTTCACTGCTTGTCCATCTAAAGAGTTTGACCAAATATCTTTATTTAGTTTAACTTTGCTTTGTTGCACAGGTTTAAGCATAATGTTCACATGTGAAAAGTTAGCTACAAATGATCAAATTATTTGTACACATGCTCCAAAACCCCTACAACAACAGCATTTCTCAAATGTGAAATAAAAATGTCCAGATATGGTTTCAATAATATTTCTGCATGTTTACAAAAGAGGTTGGCATGAACAGGAAATCATTTTAATTCTGACCAAAATGTTATAAAGCAGGAGAAAGAACTTTTTAAGAACGTGAGAGTATTATACTATCAACTTAAAAACTTTATTTTTGTGGCATTATATACTGGTATTCCCCTTTTCTGCATGTCACCAAGCCCTGCAGAGGCCAGGTAACGAGCCATTCAGGTGTGATGCAGAAAGGGTTGCATGAAAAATCACAGGATGGTACATGCCCAAACTTTGGCTCCCTGCTGAACATTTCTTCATATACAAGCGTTTGGCAGCAGCATCCGGAAGCGGTCAGCAGGGGGAACACAAGCCATGAAAATAAACAGCAAACTTCTACCAGGAAGTCCCGAAAGAGCGAAACAGCTGCTTCAATTAACTCTGCGTTTTTAAAACCCATTAAAGAGGAGACACCAACAAATGTATACACCTGTTTATCTCACAGTTTACTGAGACACGCTGAAATATGGAGAGTGAGGGAGCGTGTTTTGTTGTGCGCGTGGGGTAGATGCAGGGTTTGGGGTAATCTGGGCGTGGCTGACAGGTGTGTATGTGTGTGTGAGATGATCGCTTTCAGGTGACTCGGTGTTCACATACTCGCAACGCCACGCAAGAAGAGCCTCAAACGAGATCAAATTCGTTTTTAATTTTGGCTTACCGAGCTGCACTTTTGGGAAGGGGAGAGAGTAAATAAAAAAAGAAGAAATTAGAAACAAAAAGTCATCTTGGATCTTTGGATTTTTGTCTTTAAGATGTCTTCTGCCAGATATGAAAATGGCGTAAGTTGCTGTTAATGTTTACATGTATGTTCTGGTTTCTATCGCCTACAGTGTGTGACGACTAAAAATGAATGTTTTAATGTAACAAAATCTGCTTTTGGGCCTTTTCAAATGGCTGAGATGCCGGTCTGTGTCATGACATGCTTCTAATCTTATTACGCATTTCAAACTTGCCCTCTGCAAGCATATATGATCCTGTTTTACTTAAACTTTTCAGTTAATGCTTTGATTTGTTCTTATACAAGGTGATAGGGGATTTTATGTAGTGTAATATTTAAGCAGACATGTGTATAAGTGATAATAGGACGTGAAAACTGTCAGAAGCTTATGTGTCTTAACCTCCAGGTCAAATTGTTCTGTAAGATGAATACATTATGTAAATGTCAGTACTTGTTACTTCATATGTTAAATTGTGGCTTTAAACTCTGGAATGTCAGCAGACGATGTAGGAGGAAGAAGAAAACTGACAGACAGCCAAAGGTGGACTTGTTTGTGCAGAGGGCTTCATTATTGGTTTGTTTAGTGGTAACACTTAGTAATGGTTTCATTTAAGCAATGTTTCTCATGAAATTGCACAACATTGTTTCACACTAAGAGTGAAGCTAAGAACAAGGAATTGAGTTAAGCAAAAGAAACATTGTATCTCGGAAGCTTAAACCTTTTTTTTTGCATATTGTCAGTATTTCAGCTTTTGTGTTTTTCAGTTTAAGGCATTTGACACAAGAAGGGCAAAGTGTACCTATTTGACCTTCTGCTAAAGTGAATACAGAGCAAAACAAACTTGTAGCTATTTTTCCCTCTTTTTTATTAAAAGATGTCAGTTATTCAGGTAAATTGTGATCTTTATATCAATGCTATTAAAGCTAAAATATCACAGTGTGTGGGGGAAGACAGTTTGAGTTGCAAACTCAAAAGTAATGCATTCATTTGCATGCTATACAAGTACAAGACCATTTTCCCAAGCTTGTGATTATGAACACAAGTGTCTATATTTTGTTTTATTTTTATTTTTGTGCCTTTAATATAATTATAGACAACTTATTACATTAAGTTTCAGGAGAAGTCATCCTGTATTGTTCAGGTATGATATACCTGCTGTATCCACAACATAAAGGCTATAAACCGGATTTTTATTACCGCTGAAATGATTTTGCTATAATTGCTCACCCGCTTCCTGATTTACAACTGATTTTGTTTCTGATATGCTTCAAACGTTTGGTTTTTTTTGTAGGTTAAAAAATCCCAAAAAGAGTAACATTTAACTGCTTATGTAATCTTGAAGCTTGAATGGAGCTTTTTCTTTAACAAGTGGCTCATCTGTCTGCAAAGCCTTTTCTTTCTTTACAAATATTTTTTTTTTACACAGTGCGGTCAATCCTTGATACTTGCAAGTGGAATAGTTTGATGAATGTAGTGTGACTGTTCCTGTTTATGTGGTGACTCAGCAGGTGAGACTGTAAATAATTCTTCAGGCAAGGCTGTACCGCTCTGCTTTTGCGTCTCAGTCCACATCTCAAAAGCAGGAGTAGTGATATAACTGTTAAAGTAATTTTCCCCCCTAAAATATAGATTTCAATTCACAAACAGACAATCTTGGTATGAGTTTTTCAGCTGTATAGTTTATTTTTGCCTTTTTATGCACATTATGAGCCATTTTAATGACAGCCACTTTGTTTTATATGAACAGATTATATATCTTGTCATGGCCTGATGAGTGGCTTGCTTTTACCTACAGTCTTCAGTGGTTGTGCAGTGAGGAAGATGTAGCAATGACTCATTTGTTTCAGTCTTCCATTTATTCTTTGTCCATAACATGCCATAAGACTGTAGCAACACTCTGATTTGCATTTCCTTCCATTAATCTGATGGTGTTTGTCTCTCTCTCGCTCTGTCTCGGTCTCTCTGTTTCTCTGTTTCGGTCTCTCTGTCTCTCTGTCTCTCTCTCTCTGTCTCTGTCTCCTCCCTGTGTGTGTGTGTGAGAGAGTGAGTTCAGTTAGTGCAAACATGAAGGAACGAGTATTTTCAGCTGCTCCAATCTAGCACTGCAGTGTTTTACACCACTATTGCCTTTCACGCTTGTATGTTGTCCAGGGAAAATGATAAACGCTGTGAAAGAACTGAATATATTTGAGAACTATTATATAAATCACTTGATGTACAATCAAATCCTCTATGAATGATCCACATGGCATGCACCATCACTTTTACAGGCATGTCTGAGTGAACTGTGAAGAACATTATCACAACTAACGGATAGCTAATGTCACTTTCACAGACTGATGAAGCCATTAATGCTGCTCGTCTCATCTGAAACGTTCGGTCATATACAGCTTTTAGCTCGTTCTGCACCAAATGATAACACATTTGTGTTTTTTTTATGTGAATATTGTCACAAATATGGAAAAATGTACAAGCATCCTCTGTCTGCATAAGCTCAGAATAAAATGTAGGTAGTACTTGTAGAAGTGCTTGTCCAAAGTTAACCGAACGGCTGGCTAATTGTGCCAGTATGGCATCTTGTATCATTGTTTACATGTTGATGTATATCTGTTTCATCATGCATATTAAAGGTGGGCATTTTTACGTAAATACACTACTCACAAAAAGTTAGGGATATTTGGCTTTCAGGTGAAATTTATGGAAAATGCAACAAGTTAATGCTACAGTGATCTAGTATCATGAAAGTAAGACATTTAAGTAGACTCAGCTGATCCCACAGGTTTTCAAAGGGATTCAGGTCTGGAGAAAGTACAGGCCATTCCATTTGAGGTACACCAGTCTCCAACAGCCGTTCCCTGATGATGCGACCTCGATGAGCAGGAGCATTGTCGTCCATGAAGATGAAATTAGGCCTGTGTTGTTCATGTAGGGGCACAATTGCTGGATTAATGATGTTATTCAGGTAGTATGGACTTGTCACTGTACCATTTACAAAGTGTAGGGCAGTTCTGTACCAACTGGAAACCCCTGTTCACACTTTAGCACCGCCACCACCAAAAGCTCACCTGGTGACAGCAGTGGCTGATGCATAGCGCGCTCCCTGACGTCTCCAACATCGTTGTCGGCCATCCTTTCTGCTCAGCGTGAATCAACTTTCATCAAAAAACAGCACTGAGTCCCACTGGTCCCTCGTCCAGCGTAAATGCTCCCTGGCCCATGCAAAGCGATGATGCCTGTGCCTGGTGTTGTGGTCTGGTACCCATGCAAGTCGTCTAGCATGCAGACCACACTGATGTAAACAGTTTCGAATGGTCTGACGTGACTTGGGTGTCTCTCACCTCTCTTAAACGTGCCTGGAGTTGAGTTGCATTCATCATCCGGTTTCTCAGGGCAGTGTTCAATATGTAGCGGTCATCAGCACGGGATGTGGCCTTTTCTGTGACTCTTCCAGTCTCTCGATATATCTGTTGCTGATGACACTCTGACACTCCAAACTCAGTGGCTACTTCCGTCTGAGAACGTCCTGTTTGAAGCATTGCAATGGCAAGGTACTGTTTATCCATTGTTGGGTGTCGTCTTGGTCACATGATGTCAAAATGTGAACAGCATGATGAGGATGAATGTTTAAAGACCAGCTCCAATTGAACCAGGATATTTATTGATCAATTCAAGGATCACACACCTGCTGTGATTTTTGCCATTAAGCTCCTTGTTAGAGAACAGACATGTGCATTCAAAAGCATAGAGAAGGTCACATAAAGTTCACCTGTAGAAGTTTGAATACATTTTAGGCTCATCATGAAATTTCACCTGAAAGCCAAATATCCCTAACTTTTTGTGAGTACGGTAGTGTATATTTGCAGCAAAGCTGTCTTTTAGAAAGTTTCTGAAATTAGTCTTCAGTCATCATAAAGATGAAGTTGGAGTTAAAGGAAGTGAGTACTATCTAGAAGCAGTGTGAATCATTGCTGGTACAACTGACTAGCAGACAACACAGGGGGTTTCAAAAGTGGGTATACTCAATGTTGAATGAAAAAGTAGTTGGTAGACTATGTATACACTGGACTACACTACTGGTTGTAATAGAAAAATAAGCTATCTGGGTAATGTTTAAAACAAGAAATTATGTCCATATAACTGTTTTAGCAACATTAGCTGCTCTTATAATGACTGATTACTTGTTTTAAGGGCTTATTAAAGTTGTAAATTGAGACTGCCGTAGATTCATATTTTAGAATGTAAATATATTAGCGTGGCATGGTATACACCTTTTTAAATGATTTATGAACCTGCAACTTCTGTGTGTGGGTGTGTGTGTGTGTGTGTGTGAGGGCTGCCAAAACGGGTTCTGTTTTGTTTACCTACTGTTCACACCCCTGTTAAGACCAAGAGTTTAAGGATTCTGCTGCTCTAAAGTGGGGCTAAACCTGCTCGGCTAATCACCTGTGTGTCTGATTTCTTGAGTAAATTCGGAAAAAAAACATGACTAATGTCAGTAATCTGTAAAACGTAGCTAAATGTGACAATGATTCAACTCGTACGAAATCAAGATCCTGAAACTGATGCACTGAAATGGAATTTTAGTCATCATAACAAGTTAGAGTAACCACACCCACACGAAGGTATCCATTTCACTGTGGCTATGCCGAAATATTCAACAGCTTTTGCAACTTAATGCTGCAGATTTGTGTTTCTTGCCTCCTAAAGAAACCAGAAAGGGAAGTGGTAACCGTTTTGAAGGTGAATTTAAAAATACTTCTTGTAAGAAGTACACCACAAAATCTGATCTGGTGATGGAGGAGATAATGGGACTGGGTGGGCAACGTGTTCTTAGATCGATTTACAACTGTGGGACTCGTACTCTGTTTTGCAACAGATTTTGTTTTCTGTCAGATGGTGCATGTTGCTTTTAAAATTTATAGACGTATGGGTGGATGAATGGGTGTCTGGATCTTTTTTGGTTTAGCACATTAGTCACTAAAGTCATCAGACAAATTCAGATTTCAACACTCATCTCAAACAAAACTAATAAGTTAAACGTCATAAAGACATCAGAAACTGAGATGAGGATGGTGAAATGACACACAAACTGACGTGAGCTTACTGCTTAGGGGTAAGCTGCTGCCCTCCTTTTTTTTAAAAACCACACCTCACAACTGTGTTTCCTGCTTGTCAAACTGGTTAGACCTTACTGAGCTACTGAATAGAATCTCACTGTATTGCTGTGTCCCAGTTGTCTGTTAATGTTGTAAAACATTAACAGTTCTACTTGGCTTGTGTCAGGGGATTGTCACCTTTTTTGTTCTTTTTTTCTTTTCAAAATTCAGTGATGTATTACAAAGAAAAATGCTATCATTTAATTTAACATAGAAATGGTATGTCTTCTATTGGGTAATGGATTATGATGAAGAGTATGTAATAGTTTTATTAGGGTGATTGATGGAGAAGAACCCTGGGGCACTTGCTGACCCCATATCTAATGATTCCCCTCATTCTGGCCCATGATTGCTGTTACAGATTCCAATTAGAGAGCATGTGTGGAAGCGTTAGCTGGGTGGGAGTAGGCCTTAATTGCTATGAGTTATCATCTAGACGCATGTAATTGAGCCCCCAACTTAAGGGCAGCACATCTGACAAATTGATTTAATACCAAAGTGATTCTCCACCGCTAATGGCACTTGGGCTTCTTCATTTATGGGCTAAAGGCCCTGAATTCATTGTGTGTTGATTACTTACTTGCTTAAGCTCTTTTTTTAAATGTCTGTTTACCCACTTTTAAGCATGCACAACAATGAAATGAAATTAAAAAGACTTTATTCATCCTGGAGGGAAATTCAGTATTCAAGTGGCCAATCCAAGGTTACTCAGAAACATACATGGCAGACTAGAGAGCGTGCAGAAAAGAACAATGGACATGTACCCATTCATTCATGTATTTATTTATTTTTAACATGTTATTTAGTAGAAATCCCAGAACTTCTAAATACACATAAAAACGTGGGACCATGAAGTAACCCTGTCGCTACTGCTTAACAGGTTTTTTCAAACGTATAAAAGCTGCCTGTCTGGGCTTGCTGTTGGAAAAGAGAGCAGAGTCACACTAGTTTACTTGTAACAGAGACATGGCCTTCCTCGAATACACTGAGAGGATTACTTTATTAAAGGAAAAATAAAGTACTGTGGGAGTAGTACTTTTCACTCTATATGTTGCTTCTTAGAAAAATATCATTCTTGGATGGAACATTTTTGGGCAAATGACACGAAGTGAAATGAGTGGAAAATATTATGAGCTGCTGCTATTAACAGGATATATGGTCCTGAAATTTATTTGAAAATAAACCCTGAAACGTTTAGTTTAGTGCAACTATAGCAACTATAAATAAGCAGTTCATAGTAATGAGTGAAGACAATGGCTGTTTAGGTCATTGGCTATTTTAAGGTCATAACTGTTTTTAACTATCATTTTATTGTAGCTACTTGTTAAAATTACTAAAAAAAAATTGTAATTGAAATTAAATGTGAACAGGAAGATGATTTTAACTTGGAAATCTATTTAGGTAAATGTGGAGTTTTTCTTTTCATCTGCATCCAAAGCATGACACATTTCCTGTTTTGTTTGCTGACTTTCTTTTTTTTTTGTTGTTTTTACATATCAGAACACAAATGCTGAGAGTGTTGTCTTCTTAACAAACAAAGCGAAGGAACCAAAGCAGAGGAAGCTCTGCATCGCGATTGGCATTCTTGTGGCCGTTCTTATCCTTGCAGCTGCTGCAGCCTTCCTAATTTGGTATTTTGTCTGTGAGTATCAATATCTTTCCTCCAATTCCTTATCAATTGGGGATGCATGTTTTTATATATTTGGCTAAATTATATTTCAGGACAATTTATCACATGATGGATATTCTGTGAACATCTCTGCCCTAAATTGAAATATTTGCATAGCTGGCATTTCATACTGGCAAAACAGCCATAAGATAACAAACTGCAAAGTGGATCATTTACACTTGATGTGAAGGCAGAGCTCTGTGATATAAGTGTGTTAGAGTTGCGTGTTTAGACTTTGTAATTTCACATTAGTACTTGCCTGTTTGACAGCTCTGACGGTTTCCTTTAAAAATGCAAAGGAGAAAAATGTCATGAATTCATGGCATAGTTTTCTTGTCATTTACATGCCCAGCACCAGATAAAGTCCTCTGAAGTCTTGATAAACACCATCTTGATTCAACTGGCTGTTTTTAATTGCACTGAGATTGAAACTGTGTTCACACAGTAGGAGATTGCTACATAGAGCTGAAGACTGAAGTTCAAAGCCTGTTAAAAAGTTTCCTCTTTCATCAGGGGCGACCATCTCATTGCATTTTGTTGATCAAACACTTGGCCTTTCTCTGCTTCTATCCTTAAGTTAAAAATGGTGATTCAGAATACACAATTGGAAAGCAGCTCAGCCAAACAGCAGAAAAGGTGTTCAGTGGACATTTGAAGATGGAGAATGTGCCATATAGTGATGCTCTAGAGGACACGCAGAATGAACAATTCCAGACATTGTCCAATACAATGGAGGCAATTGTAAGTATGACACCTTTTTAGAAAACATTTTTCTGCAGCATAAATTTCCACTGTTGACTCTTCAGATTTGGGTACACTATGGATAATATATGCATATAAAGTTGAATCTGCTTTATACCGATGAAAAATGACCATGTAAACACCTAAAATGATGATTTGAAATTTAACTTAATTCAGAATAAAGTGGCTGGTTTTTAAAGTGGAATTAGTTTATTCCTTGATCATGTAAACCTTTATTCTAAGTCGTTCTGCACATGCTCATTATCTTGTTCCCCGCGATGCGCATGCACAGTCTTCTGGCTCTCGTCTTTAACATTTTCTTTTTCTCCTCAGCTGCTGAAAAAAGTAGTATGCTCGTGATGAGCTAGTACCTCAAAAAATATGATAAGAATTGAAGCGAAAATTATACTTAATGAGGTTTTTGCAGTTAAATACCAGGAGGCAAGAAGTGGTTTGTTTACTTTCAGTATCTGTACGTGCGTCACGTTCACTGTAAGCGAAATTAAGAGAAGGCTTTCAGGTAAACCTTAATTCAACATTCCTATGTAAACTCGAAGAAGAATATTTTATTTCAGAATTGGTTAATTCCAAATTAAAAAACTCCATGTAACAATAGCCTATGGTCATGTCTGTCATTAAGGAATTGCTGTGTGTTTTCTGTAAGTGCTTCTTTAATACATCTGTCCCATGGCACATTTAAGTGAATGGAAAAATAAAAGGAATGCTGTACATTCCCTTAGCAATTCACTCAGCATATTTTAGACAGTGGAGATGTTTGTAGCCCCACTTAATATGCTGACAATGTTTTTTTTTTAAAATCTAATAAAAACCTTCACTCAAACCCTTTAGACATGCAAAACGGAGCATATTAGCGAAGGTGTTGGGTGAGTTTGCAAAGGAAGTGGTGGAAAGATGACTAAATAATTGTTAAAAAGCTTTTTTAAGTGTCAAGTTTGCATTAAGCATTTTAAAAACAACTTTTACAATAACATGCAGGGTATTTTTTTGTCTTTGTATGCTCAAGTTGAAGAGTTTGGCATTAGTAAACAATCACTTAAGACTCCAACTTTACTTTCTTTCACGTCAAAAAAATAACTTTCTTACAAATAACGTAAAGGCACAAGTTTGAAATATGACAGCCCCTCTTTTTTAAGTCCACATAGTATGACTAGAAACTAGTTTTTTTTTTCATTAACATGCAAATTAATAAATGTAAAGTGTTGAAATCTGTCACATATTCTGCTCAGTAAAAATCCTTTTTTCCTTTTTCCCACACAGCTGAGGGACTTGTACAAAACGGATCCACTCCTTGAAAAACACTACAACGGATCAATGGTTACTGCATTTAGGTACTGATAAAATCTTGAAGTTGTACAACTTTCTTTATGCACACACACCCACACACACATATGAAAAACAATTTTTTAATATGTGAAAGTTTTCAAAATGTGCTTTTTTATCATTTCCAATGGACTGAAAAATAGTATGGGTCACTGTGCAGTTTGCAATACCAGTAAATCACCTCACTTCATTCCTTTTGCAGCATTATAGCGTGGCACTGTATGTCAGCAGAACAGCCATATGCATTGTACATTGTGGTAATTTGTGCAGCATGTTATATATGCAAAGGGTAAACTGAAATAAAAACTATTAAGTTTTGTATTAACACATTAAAAACAATGTCATAATTACAAAAACTTATAAGGGGCTGTACATCTTTTTAAGGGATCTTGAAAAGATAATATTAATTGTATGAAATGTAGTTTCAGAGAACAGAACTGATACCTGAAGGAACCATGAACTCATTTAAAATCTATGTTATAGGAAAACATTTACTTGATGTTTTTCAAGGTGTTTTGAGATGGTTTTTATCTGGCACTTCAACATCGTGAGGAAGAACCAAGACAGTCATAGTTTTGGAAATTTGAAAGCATTTTAAATTCAATCTTTTATTTTACTCATAAATGTTAAAGTTAAACATCACAGCCTTTTTTTCTTAAAGGGGACATTGCATGCACTTTATTCCCAATCTAAAACAGTTCTCTGATATATAAATTAAACATTAGTGCCCT
>JBAMHV010000006.1:15163689-15221409 GCA_037177535.1 Pseudomugil gertrudae | reverse complement strand
TCATGACAGAAAACACCACAGAAGGCTATTCTAAGCACTTAGAAAAGTGATTTTTGCATGCAATGTCCCCTTTAACATTGTGAATGCAACTATTTTTTAGAAAGCATGTATTATTATGTTGTGTTGGTCATATATAGCACTTGACATAATGGTGCAGCTTCATATAACTATTTTAAAAAATTTCTACATAAAGTGTAAATATTAAGAGTCTCTGTTTTTGACCAGGATTTGTAATTATTTAGAATCTGTTGTGATCATTGGCAGGGTTACAATGATTCAAACGGGCACGCCAGTAATGAAACTGTAGCAACAGCAGTATTTTACTCTTAAAGTTAATCAGTTTGACTGAAGTGGTTTACTGTAGAATAATCTAATAACTGCATCTTCCTACATTTGCTTCCTCTGAAATACTTGATGCTCTTCAGGGAAATGTTTATTTATGTGCGTCTATCCATTTCTTTTCTCTGCTTGTTCTAGTGAAGGTGTGGTAGCATATTACTGGTCCCAGTTTACTATTCCACCCAGTGACCTGGAGCTCGTGCCAGAGTTCTCAGAAGAGCGGATCTTGGATGCGCTGGAAAGTGGCCTTAAGAATCGGCGTAGTACGTTGACCAGGAATGATATCCAAATCACCGAAGTCACTGCCTCGCGTAAGTACCAGCAGGACCAGGTGGATGGGAATCATACTGAATGGAAAAGGATGGGCAACAGTGAATGTTGCCACAGCTGATCTAACATGAAATTTAGCAATCAGACTTGTGAATGTAGATGTGAATAACATTGTTGTCATGTCCTATCAGCATTGCCTTTCTGTTTGCTTACTCTTTATATTAAAGTGGCTTGCTCTGAGTTGTGCTGATAAGATGATAACAGATAAGCCAAACCTCTCTGCTTGTGCTGTATCTGAGATTGCACATTTTGTGCTGTTTGGATCCTCTAATGATATTAACTGGGCCCTGGCCTGCCTTGAGACAGCCATTTTTCTTCCTTCTGTCTTCTCAGCATTCGCATTGCATTTGTCGACATCCTGGCCACCGGCCAAGCGCTCGCCCTGTGACTCAATGGTTTTGGTCCTCTTTAAAATGATTTCTCTGGGTATGATTTGATGTTGCTGTCCCAGATAGTTAGACAAAGATGTATGAGTTGCTGCTGTAGGGCGAGGTGAGATGGAGCAGATACTCACCATCTCCAGTTCCTTTAACCGCAGGGAAATTGAACAAAACATGTACAGCCCCAATATTTTAAGCTCATGCATCAAATTCTATCAACCTTCCAACATTTGTGACCCATTCTTACCTTTCCTCTTGTTTCCCTGTCTTCCCATTCCCATGTATATGTCACCAGTCACAGATGCTCGCATGGCCAAGAACACCGGTGAGTACAATACGTCCCATTTCAATCACTTGTAGCTATAATTTTCCCTACTGGCTAGATACTCACTCACTTTCCAGCCTGTAAGGAATAACTGGCCTGACCTGTACTGTACATATGCTACCCTTGTCAGAAATTAGGATCCCAGTTTCAAGCTAGAAAGTTTTTCTTTGAGACTGTCTTGTGATTTATAACCTTGAATTATATTACATTACTGTTCTAGCTCTCTTACAAACATCCATAGTAGAAAAGATGGAAGAACCAGTGCATTATTTGTGAAACTGTAACATTTCTTTGCTCTTTGAAAAAGTTCTTACATGCAAACAAAGATCACTGTAAAGATTAGACCAACTATAACATACTGATTTACTAATTCTGCATGTTTATTATAATCTGTGTTGTTTTATTGTCAGACTGTTTCTACCTCCTGGAAGCTGTTGCGGCGGCACAGACATTTACATCCCCTGGTTTTCCTGAACAGTACAGCACAAAGGCTCGGTGTCAGTGGCAAATCCGAGCCTCAAAGGATGACACTATATCTGTCACTTTCCCTCAGTTCAACATTGAAGATGACTGCCGCAATGACTTTGTCTCAATCTTTGACTCTTTAAGTCCTGAGTATTCTAAGGCCATCACAACGTAAGTAGAGCTGAGAATATCCAGTGTTGGGGAATCATGTGGGTCCTCGTGTAAAACGAGCCATTATGTGGATGAGAATCTTTGTTATCCACTGGATTCATCTTCTGCAGCAGTTACTGCACTAATGCTAACAAGTGGAGGCTCATTGTGCCTCAGTGGGTGAAATTTTGACAGACCTAATCCAATTTTTGTCTTAAACTAGCAGGTTTTGTTTGATAGGCTTCAACCAGCATTTATTCTGCCAGGGAGTTCAGAGAGATTCCCAGAAGACAACCACAAGGAATCACTTTGTATTAGACTGAAATGTTGCAAAGGAATCCTGGAATAAGAGCAGTTTCTATGTGGGAGGAACATGTTCCACTTGATTCCTTTTTATTGGATTTATGATTACAGCTTTTTTTTCTTCCTTTTGCCTCTGAAGCTTTTATCGCTATGTTCCTTTTTATTGTCAGCTTTTGAGACCTCAGCGAGATTGAGTTGGCTCAAAAAGACCTCTCTTTTCAGATCTATGAAAGGTGCCAACTTGAATTCGACTACTCCGCTGTGTGTAATTGCCCTTTGTCTGTGGGGGATGGGTTATTTTTACTGAAACTGCAGGCTTCAAAATGCAACATCAGTTGTAGCTGCGGGCAATTTTAAACTCAGAAATCATTGCCAAACAAATATGCAACCAAGTAATGCATACAATTTTTATAATGCTATTGAGCGATCAGCTTTATTCAAGGTGACATGGGGTTTATGAGAGCCATAATATAATATTCTATAATGACATTATTCTGCTAGAGGTAGATGTATTGCTGCTCTTGTGCCGTCATTCACACCTTCATGGCTTTGCCGACAGCAGTGCTGAAACTTTTTTTTGTTAATGCACATAATATTTGACTTTGAATTTCCTTTTAAGCGATTTCTAGTTACTGCTGAGACCTTCTCTTAATGTATTGCTTTTTTACTCGCTGCTTATCAATTGATTTTTCTGCTCAAATTTGGAGTATTTTCTCATTTCCGGTTATGTTAGTTGGCTATATTGTGGACTTGCTCCTGACTGAACAGTCATGACTGTTTGAGTTAACTCAATTTTTTATATTTTAAGGAAGAATAATTTGTCTTTTTTATTTATTAATAAAACATTTAGCTCAAGTTTCTGATGTGTTTTCCCTTTTTCTTGGCTGCTCATAATAGGAAATGTGGTCAAAGGCCTCCCTCAAATGTTCTGGAGGTGATGTCATCTGGCAACATCATGCTGATTAACTTTATTACCGACGGAAATAAGAAACCTGGCTTTGAGGCCAGTTACAGAGCCATCCCAAAGACTGAAGGTAGTAGATGCTGTCCATAGTACTTTATCCTGTATAAATAATTAACCTAGAATATTTGGTATGACTTTTACTTTATTCCAATATTAATAATAATATACACTAATCAGATTATTTTAAAATATAATTTTCAGCCCAAAAGTGTGGTGGTGTCCTCTCTGGAGACAAGGGAAACTTTACTTCACCACTTTACCCCAGCTTCTATCCACCTGCCATGGACTGCAAGTGGACAATCACGGTTTGCAACACTTCTCTCCCTCCCTCCCTGCCTCTGCTGTGGTCCCTCCACCCTCCTCCTCTTCCTCCACCATCCTTAGCCTGCCACCAGAGTAATGCTGAGACAGCACTATAGAAGCCAAACTGTTCAGTACCTCTTCTATCTTCATCTGTCAGACTGCTCCTACTGCTGCAACTCCAGCTCTGCAGTGTTTTGTGTGTGGGTTTTGTTTGTGTGGGTATTTGTGTAGTGTGGTAAGTGTGTGTGCAAACCCACACTGTCACATGCTGCAGCTTGAACATTTACATGCACATGTTCACCTGTTTTTTTTGTCATGTATTGTAGGTTGGTCAGAACAAAAAGATACGGCTGAACTTTAAGTTGTTCCTCTTGAAGGAGCCAGGTGTGGATGTCCGTGTGTGTCACAAAGACTATGTAGAAATTATGGGAAAAAAGTAAGCCTTGATTTCCTTGTGTGTGTCATTAGTAAAGCATTAGTTAAAAACGGCATGAAGCATAAAATTATAAACGCAAGAAAGCTTGGGACGTCTGGAAGGGGGTTCATAATGCAAAAAGCCTTAAAACATGAGTTCTTAAAATGACAATTTAAGTGTTTATTCATAAAAGTGGTTAAATAAGCTTTATTTCTTTTGAGACCTGGACTTTATGTAAACTCAGGGTATATCTGATTGACTTTACATCTCTTCTCTTCTATATTCCAAATGCTTTTAATAGTCTTTTAATGAAAGTGGATTCACCAGTTTTAGGAAGTTCTTAACTTGCTTTAAACTGTTTTTTTATCGCAGATACTGTGGAGAAGTGTCCTCTTTGTCTTTGACCAGTACCAGTGAGACCCTAACAGTAAACTTTCATTCAGACAAGTCCTACACTGACAAAGGCTTCATTGCAGAGTACACCGCCTATGATCCAGCTAGTCGTGAGTTAAATTCTGTTCCTCTCAGATTGCACAACAATTTGCAAGATGGTGAAATGTTACAGCATGACAGTGACACTCGTAGCCTGCTATTACAGGGTATGTTCGGGGACTAACCGTACCATCCGAAAGGCAGATATTTTGACTGACTGACGGTCAAATAGCTGTTTTGTTATACAGGCTCGGAAAACTGCAGCAGTGAAGTTCAAGAACAAGACTAATCAGCTGAGGGCTTGTTTATATGCTCCTTTTTATTTGTGGCTGTCAGACAGGAGCACATAGCTTTTAATACCCTCTGCTCTTTGTCATCTCCCAGTTTGACCAAAATGGATTTATAATTGCTACGATCACAAGTTGATGGATGTTGTAACCGTACTGTCATTCCTTCTCGCTCAATTCATCATTACCATCTTTCTGTCCCCTTCCCCCTCCCCTCCATTTCCTTTCTTTTCTGTCTTGTCTGAGCAGCTTGCCCTGATATGTTTGCCTGTAATTCTGGCATTTGCATTGCACCATCACTAAAGTGCGACGGCTGGAATGACTGTGGCGATATGAGCGATGAGAAAGACTGTCGTAAGTTTCCCCTTGACCCTACTCATCAGTCCCAGGTTCTTCTCTGATGTCTTTACATTACCAGTTTGTCATTTATATAAACAAAATTACTGTCTTGTTTTTGTTTTGCTGAGAGTTAGATGCCTTTTTTTAATCGTGGCTAGTAGTCACCTTAACTGAAAGCAAGGGGAAACACTTTACTCACATCTAATGGGTCTGGTGATAACGTCTGAGGAGTATAAAAATTGTCATGCTATGGTTTTTATGAGTTAGATCAGATCTTGTTCTTGGTGTGGGGCTTCAGGAAAAACACAAGAAATGGTGCACAACTTAAAACAAGCTGTTTTGCACTTTTTTTGTAAAATTTGAAATGGCTAGTGATAACATTGTAAATAGTGATATGTAATAGCAAGGCAGATTTTATTATAAGTGAAAGTGGGGTTTGTTTATGAGTCTTGCAACCTAATTTCATTTGCTACGAAAGGAACCTATGAGGTACAGCTTCGCTTTTTCCCATCTGTAATTCATCTTATGTCGTTTATCAAAGGGACTGTATTTTTTGTCCATTACATTTTCAGAACCATCATTTGTTGATGTTTTTGTGTTACTTCAGAGTGCGATTCTCATCAATTTCGCTGTGATAATGGTGCGTGTAAGCCACAGCTCTGGGTGTGTGATAGTGTCAATGACTGCGGCGATGGAAGTGATGAGAAACAATGCAGTAAGAACACTCTTTTCTTTAAACACTCTTTTAGAGGATCCAAAACATATTGATGCTAATTGGGCTAACATTAAAGACGAATCACCAGTAATGCTATGGTCACTGACCCCTGTGGGTCATCATTTCATCAGTAATGGAGTTTGTTTAACACCATAGCCAAGATGCTTAATCATATGTAGTACATGCAGGAACCATGATGCTAATGTCTGAGTGGTGCAAAGATGATCTCTCTGAAGCATATTTTACTGTTTTCCTGCTCAAGTTATTTTTATTTTGATGCAACTTTTTCTTGATCAACTTAAATGTGTTGCCTCCAGGTTGTGAGAAAAATAAGTGGCGCTGTGGGGATGGGATTTGCTTGCCCCAGGAAGTTGTGTGTGACACAAAAATGGACTGTGAAGATGGAAGTGATGAGGTTTCATGCAAATCTTGTAAGTGACAGTGCTTTTCTTAACTAGTTGTTGCCCATTACTAAATCTTGCCCAAAAGCCATACCATCTTTTTTTTTTTACCAACAGACCACTTAAAAAAACATGACTGACCAAAGTCCTGCATAAGAAGAAAACAATACAAACACAACTTTAAAAATAAGTTTAGGCAAATAAAAACAACAAAATCGTTATGGGTATTTAAAATGAGTCCTTTTTGAAGCGTCTCACACTAATCATTAAGTTCTTTACTTTTGCTGACAGCTCTGTGTATTTTTAGGTTTAACAAAGAGTTTGCCCTCCAGACACTATTTTAATTTAAAATAAATGATTTTGTTTCTTTTTTTCTTTGGTATCTTCTTAGCCCACACTTCAGTCTTCATGATTTTCCATCACATTCCCTCTCCCAGTCAGAGAGGGCAAGATTGCATTTCCTTTTTATTATCACTTCTGTGAATAAAGAGGGATATTAGGCCTTAATTCCAATCAATACACCCAATCAATGCAATGAGCTCCTCAATCATTGTACATTGTGCGATCTAGCCTCACTTTGAAGCCTTGCTGATTGCATAGCATTTTGCTAGTTAAATATAGACACATGAACAAGAAAGTACAACCTCCTTTTTAAGGCTTTTACATAAGACATAATAAAGACTGGAACCACTGTGCAGAACTCTGCTAAGCCTATGTAAGCCTATTATTTATTTATTGTTTTTTTTGCTAATAATTGTTATAATTTCTAAATTTAGTGTTAATTTAGCTATTGCTGTTTGCTGGTGAATATTTCGAAGGACTCCAAGTGACATGACATGGCTGCTAGACATTTATCAACAGTTTTTGGGCTTTTGTGTCTTTTTAGTAATTTGTAAAACAATCTCTCTCATTGTCTGTGGAACAACTATGTTTATAGTAGCCAACCAGAACGCAGCTTTATGGCATACTTAAACTCTACTAAATTTACTGAATATTCTTAGCATTTAATATACAAACATCCAATTATGTTATGTGTAACAACCTTTTGTTTTTACTGGAAAAAGACCCAGATGTGACAAACTTCACCAACATTTCTGGATGTGTGTACCTGCCCAGTTCTGTAAAGAGTGCCTTTAAAAATATTCTTGGATCCTGGGTAGGAATAAGTGTCTCTCCTCCTAAAATCAAATCACTTATTGCATTTAGGAGATTTTCTGAAAATGTAATTATTTATTATTTTTTGAGTTACATTGCTGGCTGGCTGATACAGATGCTGTGGAAAACATAACCTCTGCAGTGGCAGAGTTAAAAAAACAAACAAACAAAACAGTGCATGACAAATTATTCCTTATTCATTTAACAAAAAATAAACATTGCCAAAGTAGAAACACTTGGTTATATGCAAGGTCATTTAACTGACAGCATATCAGCACTAACTGTTTGGCATGTTGGTGGAGGGTTGGGCTTGTTTAGAAGAGTATTCAGACCAGAGGTAGGCAACTCCGGTCCTAGAGAGCCGCACTCCTGCAAGTATTAAGAGTTTCTCTGCTGCATCACACCTAAAACAGGTGTCAAGTGTGATGCAGAAGGGAAACTCCCAACACTTGCATGAGTGTGGCTCTCTAGAACTGGAGTTGCCAACCCCTGATCCAGACACATTCATTAAATTTAACAATAAATTCCTCTGTATGTGGAAATACTAGAGTCACGTTGGTGTCTGACAGCTAAAGCCTGGATGAAATCTGGTCATTCCACATGATGGTGATCCCAAACACGGCGACAAAGCTACAACAGAATATCTAAAATAGAAATGAGTCAATGTGTTGTAATGAACCTGTCAGTATCTGGAACTTGACCTGTTTTAGAGGGTTTTGGCAAAACATTTCCACAAGAAAAGGAAAGATTGATAAAGATGCACATATTATTTCACATTTTAAAATGTCATTGAAATTTAAAATTCTATCTATCTATCTATATGCCAAAGCTATTTCCCATTTTATTTGGGGTAGCCTAGACAGGACAAAACAATCTCGTCCAATTGAAGCCAGCAATGTTGGGAAAGATTTTTTACCTTACGATTCTGCACAATTTTGTTAATTTTCTTATTAAACCTTGTAAATGAAGAACAACTCTTGCATTTCAAATACTATTTGCTAGACTGACTTTAAACAGTGTTACAGAAAATAAAAGCAATGGTAATATGTGTGGAGCCATTATTTATATAATTGTATAGTTTTTTGTTTAAGACCTACAAGGACTTGATTCTTTAACTCTTTCACATACAATATTAAAATTAAAATAACGTATATGTTGTTTTTCACAACTTTGAACTCCTTTTAACTTAACGACCCATCTCTATCCTCCAGCAGCTCCAGGTGTATGCTCTGACCTCAGCTTCATATGTAATAACAAAGAATGTGTCAACAAGGTGAATGCTGAATGTGACAGAGTGGACGACTGTTCGGATAAATCAGATGAGGCTAACTGTGGTGAGTAATGTCTTAATATTTCTTTTCCTTACAAAACTGAACTTTTTTTAATGGATGAACGTGGATCTAATTTTGTCAATGTCATTCAAACTAGATTATAGAAGGTAGGCTGTGTGAAAAGAGCCCCAGGCCTCAAATGCTTATTTATTTCATTCTCCTTTTGGAAGTAGCTCTTGCCATCTTTGAAGTTTTTATTTATCCCTCCCAATCAGTTAAGCCTCAGGGTGTGTCTGTTTTTTTTTTCCTTGCTAGATGATGTACTACTATACCTTTTTCACAGATGTTTTTAGCTGCATTCACTGCAAAGATTTACTGTATGGTTGTAATGTATTTTAACATTTTTGTCTATAGTCTGCTACCCTGCATTTTCTTTCCATTGCCCCCTTCTTGCATTAATTTTCTGTGCATTACAGACTGTGGTACCAGGCCATACAAGCTGAATCGCATTGTAGGAGGGCAAAACGCTGTGCATGGAGAGTGGCCCTGGCAGGTCAGCCTTCACTTCTTAAACTGGGGACATGTTTGTGGTGCCTCAGTCATCTCTAACACATGGCTCCTTTCTGCCGCGCACTGCTTTGTCTCCAAGGATGAAAAGTGAGTCTCAGATCCCTGCCACTTACTGACATGTAAAAGACATGTGTGTTAAACAATGCCTTTCTTTTTATTTAGTTATTTTTATTATTCTCATGTTTATTCACTGTACAAAATCATAACTCTGCACAACAAAAGTGTATATACATGCATTGCAAGCTGCATACACATTTGAGGAAAGAGGCCATCTAATTCAGTTATGCTGAGGGTTGATGTACATCTTGTGAACATCCTGTGTTCATCAGAGTGCCCTGTTGGTGGTGCACTAACCATGCTGTTCAATCTGAATTCCTTTTATCATGATTAGGCAGGAGGAGTCCTCACAGATTTATGGTTGGTGTACAAAATGTTTGTCTCCACATGCATATGTAATAAATAAATGGTAAATTAGCAGAAATTACCCCCCCCCCTTGCCCCTTTTCATGGAACTCATGAAACTGGAAATGCTGAGATTTGATGCTCATGACTCTTTTGAGTATATGTCAGCACAACTAAAACAAGTGTTGACTTTTTTTTCCAAAGCAAGTTAAAAAAAACTGTTTTGATCCTGCTTTTTAGAGGCACTAACAGAGTGCTATTATACTGTCTTCTGCAGTGTACAATGCTGTTGGCACATTACTGGCAGTTGTTGATTGCGCTTCAAAAACGGCTATTTTTTTCCAGCAACACCCAAAAATGCGCTTATCCACGTGACGTTTATTAGGGTGGTGTTTTGATGCACTTAATCCTCGTAAATATTCTAGTAATCTACAATGATTTTATTACATGTGGAAATGTAATTTTTTCAGTCTGTGCAGTGAAAACCTTATGCTTCCAGTGTCATCTTGAGTCCAGATTGCAAACTGCTAAAACATCATCTTTTATAAGAAGGATAGCGAAGTTCATGCTCATTTCTGTAAGGTTGCTGAGACATTTGAGTTTACTTTAGTCAGTTACACAAATTTTGTCCTCTTGGCATGTTGGATTATACACGGAACAGGTGATTGCCTGTTCCGGTTCTTTGATGTTAATAAGTAAGACCTTTGCCCATTGATTTGTTTTCCCAAGGTTTCGTAATCCATCCAATTGGCAAACCTACAGTGGCATGCAGGACCAGATGAAGATGGATGGTGTTCTGCGAAAAGTAAAGAGGGTTATTCCTCATCCATATTACAATGAGAACAACAATGACTACGATATTGCAATGATGGAGCTAACTGAGCCGCTGGAGTTTAGCAACACCATCCAACCCATCTGCCTACCCTCTCCCTCCCACATCTTTCCTGCAGGCATGTCCTGCTGGGTCACAGGCTGGGGTTTGCTCCGAGAAGGAGGTATTTGTCATAAATATGGCAATTCTTGTAATTTTTTTTTTAAAACCGTGGAATTAACTATCATATTATAACAGCTTTGAATATCTGTACTGTTATTCTTTAGTTATTGGTGATCCACATTACCATCTTTTTTTTTTTTAGTTTATCCAACTCATCTGAATTAATTCACTGTACTCCTCCCCCATCTTTCTAACACTGATCTATTCATCTATTTCCTTCATCCTCTTCCTGCCAGTTTCTTCCCTTCCTCCTTCTCATTTCATTTCATCTCATCTTCTTCCTCTGCTTTAATGTCCCTCCCAATTTTTTAATCTCTTCCATCATGACATACTTCTCTGCTGTTCCATCCTGCCTCTTTTTTCTCTCATCTTTTTCTAATCTGTCCTTTTCACTTAAGCCTCCTTTTATATCCATAAATCAACACAGGCATCTGTTCTCCTGGGAAGTCTCTTAAACCTTCATTAGCTAACACTAATCCAGCCCATTAACACCTTTTGATGTTCAGGATGAACACAGAGGTCATGTGGCAGAGCACTGACCCTTTGTCCTGCTCTTGTAGGTCGACCAGCACAGATCCTGCAGAAGGCAGAAGTAAAAATCATCAATGACACCGTGTGCGACATGGTTACTCAGTCTCAAGTCACTTCCAGGATGCTCTGCAGTGGATTCCTGGCTGGAGGAGTTGATGCATGCCAGGTGAGATTGTGCCAAAGACAGAAAAGAATGACAATTGATTCGTTTTTGGGCTCCTGTAATTATTGTGCTTTCACATCTTAACTCAAACTAATGACCTTTTTCTCCTGGTCATGCTTACCAGGGAGACTCCGGAGGTCCCCTAGCGTGTTATGAGGAGAGTGGGAGTGGAAAGTGGTTCCAGGCTGGCATAGTGAGCTGGGGCAAGGGCTGTGCTCGCCGGAACAACCCCGGTGTCTACTCGCGCGTCACCAAGCTGAGAGAGTGGATCAAAGAGCAGACAGGGGTTTGATGAAGATGTGAGTAGCAGGAAGGGATGCAGAGAGGGGAACATCTGAGGCTAAAAATAATGGAGGCGGAACATTTTAGTCTGATTCAGGACAAGTCTCTCTGAGATTTATTCATTTAGCAGCAGGCTGAGGATGCTGTCGCATTGGACCCAGCTTCTCACATGAATGACTTTAAGCACTATACGTGGTTGTCTTTTCCCACAGGAGCTTCTTCAGTCCACATTAGAAGTACATTACTTTCCTTATCAAATTTTTAAAGACATTTGTTAGCATATTGTTTCATGCCACCATCAGTAATTTGAAATTTGTTTTCCTTTTATATTTTCTTGAACTTACAACTCAAATTTAAGATATCTATTTAAAACGTAAACATTTTAGAGATTTCTATTTTAAAATTTAGCAGTTTCTTTATTTAAACAGTTTTAAGCTTTCAGCTTTTAAGTGGGTGAATAATATCTTTTTGGGCTCAGGCAGTAATTGCCTATAAATGTAGGGATTATTTAAGAAAAACTAATGTGAAAGGAGAGGGGGGTGGGACTAAAAATGGATCAATGCAGTATTCATGTCGAAGCATTTTAATATGCTATATGCATGAAATCCAGAAGTGCCTGCAAGGTAGAAAATGCATTAGTCAATTTTAAAGCCTGAAACCTGCCATTTGTTTTGGAAAACAGCCAGCAGTTTATAACAGATTTGTACTAGTGTGCTCCTTGAAAATTGACAGTTCAGTGAGTTCACTGAGTTTAGCAGGCGTCTCAGATACATAAAAAAAATTCATATACTTAGTGGACTTGCCATGATGAGTGGGTGGAGATCACTGGATTTAGCTGACTTTTACATGGGTCTAACATTAAACTCAGGATGATTTGTGTTGTGAAACACATGAAACGCAATCAAATCACTAGTTATTTTATACAGCTTGCTTTTTAGTCATAACACATTAATAAATGTAACAAATTTCTATTGACAGCTCCTATATTATTGTCAAATTATTGAGAGTCTTTATCACTGATAAGCACACTAAAGACTTGCATTGGTATTTATTGAAGAGTAAAAGATTAGGAAAGAAATATTGGTGATTGTCTTTGGGCTTGTCTATTTAAGTGATTACTTAAACTGTGTAAGTATAAATTTGTAATTGAATAAGCACTGGAGAAGTCACACCCTTCTTAGATATTTTCTAATGTATTTTGTCATTTGGATTTTAAACTTTTGTCTTGTTTCTTTCTGTGTATGTTTTTAGCTTTTTTAAACATTTTTATGGAATAGTCTTGGTAATAAACATCCTCTTTGATTATACGGTGCTTAATTGTATTACCTGTTCCATGTGTCTTTGATGGGATCTTGTTTTGTATTATGTTGTGCATTATAAATGCATGTCTTGGGAGACCTCATCTCTTTCACAGTAGAATTGTAATGAGTATGTACTTCTCCTCCCTGTTGTGAGGAGCGTGCTTACCTGGGGAACAGCGGTGACAAGACGATTTCGTATTGTCAAATAATACCTTCCTTTGTCACAGCTCTATCTTATTACCCTAACAGATGGGTACGTTGACTTCAGGAGGTGGATTCACATACAGTGGGGGTTCCTCTCTCTCATCTGTCTTTATTAAAAGCAGCGTATCACTAGGGGAGTAGAAAAATCAACATAGACAGTGCTGCTAATTTATGTATTCATCACTTTTGTAACACAAGAAGCTTTCTTTTGTCACCGTTCTGTGGCCAGCATCGCCATACACCTGACTGATTCCTAGGATTAAGAGTCAATGCTTTATCGGAAATGGTTTTTATTTTAAATATAAATATGTGTACAAAGGTACAAGCAATAATAGCTCATTTTTAGCAAATAAAATTCTTAATACATTATTAAAAGAATGAACAAACAAATGATAATTAGTTGTGTTCCTCCCCACCCCCCAAAAAAGCAGAGTAACGGCATTTAATGATTGATGAAAACTTGGACATGAAAGTCTGAGGAGTCAAATCAACCAACATGGATACATATGTATATAAAGATACTTTACAATAGAGCAGCGTACACGCTGTACTTTAAGGCTTATATAAAATATAAAAATAAAGACAAGCGATGATGTTTGCCTCCTCACTTTGTGACCTTTTGTTCTCTCATTTGGCTGCCTGGTAACAGCTTCTCTAGACAAATGGCAGTACAGGTGTCCATACTGAAACAACATCCAGGAAGTGGAATGCAACAGAATCCGGTGCGGAAACCAATGTCTCGAACATTAAATGGACATGAATATAAACGCTGAAGGTTTTCACAAGACATAATTTGCATGCAACAGAGAGAAAGTATGGGCTCAGCCATTTGTACAGATACTTGGTGTTTTCAGGGTAGTGCTGTTTTTTTTGTAAACATACTGAGACAATTTGAGTTATAAAACTTGAGTGAATGGTCCGCATTAGGGACTGTCGTAAACGCCTTACTCCACCTGAGCCTGCTGAAGTTGACGCTGCATTCAAGTTTATTTCATGTTCAGATTGCCACCATTTTCCAGATGCCACATTTGATTGTTCTGATCATTTTCACCTCTTCTTTATACAATCAAAAAACACAGCAGAAACAACACAAGGGGTTGCAAAGAACTATTTTAGCATTCACCCCTATTTTTCCCCCATACAGTTACTACCATCTTTGGGATTTCATGGCCTCATCTTGTCCATCTTGGTACAGCACACGGTTAATAAGTCCTCCTCTAAAATGAAGGCGGCAATACACATTCTCCAATTTCTTTCTGTTATCCACTATTATGTCCAAAACGTGGTGGTTTTCAGAGGATGTTCAAGGAATACAGCTTGGGCCAGAAGTATTCCAGTTTGATTACTCTTCATACAGCGTGTGCCTATAGCACTTGTTGGTCAGTACAGATAGCCTGTTGTGCAGAAAAGTTTATGCCCATCTCTGTGGACAGCTCAGTCTTTTGTTGATGATCGAGACACAAATGTGCTTAGAATTCCTTTCGCATGCCAACAAGATACTACAAGACAGACAACAAAAGGCTGTTAAGTTTCCCCCCAAACATGTCTTAACTTGTGATATCTTCCTTGAAAGTGTTTAAAAGATTGTGTTCGGCATTTTGTGTCGACTCAAAGTAAACTCTTGAATGTAGGTAAACGACTATCTCACTTGTTTTGGCCACAGATTTGGAAGATGGGTTTGATTCATGCTCTAGTTGGCCCCTTACACTCATAAAATATCATTTTTGGGTGGTCATAGTTTCATACACGGTGAGGTATCACAATGTCTATCATAAATTTGACTTGAGCATCACAAGTCACAGGAGTTCTACGGATAGCATCACTGTAGATCCTGGTAGCCATCACAGATTGATTGATTATCCCATTATCTTCAACATGATTCTTTCTGAATCTTGTCCAAACAAATTCTTGCTGGACCGTGAGTAAGGTCTCTGTTCATGTTAGTCCATCCACGTGTATAAGTGGAAGTGGCACTGCTTATCTACTCACTTCTGTACTTCTTCTTTTCCCCACTTCTTGACGAATTAGACATGTGTCTGCATGCGTTGTGAGGGCCGGCCATAGTCTGACTGCTGGGAGGACACTTGTGAGGAGGCATAAGAGAAGCGAGACGAGCTAGACACCTTGCTTGCCTGATCCGATTGGTCATATGCATCCACCTTTTCATAGGAAGCAGGCTTAACATAGCTAGTAAAGGCACGGCCGTAGGTAGCGGGTAGGTAAGCTGAGCCACTGTAGAGGGGATCAGTGGGATATATGCTGGCTGGTTGGTTAGGCTGCTGCTGAGCGGCTTGCTGTTGTTCGTATGAAGGTCTGCTGACTGTGTTGGTGGCATATCGGTGGGAGAAGTCATAGACACGAGGTTGGGTGCCATGCTGACCATAAATAGGGCTTGGGGAGGGCAGCTGCGATGGAGTGTAGACTGGCCGGGTATTGGGCACATACTCTGAGAATCCACTGCTGCGAATGTGACGGTCATCATGGCCGCGGACGTTGTAGTACCCATTGGTTGGGTCCTATAAGAAAAATGGAAATTTAATCATAAAAATGTAGTATTATTTTGGACAGTGGATGGGAAAATAACACTCTTGCTATTTTAAGTTGATTCTCTTCTCTTCCTCAGTGTTTTTGCTTTTACCTTGATGTCCGATCTTTCATCCTCTTCCTCCTCCAGGAGGTCGCTATGTTCTGTGCGCGACGTCCCCGGAGACTCACTACTGTTCGGAGCCTGAGGGAAGACCAAGTATTTCTAAGGAATTACAAGGATGAACATGACCTTACTTGCATAAGTACAAAAGAAAGTCTGAGAATTATGTTGCAGTTAATGTAATCCCTCCCTCACCCTCTACGCCCCCACCCACTTCCCATCACAAGAAATGTCTCACAAAGTAAAAATTGGACCAACCATGGGTTCTTTGACATCCTCCTCATCATCGTTGCCACGTGTGGCATTATGATCACTGTGAACAATCTGGACTCTGATGTCACTCTTGGAAAGACGAGTGCATCTTTTTCCTGCAGGAAGTAGATATGCACATCCAAATTAACTTAAAAAAACACATAATGCAATGTGAAAACAGAAATAATTCAGCATTCAGATAAAAAAAAAGTGTATTTGTTTGAGTTGATGAATTGGCTGCTTTTCTCTTGCCCATACTAACCGTTGAGCTCACCTTTGCCTGTGTGCCTGCAGCAGAGGGAAACCAGTGTGATGACACAGATGAGCAGGACACATCCTCCACCTATTGCTCCACCAACAATTACCAGCATAGGCAGTGCCTCTGCAGGAGGAACAGGAAAAATGTGGTAGGGAGGAGGTTGTCAGGACGAAAGGGAAAAGATGAAATAGGAGAGAGTAAAGCATAAGTGTCCGTCCAAAACACTGCAGATAAGATTAAATGAAAGAAAATAAATCTATTCATTTGTCTTACTAATCCTACAAACGCTTCAGTGCGTAAGAATTCATCTACACTAAGCCATAGTCCTCTTTTCTATAGCAGATGCTCATGCAGGCAGCACGGCATCTCACAGGCTGGCTATTGTCTCTAATTTCTCTGAAGGAAGGGTAACAAGGCCTGACATGCAATGAAGCAATAGACAGTAATCTAATTAGAGATTCCAGGAGATACCGCTGCCCATTTCTCTGGAGACCCCGCTCTGCTATGTTGATGTAAATCACTAGCGAGGACCTTATTTTTGGTGTCTGATGCCACAAAGGTTCCCACTATACCATAAATGAATTGGCATTACTGTCTAATTTTAAGAAAACTTAAGGGAGCTGCTGCTTGAGATGCTGAGCTTGGCTCTGAGATGGTGATAGAGCGTATGATCCAAACTGCAAACACATGTGGGCTTCTCTAATTGACTTTTGTCCTCAATCAATATCTATGTTATGGGGCAAACACATTCATTAAAGCAGCCATCTGCTGATTAAATCATATCGATTAGAAGAGCATAATTAAGATAAGCACAAGACAGGGGAACTGCTTTTACCTAATCTAACCACTTTAACAACAGTGATTGAGCATTGCAACAACTGTCAGTACGTACCTTGTTCCTTCAGCGTGACCAGGGCGGTGCCAGTGCCAAAGCGGTTCCAGGCTGTACAATTATATCGCATCTGAAAATCCTGTGCCAGAGTCTCAGATAGCACCAGTGAGGACAATACCCCATGGTCGCTGGTCACAGTCTGCACTGAGTAACGACCAGAGGACCCTGAGGACAGAGCCATGTCCCCAAAGGTCCACACCTGTAAAGATCAGATAACAAGCAGTAAGTAGCTGTTCTTAATAAACCCTTAAAAAGGACCAACACACAGGACTGAACATCTGTTTATCCATGGATTTTCACCTGTTAATTGAACACCAGTTTTTGTCCCTATTCTGCTAACCTATGAGATGTACCATGACTGACACTGCTCATACGCTCAGGTTTATGCTGCATCCAGCATCTGCCCTGCAGGTGAAGCCTGAGGAGGGTTAGTTAACCTTATTTCACATAAGGTTCCTCTCTACAGCTTCTAGCAGAGGGCTGGCAGGGCACCTGTTTTTCACTTCTCCTCACACCTTAATTATCCCCCCTGAACCCAGCATACGTTCATCAGGTCAACAGGATCAGCTGACTGATGCCTCTTGGGCCATTAATTGAATGGGGTTTAGCTGAAACCTGCAGGAAGTGGGTCTTTTACAGCTTCCCTACCTCTACAATCATTCCATTCTAAAGTATATGTGCAATCATAGCAGTAAATGTGTCTGTGTGTGTATCTTTTAACAAGTGTGGTTGAGATGTGGTGGTGTGAAGGTGAGGTCAGGGGTAAAACTTATCTGAGGGATAGCTTTTGTGTGGGTGTGGCCAGCAAGGAAATGGTGTAAAACTTCCACACACAAGTGTATGAACAACACACAAATAAGATTTTCACTTACAATCTTATCAGGTGGGGGGCTGTTTCCCACCCGACACTCTAGCTTGCCCTTGGAGTGCTTGACAGCATGCTGTGTGGCATCTGCAATGATGATAGGTGGACCTAGTGTAAAGAAGAAAGTAGAAGAGTAGGAAAAAGGAAATTAATAAATAAAAGGTTAGTTTTTGTTGTGACAAACATCTCAAACATCACTTCTGAAATAACGAGTGGATCATTCTGGATGCTTTAAAGCATTTCAGTACACAATAGAAAAAAAAACTAATGGAAGAAATACAAAGATGATCAATAAAATATTATTACCGGCTCTTCTGTTTTACTCAAGTGAAGCACACAACCTGAGTTCTAATGTCAGGACAGTGTTTCTATGATCAAACTATAACATCAGCTTCTAAACTTATTTCCTAGTAGATATCTAATTTTCATGACTGAAGTATTAAAGATTAAAAGATATTTTACAGTGTTTTAGTATCAAAACATCTTTATTATCTCAAAGTTCCCAATATTGTGAGCCATGATACTACAAATGGCAACCAATAGAGAATAAACTAAGTACTGACTGTACTTGCAAGTTTTTGTCATTTCTTTAAACGGGGAAAGAATTTGGCTAAAAGAATTTTGTACGATTCTTGTTCATCAAATTTAGATTAAAAACATCCACTCATTCATTCATTATATGTGCTGCTTATTTCATTGAAAGGTGGCAGATGGCTTTAGTTTATCACAGCAATCACTATATCACACAAAAGCTGCAGTGTGTGTTAATCTGTTTCTCCTGTCCTCTCCATCCCAGTCAGTTGAGGCAGATGGCTGCCCTCCCTGAGCCAGGTTCTGCCAGAGGTTTTGAAGGGAATTTTCTTTCCCGCTGCTGTTCATGCATGGTCAGGCTGGGGATTGGATCAAAGTCAAGATTTGATGCAATCTTTTGGTTTCTCTTAGCTAGGCTATTTTTCATGAAGTGGCTCAAAATGATGTGTGTGAAGCGACACTATACAAATAAAGTTGAATTGAACAGAGCTGTGTGAGAGGCAGGTACATTCTGGACACATTACCAGTCCGTCACAGGGCCAACACGGCAAGACAAACAACCACATACACACACATATACACTCCTACAGACAATTTCAAATGACCTATTAACCTAACATGCATGTCTTTGGATGATGGGAGGAAGCTGGAGTACCTGGAGAGAACCCACCTGACATGGTGAGTATATGCAAACTCGTACAGAAAGGCCACTGCCTGAGCCGAAGCTCTCATCAGTGATTTTTCACACATATATATTAGCTTTTTTCTTTAAATGTGCAATTGAGGCATATGTATGGTCTCATTTTTTTATATCTTATTTGAATGAATGGAAAATATAAAATACCATAAATTGGAAAATATATATGGTTCTCAAAATGTTTCTTAAGCACACTGATTTATAAATGTACAGTCATTATCCTCCACCAATTGAAACAACTCACCATTCACAGTTAGAGTGACATCTCTTTCTGCAACTCCAATGCGGGGAACAATGGCCTTGCAGGTGTATGTTCCAGCGTCCTCCTGGGTAACAGCCTTCAGTTGCAAAGTGTTGCCATTGCTGAGCACCTAGTGTGAGATCCAGGGAGACAAGTGGGAAGTGTGTTACAGAGACGCACACACAGTAAAAGTGAGTGAGAGAGAGAAGTGAGGCGGTAGAGGGAAGAGGCAGACAAAGGAAACGAGGACCTTTATCAGTGGCTCACTCATTGTGGAGGCAGCAGAGAGGTGGGCTGACCATTGTAACAAATGCTGGTGGTTTGAGTTTAATTTCATTGTGAAGAGCTTTAATCATGGCATTAAGCACTCCAGCCACCGCTGAGTGACCGTGCTGCTGGGGAGATTGTTGTAATTAAACAGTGGGGACAGATCGTAGCATACCATGTGTGAGTGGGCCCTCGCCTTCAGAGCTGCTACACTCACTCACTCCTTAGCTCATTGATCCCGTCATTCCATCAAGCTGTGATTAATCCATTTATCCCCACTCCATCCTCCCTCCCTCCATCTCCACATCCTCACTCTCCTTTTTTATTTCAACACACTTATGGAGTAACCCAATTAATCCATTACTCATGGTTGTGTGAGGGACAGTGGCAGTGGGTGGATTAAAAAAATGCCTGCGCATTTCCCTCAGAGTGGCTAAAAGCGCTCTCTTTGAGATGACGGCATTGCTTATGCCATTCAAGCACACTGTGCACGGGGGGTGCTTTCTCCAGCACAGCTTCAGAAATTATATTAGTTGCCAGGAGAGAAGCTCCTATGGGATGCCCCCTTTAATGGTGTGTGCACTGAAAGACTTTAACCAGGATGATGTAAAGTGAAGGTGGAAACGTCCCATTTGTTCCAGGCACAATGCTGACTGTGAGGAGATGGGTACAGAAACACCGCTGGGTCTTTGTTACACCTGAGCAGCAGACATGCTTCAGTAAAAGTTGCCGCACCTGTTGTAATTCTGCTTGTTTGAACCCACATCTTAGCTCCCTCTTTAGCTGACTGATTGATTGACCAGCTGATTTTGTTGGAATTATGACAACGTGTCATATGCAGTGATTATTCTGTATGAATCTGTCAGTGGACAGACAGTTTTTTGCCAGAGGCTTTAGCCCTCGGGGAGCATGCTGAGAGAGGTGTTGAAAATTCAGCCTGAAAAAGAATGTGTCGGGGAATAAAAGTGTGTGAGATTCATGCCTCAAGGCCATGTGTGAATGTTTCTCTCTCGGAGTGGTGTTGAGGCTTAGCCATCAAGATAAAGTGGTGACTAGTGTCTACTGCCTTACCACACTTGAGCCTTGCTTTGTCCAGGCCAGGGTCAGAGGAGGGTTTCCAGTCCATGCACAAGTAAAGGCTGCATCCATCCCCAGATCCACTGTCATTGGCTTAGGTTCTGACAGCAACCGGGGGCCAACTGCGTGAAGAAAACCACATGTTACAATCAATAGCAGATGACTTTTGAAGAACAAAAATTTTAAAAAAAAATCACACGGTTAAACTCACATTGTACATCAACTAGAGTGCTGACATTGGTGCTGCCCACAGAGTTGGAGACCTCACAGGAGACAGGATCAGTGAAGTAAGAATAGTCCACTGTCACCTCAAGACTGTCCCCATTTGCTTCAGAGATGGGCACTCCTCCTTTGGACCACCTAGGGCAGATAAATAAGGCAATTAACTACACATTTCAAAGCAGTTATTAGTTTATTCAAGGCTTATGTCAAATAAATGCTGCCATAGAATCAGTCAATCCAGTAAAAACTTAAACTGCTTTTCTTGATTTCTACAGTTCGCTTTGAAGTAAATCTCATAATACGACCATTACCCTGGATGTCTATGCATGCTTTGAGGGCAGAGTTTTAAATTAAAATGGCAGACAGATGGATACCTGTATCCAGTGATCTCGGGATTGGCTGAAGCAGAGCAGATAAAGAGAACTTTTGCTCCTTCAGTCACAGTCTGAGGTTGAACTGACAGCGTCACTGTTGGAGGGTCTGCAACAAGCAAATATACTCACATTAAAGACATTTTAAAGCCAATCACATTCATTTGTCTGTACAAAAATAAAGCTTAAAGCAAGCACTATCCTACAATTGTATTTTAAGGATCCTTATAAACAGTTTGGTGCAGGACTCACGCTGGACATTGATAGTGACTGAAGTCTGTCGTCCAGCAGGAGCGGCTTGGTTGAGAACCCTGCAGGTGTAGGTGCGTCCAGAGTCACTATCTTCTGGAATGATTGGAAGCATACTGACAGCTGTCTCCCTCTTCCCATCTTCCATTGGTGACTATAGTGTTGGACGACGACAACATAAAACTGAAAATCAGCTCCGTGTTGCACAAAACAAGTTGCTATATGACGCTGTATGACACTGCAGGACATATTTTTCATGTGCAAAGTATTAAAATTGCCATCCTGTTCTTTTGCATGTCAGATAAATCATATATTTTATGAAGCAGCAGGGGGATATTGTGCTGTTCCCACATTTCTGAAAGTGTTCCCCGTCAGTGCTCCTTGTTTGTCATCATCTTTTAAATCTATTTACTGCTCACAGAAATCAATACACCTAAGTGAGGAAAGGTGTAGATTCTGAGGATATGGCTCACTGCTCCTTCACTTTCCCCCTCTTTTGTGAAAGACTTACACATACACAGACGCAAAAAATGGAATAGCTCCAGTGATGTGTGTGTGTGTGTGTGTTTTTGGGGGGTGACGTTAAGAAAGAGGTGTCACACATCTTTGAAAAAGAGCGAGTGCGAGCTGAACCTTTTCCCTTGACAGCCAATCAATGGCGCAGGTCTCTCACTTCCTCTACCAGACACACAAAAAGCATTTTTATGCTAGATCAAATCACATCACTCCCTGTCACCACAGCTCACTCGGACAAAGCTTTGCCTACCCCCAGCTTCACTTTGAAAACAGCGTCTGAAATCTCTTTTTCACAGAACTATCTCACGAGGTATCTCTATATTCATGGCCCCTGCTCTATTCCTCCTTTCTTCATTCCTTGCATCTCATATCCCCCCACCTTCTCCCCTCCAACCCCACCTCCCCCCCTCCCCCTTCCCCTTCTCACTGCAGGCTTTCGCGTCCTTAAATGTGGCGTTTAGCATCGTTTAGCGTGGTCAGAGAGCATGAAAAATGTGACACTTTCCCAGCCGCGGCTGGCTCACGCTCTGGCGCATCCCCATTGTGTTCCTACATTGTTGTGGGTGATTTCTTCTCTGCGGAAACTCTACTGTATGAAACACTCATGCCTGTCTGAGCTTTGGCATGCTCCAGTTATGTTGTAGTGTCGCTGCATTAGCGAGCAAAAGGTGGTGGTGGTGGTGGGGGTCAGGCATGAGTGGAAATGGGAGGGGGACTGCAGAGAGTGAGAGAACAAATCTTGCAAGAGCAGGGTGGTGATGGATAAAAAAAAAAGACTCAGACAGAAAATAAGAAAGATGAGAAAAATAAAAAGAGAATAAAAGAGAAAGAGATTGAGTTTCATACCCAAAGAGAAACTATTTCGGTTTTGAATAGCTTTGCATTTATTTCTACCCACAGTTACCCTCTGCTATATTGTGTGGGTGTTAGTGATTGAATGACAGCGGGCTGAGATCTGTTCTTACTGTACCTTAGAATATATAGCTGTCTCCATGACCTCTCCATCTCTGTACCAGGTGATCTCAGCAGCAGGTTTGGCTCCCGAGGCTCTGCAGGTGAGGTTGTGCGGTGTGTGGGCCTTCAGACGTACAACAGGCCCACCTTCCACCACAGGGTCCGAGGGAGGAACTGTAAAACAGAGCAAACATACCACTCAAAAAAAAAAACAAAAACAAAACAAGAAAAACTCAATTCAGCTCCAGGCAAGTGCAAAGTCACACAAGTAAAACGAATATTGAGCGTGCTGTAAGTTTTAGCTCAGCATCAGTATGTCGGCATACCTTCTTATTGTCAGATATCTGTTAAATAGATGTTGTTTCAGACAGGAAAAAAAAGACTTAGAACAGTTGTTATTACAAAAAAAGGAACACTCAACCTTATTTACTTACTTCCTTGGGACTGGCATTATTGCTTTATTTGCTCTTACTGTTGCAGAGCGATGTTTCAACTGAATTGCTTATGTGTTCATTTATTTGCATGGTTTCGCACGCACCACTGGCAAGCCAAGCGTGCCACCCCTGATGAAGGCGTCTATCTCCCCAACCAATAAGAGACGGCGTAAACATGGGGTTTGTGCTGCCCTTCCTTGCACCCTCCACAGAACCAATTTCACTATGTGTATCTGAATTGTCAGAGGTCCTTCCGCTGCCACGGCACGGACACTAATGGAATCCGAGTGCTAGGTGATTTTAATTTCCATGCCGATTCCCCTGACTGCACTCCTACCGTTGAGTCCTTTGACTGTGCAGGATTGCTTTGGTCTCATCTGGCCACATTGATTTACACACACACACACACACACATACATATGCACATGCATAAGCATGCAAAGGAAAGCCCTCTTCCTCTTTAATACTCGTGTCCACACAATAAATAAATAAACTGCAGTCAGTGCAGATGATTTCATTTATATGTTTATGACATGCATATAAGGCTCACAAACCACTAGGTTTGGTCTTCAGAGTTCATTTATTATAAAAGTGGTAGTTTTATCAGCTCTCTCTCTGTTTCTTGGCAGCTTCACGTGTACTGCAGAATCTTTTCATTTAGATGAAAATTTCACACAAGCTGCTCACAATCTCATTGTTTGCCTTCCTGCCTCAGCCTTATCCATACGACTCCCCACTCTGCTTCATTGAACGCAGAATCAAATGTTCAAAGCAACAGATGCATTCAAGGAAAGGAGGTTATGGGATGAAAACATTCTCTCATAATGTTGCACACTCTGCAGCAACAGGTCTGGACTAATGTTCCCTCTGAATTACACTCTTCATGAATAATATTTGCTTTAAGGCCAATTTACAGACAATTGACAGAACTAATTAATATAGTGATATTCCTTTGCATGCCACCAGATGCCAGCAGTGTTTTGCTGATTCCCACAAGATCTGTCACTGCTAATCCCACTTGCCCACCCCTCCCCAGCATCCTCCATCTCTGTGCGTCTGCATGGAGAGGCAGATCACTCACATCACGTTAATGTAAAAAGCGCCTTGCGGTTGATAGATGTTGTGGCTCACTGTAAAATGTGCTAACTGTGCAGTTCCTGACTTTCAAGTCATTTGTGACTGCAGCAATCACATTATCCTAGATGTGTACAGTCTTGATTATTGCCACTAAGAGTTGAGGGTTCAGGTGTTTCCTTTTCTCCTTATTCTGTCTTGTGCCTGCTTTATATGCTCTCAGGACACGTTTTCCCCCAGGAAAATAGATTTGTGATAACATTATCATAAGGTAAAATCACAAGCATGTACATGTATTGTAATACAGTTTTGTTCTGTGTCTTTAATGTGACTTTTTAGGTATTGGATAGATGTTGAAATGACATCTTCTTTTTCTCTTGTATTTTATGATAAAGATAATACTCTGAGTTTTTTTTTCAAAACTCTGCCAGCCCGCAGGCTTTGGCAAAAGGGCTGCTGTGAGAATCACGAGTGAGCTGTGTATCTTACCTAGTACAGTGAGCTTGGCATGGTGGGAGCGCAGCCCCGCCTGTGTAGCCTGACACTCATACACCGCGTCATCCGCCAACTCTGCTGAATCGATCACCAAGCTGTGCTCGCCTGATAGCGGGTTGCCCATTAAGGAGTAGCGCGTCCAGCCTGCATGAAGCCAGCACATAGAATAGAGTCAGAGACAAACAATCCAACCAACAACAAACCCATAATGAAAGGAGTAAAAAAAAAATAAAAATAAAGAGACTTGTGCCCTGAACAAAGGGGAAAGAGATGTGGAAAAGCTCTTTATAAGAGACAAATGAAAGCATGCTGCACCTCACAGAGAAAGACATTGAGCCACTGTATTAGCAAAACAGCGTGAGGCTAGAAATGCAACACGTGAGGGGGCTGCTGCAGGAGGAGACTGTCCTTTAAACACAGACACAATAAAGATGGGGTGGCTAAGGTCAAGAGGAAGCCTCTCCACTTTCTCCCTACTCTGCTACACATTTAAATGTCAGTGCGTGACAAAAGCCAATTGATTATCCACCTTCCTACAAGACTTTTAAAATGCTAAACAACAAATTAAAGTTCACTGTGTGCAGCAGTAACTGATCTGTCAGCAGTGCATTCTTCTCTCACCATTTATTTGTGTAAAACCCCAAGGGTTGACAGAAAGAGGCCTGATTTCTAATGAGACCTGGCATTGATCGTAACAAGGCAGAAATAGAGACATGAGGGCGATAAATACAGATGAAAGGGATAGGGTGGCGCGGTAGGAAAAAAAAATGGTTGGTGATAGTACCTGGTAGGTCTCTCTCTCCACCTAGTGCCAGGCCATCTTTGGTCCACTGTACAATTCCTTTGTAACCCACGATGACACAAGGTAGATTAACTGACTGGCCCGATATAACCACCTGGTCCTTGGGCTGCTGGGAGAAGTAGGCCGCTTGGGTGGCTGCTGGGAGAAAACAAGAAAAAAAATGGAGATGTCTCTAAGTTCATCTTTTTTGTGAGTGACAAATAAACATTTCCCATTTAAATGAATAAAATTCATGTAGCATATCCAGAATGGAATTTAATCACACCATTTTTCCTCATTCCTCAAGTTATAAAACAATAAAAAACAAGCAAACAGAACACAATTTGGATGCCTCTCCTTTGTTTTCATAACACTTGTTGAGAAAAGGGAAAGGCTAAAGTGTGCAACTAGTTTTTGTCCCCTATAAATGTGGCTTCTAAACGAAAGACTCAGCAGTGCCTCATAACTTATTTAACTGTTTCCAAAGACCATATGTTTGTATGCTCACTGACATGACACAAACACATATCTGGGGAGAAAAATCTTCCACTTTATTGATATGCTTTTTGTAAAAATGGATCTTAAACAATCAAAACTCCATTAAAGTTCCCAGGGGACCCATCCGTTTGAGCCTGCTGAAAGTCAGCGGAGACACCTGCCGCCGTGTCGCTGCAGTGTTGAAGTTAGGCACACACAGTTTCTCTGGATTGGCTGGCTTCCCTTCACATACACTGCAGAAACACAGCATGAATATGGATACACAGCTCCAACTGTTTGTGCCACTACGCTAAAGATTGAGTATTACAAATCCTACTGGCAGGGGAAGAAGGCACCACTACAGAGGTAACTAATCTATAGGGGGAGGTAGGAGGCAAAAAGAGGCAGTTGGTTGGTTATCTAAGTAGGGTGTCTGCGTGAGTTGGGATGGGGACTGAAAAAAAAATCTTCCCTCATTCTCCATCTCTATCTCTTTGTTGCTCAGTGGAGAATGGAAAGGAAGGGGGGGACGGAGGAAGATAAAGACGGTTCTATTCAGGCAACGTTAAGCACCCCCCCTCCACACACACACACACACACACACACACACACTACTGCTGCTTCTGTTGGTGGGAGCGCTTAAACAGACAGGGTTGCCCCCCCCCCCCTCCCACTTCAAAAAAAGCCACTGAAAGGAGGGCAACATAAGGCGGCCAGAGACGCACTATTGTCTCCTTGTCCCTCTCTTTTAATAGGCCTCTTCATTTCCAATCAATCCTGTTAAATGCAAGTTTAATAGCTTTTCAATAGCAGCTTTTCCCCCCAGAGGGTAGCTGGGATTTTCTCTCTGACTCACTCTTTCTCTTTCTATGTCTCTTCCCTCCTATTCTCACCCCATTCTCCATAGTTTTTTTTTCTTTCTGAAAAGGGGGTTTCTGAGTTTGTTGGCAGTGTTTACTCCACACTCAATTACCCACTTCATCTCAGGGTGCACCATAGACTGAACCTTACCCCTCTCCTTCACCCACTGCACCCTCCCGCCAATGTCATGCAACAGCACAATTAAAGCTGCCAAACAGTGAGTTCATCAGGAACGCGAGTATCCACAACCTCGACCACTGTAGTTCTCATCTAATTTTCACATGAACCTATTGGCTCTTATACTCCCTTTCTGGACCAGATTAGATCTTAATAAGACAGTTGGTTGGAAAAAAAAAGAACAAACAAAAAAAAAGCATCACAATATTCTCTCTATACATCAGCTCACTAAGCCAACTTAAAAGAGAAGGTGCTGTGGGTGCAAACAGGTAGCCTGTATGTGTGTCACACACCGAGGATAAAAAAAAGGCCAATTTGAGAGCATCAATGAGAAGTGAAACGTCTCCGAGCTCAGGCTATTAAGCGTTTAGTGAAGGCTGGAATTTTCCCGTCATACCTTTAAAAACTGCTGTTTTCACAGTCTGCCTGCTTGTCTCTAACATTCTGCCTTTACAAGCTATTGAGTGTTTTCATATTCTTCCCCACGCACAGTGAGCGGGAGATTTTCCTCATTGTGCTTGCAACGGTGCAAACATTGATTGCAATTAAGTATCTTGCCCAGAATATCTAAATGTTTACAATGGGTGATAATTCACTGCATTGGTTGATTGTTTAGATGGATTACATGCATTGAATTGTTTCTCTTTACCTCACCCACATACAATTTTTTATGCTCCCAAATGGCAATTAACTCCACATGCACACATATACATATGCAGCTATACAAATATAGAGTGTAGAGCGTGTGCTGTAGTGAATGTCTTCACACTGAGTGAGTGATTCATGGCTCTCCAGATCCCTTATTGAAAAAGCTCAACAGAACATCTCAACTGGCTAATGACTCATGCCAGATTCCTTTAATTCCTCCTTGCCGAATTAGACAATTCTTTGACAGTGTATTAGCAGCTTAATTACTTGAATACATTTCTGACGGGAAGAGAGAGGGAACAGAACCATGCAAAGAATTAGTGGAGGGGAAGCAGTCAGAAAAAGTGAAGAACTGTGGGTGTGAAGAGGTTTGTTCTTGATGCGCTGCAGTGTCATGTACACACGCTCAAACACATAAACACACAACACAGTTTTTGAGTGTTTTTCCACCAAAAATGAGGAGCTTGAATATCGGCTGCAATTGAATTGCATTCACACAGAAAAGCTTGACTCACCTTGAAATGTTTTCTGATGATGTTTATGATGCTAGTTTATTTACCAGCCTGCCTTAAGAGTGTAAACACAAGCACAGGTGATTATAGTAATATGTGCTTAATGTAACATTACATGTTGCTGAAATATATTCAGTGTGTTTATACTCTACAGAGGCTCTAAAACACCACATGGATTCTGTTTCTTACCTAGCTCTGTGTAGTGTGTCTACTTTTCCACCCCCTAGTAGCAAGTCCAAAACACATTTGGCCTGTTACTTTTTAATCCGGATTTCTTAAAATGGAATATCATTTCACGCCGCTGGATGCACATGGGACAAAGTTTATGTGCACTTCTGCCTGACTGCGTAAGCTCTGTGTGTGTTTGCCTGTCTGGAAATGTGCTATGTATGTTTATGCTTGTGTTTTCATGTGTGCATGTGTGAATGAGTGTGGAGGACAAGGCAGCGTTAATAGGAAAAGCAACTTGTCAAGCACTGGAGGGCACATTTAGCAGTTACTTTGACACAGTGACTTTGCTGTCACATGGTTTGAGTTAAGTGCAGAGCAGCCTCCCAGACTTGACCGCCACCTACTAAAGAGCTTTGTGCTGACCCCAGCGATGCCTGCACTCTCTCTCTTTCATCTGAACTGATAGGGATACATGCACATTAGGAAGGATCAGGAAGAGATGGACAGATGTCAGCAATGATCTGTCCACCGCTGGACATCTGCCTTGATAGAATTAGACTGAAGCTGTCATTTTGTGTGTGTTTGTGTGTGGGTAGGTATGTGTGTATGCGTGTGTGGACTGAAAAAGGGTATTTGTAAGCATCAGCCTTGATGGTAAAGACTAAGAAAGATAATGGCGCTATGAATGACCTTTACATAAAATGTGGATCTGACACAAAGTGCATTAAGTAGCAAGTCACAACGACCATTTAAAAAAAAAAAAAAAAAATTCATACAAGGCCATGAGTTTATTTAAGCCAGGAAGATATGTCCTTCAATTAAAACATAAAGTAACATAAGATTATTATTTTCATTCTCCCATTTTTGCAGCCAACTGCAATGATAGTAAGAAAATATACCGTGTGATATAAAACCTGTTTATTGTTTGGTTAATTGGTTCCTTCAAATAAATAAGTCAAAAAGGTGCATGCTGAACCTAAAGCTTACATAACGACTAACTAGTTTACAGAGAGAATAAAACCTATTTGTAAGGAAATTTTTATATTCTAAAGGCACAATAAGCAAAACAACATAAACCAAAGTCAACTATAAAGCCTCTCAGTGTTTGATGCAGTGTAAAGAACAATCTAATAATGATTTACAAACACTTCAAATCACAAATTATCATTCTTTTTGATCAGATATACCTAAATGTTACATCCATATCAGAAACTGTGAAATTTAAAATGCCTCCCCCCCCCACAAATTACATAATCATATTTTTTCTGTCATTCTGAACTGTTTCACAATATCAAAGGTAATTGTTTGATTTTAGTTTTATACATTATTTAGATTAATTTGCAATCTAAATGAAAGGATGCATAACTGGATGATTTGTTGCCTAACAAGCTAATATTCTAACAACTTTCTTCTGTGATAAAAAGACTGAATTAGTGTTTTATAATGTTTTTCACCAAACCTCAAAATTGAGATATTGTATAATTAATGAGTGATAATATTAAATATTTCTGTCAAATGGTATTTACTTTTATCTCGCCCGTTGACAGCTGGGATTGGCTCCAGCCCCCCCGCGACCTCGCTCTGGGATCAAGCGGTAGAAAATGGATGGATGGTATTTACTTTTATTCAGTAAAATTTAGCTAATAATTTGGGTTAAAAAACTGTCTATAGCAGTGTCAATACTTTTCTTTTTCATGTGGTTTTCAAATATAATGTGTTTAGTTTTCCAAGATGAATTTGTTAGCATTAAACCCATTTTGGGTTTGATGCATGGCAAACATGGAGGACATGTGTGGACCCAAGGCAGGAAGGATGCAGACGAGAATATTTATTATAAAGAAAACCAGCAAGGGAGACAAGACATCCAACTAACTAATAACTAATGAACCACAGGGAAGAAACAGAAACTGGGAATATATATACACTGAGAAACAATGGGACACAGGTGGAGTGGATGAGCTAAATTAAACCAGGTGAAACAAAGTAAGCATAATAAGTGAAGCTAAAACACAGACAAAACAGGAACATATCAAAATAAAACAGGAAACACTCAAACACAAACCAAACTATGATAGACTGTATTCAGAAGCTGCTTTAGAGAGTCCACGCTACAAGAAAGTTGTATTGCCCACAGATTAGACCCATTTTAGAAAATTAGAAATCAAACTCAATAATTTCTAATATAAACAACAATGGCCCAAGTACTGAACCCTGTGACACCTTGTTAGACTGTGTTATCAATAAGAGTAGATATCTGTTACCTATGGCTTCTCAGCCAACTTTGGACAAATTCCCTGATACCATACTCGTATAACTTATTTAGGAGCAATTTATGATTAACAGAGTTTAATGCTTTCTGTAAATCCAAATGTGTGAGAACAGCAAGTCATGTGGGGTCAATCAATATGTCCCAATAACCTAGATGGACTATTTGCTCTTTGTAGTAATAATTTGAAGTAGTTTAGCTCCCATAGCAAAAGTAGAATCTAGCTTGTATGTTTGTTTTCCACAAAAAGGCACAGAGGAGATAATGACGAAGAAAAACAGGCAAGAAAAAAAAACTGTGCATAACAAGGCAATTGGCAAAAAAAGTGTCAAGCTTGGAATAAACAACCCTTCTCCCCAAATGCTATCCATTGTGCTTTGTCTAGATAAGGTTCCTAAATCGAGCTAGAAAATGGGAGCTCCATTTCTCTGTGTGGAATTATTATCCTTTTGTTTTGAGTCTGGTGCTTTTGTCATCCTTTTCCTGTGTGAGTGCTTATGCAAGTGTGTGAATGCCAGACAGTAGTGCTGAGTAGGTGAACCAGTGTCCCAGAAGGAGCACTGCACCCATTTCATGTTTGATTTGTCTATAAGCTCATTACTTTGACTCCTCAGAACTTCTGTGAGTTTGACTGGGGGTAATAACAGATACCACCCAGCATAGTAGTTACCCACATATGAGCAACATGTGAGAACCTCTGGCTTTCCATTTGGCCTGCACACTGCAAAGAGCTTCAGCTTGGGTCTTTGCAGATGGTCTTGTCTCTAACTGTGCCCATGCAGACTCAGTTCAATCCTTTCTATCCCACACTGAATTCCAGCTGCACTCCCACCCACCAACTCTCACTATCTTTTCTCCCGTTCTATGTTTTTGTGCCCAAATTGCAGTCTAACAGCTTTTTAAGAGCTGTTTTGCTGGAGTTTAATCCTCCTAGCCTCCCCTTTCAGCCTTTATTCCGTTGTGAAAATCTTGGCTCAGACCTTGGCTCTTTTTAGAGTGGACCCCATCCCCCACCACCCCCGCTACTCTGCCAATACCCCCACCCACGGTATTCTCTACCATTTCTGCATCCATACAATCCAGCACCATCTTCTCATTCCTCTGCTTATCGCTCATATGTCTGGTCTGTGAGGCATGTTTCCTGAAATCAATGCCTGGCCCCTCCATGAGCATTATATAGTGTTATTAATTGTTGCTTTGCTTTCACCGTGCCAGCTTCCTGCTATCAGTCTGCTTTTTTCAGCTGTCATCTTTTGCCAGATCCTCCCTTGAACTTTCTCTCCCTTTTTCTTCTTCTTGCCATCTTATATCTTCTGTCCTTTTCTCCTCCTTTCTGCATCCCTGGTGTGAAAATCACAGGGGTTTGTGTCAGCTTGCCAACACAACACTCAAGAAAGAAGGTTAAAGGGGAGCAGAAGAAAAAACAGAGAGCCATATGTTAGATAGAGCAAAACAACTGAGGCAAGGTAAAAATGGAAAAAGTGGGTTCCTGTCAGCTTTGAATTGAAAGAGTGCAAGTGTGAAAAAGAGGAGGGGGTTGATGGAACGCTGTAATCAGTGTGTCTCCAAGGCCGTCACTGTGAGGCTTTTCCCCGCTGGGACAAGGTGCTGCACAGATCAGGGCAGCAGTGAAGCTGATCGCATGGGTGAACAGCGACAGAGTTTCTCCCAGGGTAGCTGCTACAACAGATACAGGGTATCGTGTAATAAAGCGGTATGCATACAAGGAGAGGAAAGAAGGGGAAAAAATGAGTCTGGGGGAGGTGGGGGCCAAGAGTGCTGATGTGACATAGTCAGTGAGTGAGTGTATGTGAATGATTTGCACAGTCGCTGTGCTGCAGTCTCTGACAATGTGCCATAAACACGCTTATTCCCATACTGCTCTTGCACTTGCCTCTCACATGCACACATATGTGCACATTCAGTGTTGTGGTCCCATACCTTTAGGGTTTCCAGTGGGCAAAAACATCTCTGAGTATAATTCTAGTATGGCTTTTAAACAGTTACCACTACTCTAAAGCCCATAGCCAAGGAGCTGACTTTATTTAGACAGATAGCAAGTGACTTGCTACCTGGCAGGAAGACAGGAAACAAAAAAGCCAAATAAAAAAAGGGAGGAAAAGGGGAGGGAGTCGGCGGTGGCGGTATGAAATTGTCTGTACACATCAGCTAGCCGTGTTGACAAGATGTTGATTGAGCTAGTCTTGTCGTTTCGTTCCTGCTTACCCCCTGGTGTTTTTCACTGCAAGACAGCTGCTGGCTGGATCTGTGTCACAGTTCCAGCTCTGTTCTGTCCCTTTTGCTTCTCTCCTTGCTTCTTTTTTCTATGTCTATCCCAGTTTCTCCCTCCCTTCCCACTGTATCCCCCTCATCCGCCTTTCACCAGTGTTTGGAAGGGAGGGCTTTCAGTATAATTTACTATGCCTTTAATCATTAACTTCTTGGGTTTTATAAAAGCTCTGGTGTAGCACGACCATATCAGCTGACACAGCGGATAAAATAGTAATGGTGCACAACATGTGTCAGAAAAAGATGGGACGATGGGGAAGAAAAGCATTTTCATTTCCAGCTGCAGACAAGTCGTGTAAACAAAAAAAGTAAATATACTAATAAATGATAGATTAAAAATCCATAAAACAATGAAGAGATAATATTAAGATTGCCCCTGTCTTCCTTTCTTCTAAAAGGCTTTGGAAATAAAAACAAAGGAATTCTCAGCATAGATTCTGTACTGGGACTCAGAGCCTTATGCTCAGGGGTATCAATTAATTTAGTCAGGGGATTTGCGGCCTGCTCTTCCTAATTGAGCCCAGTGGAGACCCCCTTGGCTCTTCACAATAGGAAGTAGCGCGTTTCATAATTAATACTTTTTTCCCCCTTTTTATTATTATTATTTTTTAATGAGGGTGGTAATGTTGTAAATGTATGCATCTCATTAGAGTAAAAGGGCCATCTTTGCCATTGTTCACTTATGCAGTGTTTGCTGCTGGTGAGCTGAGTGAGAGAGACAACCTCATTCAAAGGCAGCAGTGGCACATTGAAGTCAAAGCAGTGCTTTTGTGCATGTTTGAATATAAAACACAGCTAGCTCAATGAGAGTCTCATTAGTGTTACTTAATATGTGTGCTTTTTAAAGCTTAGAGGTTAATGCCCAACTTGCCTCCATTTCATTGGAGCTCTCTTTAATTTGATGCATAATTCTTTTCTTTTTTCTTTTTTTTTTCCTGAAGAGCCTCTTCACAGAAAGCAGCGGAGCTTTGTGTTGTGAATTAAACATCCAACAGAACACAAAGGCACATTAACACCTGCAACAGAACCCTCTTGTGCTCTATCCATGCTATGGAACATATTACGGAACTATCCTATCTCCGAACCTCTGCACCCAGAGACCATAACTCCTAGAGATTAAACATATTACCTCCTCTCCAGGGAGAATAGTGGAAGCAGTGGCTATGTGATTCAAACTGCTGCCACTTCTCCTTTTATAAACATCTTTCAAATTGCCACTTCTGTTTAACCTGCAAGCATGATTTCTGCTCTTTTCTCATCTAAGCAAGTTGAAAATATATCAAATTTAAATCCTGTCCAACAGACTTTAAGTTGAAAGATTCTTTGAAAATTACTGGTGACTTTAAGCATCCAGAGCGCAGAAACAGAGGGGAAAATGTTACCTGCTGACCTCAAAACATCCTGCTTTGTGCAAAGAAAAAGAGAGGAAGGGGAAAACTAATTTCCTGAATCTCCATTTCTTAAGCGTTGATTAGTAAAGGAACATAATTAGAGTGAAATGTGAAGTCAGGGCTTTTCAGATTGCATCGCTTCCTCCAGAAAAATCAGGCCATGATTAATGAATAAATGATTAATGAGGGAACTAATTAATCAATTAATTATTAAGCAAGCACCCTGAACAAGAAATGGGTAGGATGACAGTGAACTGTGAATGTACGAGATGCTTAGGTTGTGTGTTAGGGAAAAAGGATTTAGGGTAATCTGCCTATTTGTTCTGTCAGTTTGTTTTATCTTCTGTTACAGATGGATGAAGAAGAAGGTGGATACGAGAAGATGAAATCTTAGTCAAGCTTTCTCATTTAGCCAGCTTTATCTCTTATGAGACCGCTGGCCTCAGAATGCTTCATTTGCAAGTTACCTGCAAATACTGGGGTCAAGTCTGTCAGTTATGCGTTAATGAAGCCTGGCATAACATTTGCAGGATGCAGTGATGATGTTTACACTGGGCTACAAAAGGCCATACCACCCTCAATCAACACCTCTGAAAAAGCTGAGGGTGATGCAAAGTTCTTTCCTCCTCTGTCTTTAACTAGGACACCCCATCAATCTTTGATAATCTGCAGCGTGGGCCTCTCCTGTGTGACCAGGCTGATGGGACTGATGGGACACCCCAGCAGGGATTGATGTATGAAACGCAAGCTCCAAATGTAACTGTGATATACTGGGCCGTTTCAAGTCAAGTTTGACCTTTTTTCCTAGATATTAATCGCTGCAGTGAAAGAATATATGTGTGATATATCCCTCCCCTAGGAGCTCTGCACACTTTCTTCTTCAGTAAGGGTTTCTTCTATACCTTTAGCTTAGAGGAGGTGTTTTTTTTTTCTGTCTGTCAAAAGTCCCCAGAGCTGCAACATAACAGGATACAGGAACAAAATATTATTTCATAAGCGGATGGGTTTATTGTTTCTATTAAAATGCAGCATTACTCCATAAAAATGCATTTCCCTACCCTCCCCTGACAACCGGAAACACATCCTCAAAGCAAGAACATAAGAGAAGGATCTTTCATCCCTGCATATTTTTCCTCCCGTTTACTGCTGGCCTTATTAAGAGTTGTGAGTGACGGAGGCAGAGTGTGCTGGGAGGGTCTCAAGGGGCTTTGACGGAGGCAAGTGGTGGAGCTGTTGCAGGCTGAGGGCGAGATCATGCCTACGTTTATCCACTCAAAGTGCTCTATAAATTTCTTTGTCTGCACACCATTTTCCCTAACGTGCCTTTTATTTCTCTGTTCGTTCTAGTTTATTGTTTTTCCCAAACAGCCACTGGCTGGACTAGTGCTGCATTCTGTCCTAATCTTACCATGGCATTGCAGATTTCCTCAGAGTCAAGCGGATGTGAATAGGTCTTTGTCACAGAGGGTGGGTTGGCTCATTAACTGTGAAACCCTGGACATATGGTGGCTGTGTGTCGGGATGTATCGTAGGAGAGAATGCCATGGGTTGGGCTCTTGACCTTTGCGCGGCCTTTAACACCTTACCGGCTGCACCGAAGTCTGTGGCTTGATTAACTTAAACACTTCATTGTGTGCTCTGTCTTTGGTTGTGTTTTCTTAGGGGTCTTTTACTCCAAGAGAAAAATGTTCAGTTTGGGAAAGGGGCAGATGTATGCTATGTGACTGTTTTACCAAACACGTGCCTGTTCTTGCAAATCAAGGTACACTTTGCCAGAAACTTACTGTTCAAAAAGTAAAAGTAAGGCATAGCTGGGAGGTAACACTGTGTTATCTTTGGTGACAGGATTTGTGTGGAGTAATCTCCTTTGGTCATGGTGCGATAAGACTGTTAAGTGTTTAATGAGGACGTCCTGAGCGTCCACTACAGTGTTACAGGCACCCAGAAAGAACCGCATAATACAGGGAGAGCAACGTAGCTTCCATCCTCACGTCTCATCATGCCACATAACAACATGAACAAAAGCAAACTTTTAGCTTTTAAAACATACCCCTTGAGCTCTCATCTCGCGTTCATGTAGTATATTTCTATGTCTGCAAAACACTTACTTTGCAGGTCACATCTACTGAGGAGCCTCAGGTTTAGAGCTCTGATAAACAAGTGAAGCGTTACAGGCTCTTAAGCCCATCTGCTGAGATGATCGATCATTAGACAGAGTGTGGAGATAACTCCCTCAGCTTGCCTGCTGGCTACTACTGATCTCATATCACTCTCATAGGATATGGTATGAATCACAGGAAGTTGAGATCAATCTGTATAGATTGTGCTGCATGATTACAAATGAAGAAAAATTCCCATTTGGCTAAGCCTCGCGAATGTGTCAATGTCTGAGTGTGTTTGTGTGACTGTAGGTGTGCGTGTGACGTGCGTGACTTTGTGTGTTAAATAATAGCTTATTAACTTTCTCTCTTTACTATTTACTAAACCAGATCTACAATCTGTCCTACCTTTTACTCCTTTAGTTTGCTTAGTCCATCCTGCTCTTAAATCTCCCTTCTTGAGTGAGTCGTCTTTTAAATCTTAATTAAAACAGACTCCAACCACCACCAACCCCTCCTCCACCCTCCCAGAGGCTGGCTGAAAGCAGCTTAGAACAATCAAGAGGACGGATTAGAACTGAGAAGAAAAGACGAGAAAAGGAGATGCAAGAGCAGGAGGAGGGGGGTGCAACCAGAATGGAACGGCAAATAACAATATTGAGTGGAAAGAAAAAATGACCCCTTTCCCTCATCCTCGCTCCTCGCTCTTTCCCCTTATGCCTTGTCTCTGGGCTCCAGAGTCTTGGCCTGACCTATTGACATTTAGCTTTTCTGCAGATTAAGCAGCGAATGGAGCCCTGGAAAGGGTAAACACACCTAAGGAACAATGACCAACAGGCGGCAACCTTATTGGATTCTAATTAACTGCCAGGAGAGATGGCTATGGGCATGTTAAGTGCTGTGGGACATAACTTAGAGCCCCAGACTGCAAACAGCACATCTCGCGCCATTTGCACTACTCTTTCCTTTTGTTGGTGGTTTCTATCTTTCTTGTATGTCCCTCTGTATCTCTCCATCCTTCATTTTTCTTCTTTCTTTGAAACAGTTTGCCCCCTTGTTTCACAAATGGCCCATGAGAATAGCAAACAGAGACTTTTCAAAGCATCCCTTAGAGATCCCTTTACTGCCTCTTCCTTTTTTCCTCCTCTTCTTTCTTAACAAGGTGGAAGAAGGCTAGTCCCCCAGAGGTATAACTGTTTGAGCGATCAGGTTAAAGTAGGCTGAAAAATTGAGAGAGATTATTTTATATTATACAGATTGAATTATCTGCAGTGAAGAGAAAGGATAGAGGAGAGCAAAATCATTTTTCTGCATCGCTCTCGGGAGGAGATCTACCGGAGGGAGTGATGGAGCTAAATGGGGAAGGAATGAGCAGCTGATGGTTTGTGGTTACAAATCAAAAAATTCAACCACTCCTTTACTTTTGCACCTTTATTCAAATTAATTCCAATTGAGTTATATCTGTATTTGTGGACTTTCCCACTCGGCTGTGGTTCCTCCGGCTTTGAGTGGTCCCCGATTAGGCAAACTCACAATGGTGATGTATTTTCTAGGGTTCCCTGTACAGAGCCACGACCACTAATTAAATTGGGCTCATTAATGTGTTAGTGTGAGAAAGGGGCCCAGACCATCATGGGTTGACACAGAAGGGGAAAAAAAAAGCACTGCCCCTCTGGAGACAGGCCATCGTCACCTCACCAAGCATTTAAAGCAATTCATTAATTGGTGTGAAAACACACATGAACACACAAAAAGCCATACAATTGTGAACCCATGCTCTCACACTTCATTGGGAATACACATACTAAGGTTATGGGTATTCTATTCTATATATGCTTGTTAACACATTACCTGAGATCAAAGAGGCAACGGCTGGATGGAGAGAGGACTAGCAGAGTCATTATTTGTTGAGGAAAATTGCAACCCAGTGTTTTGTTTGTCCTTTGGCAAACCTGCCAGAATATATGTTCCCTCCATTTTACAAAAAGGGATACATCTCTTCCCTTGTCGCCATCATGTGAGAGTCTTTGAAACCCTCAGAATACTTTTTTTTTTTAAAAAATCAAAGCTGGAAGGAAATGAATCAGAGCTTCAGTTGTGATTCAAGCCTGGAGGTGTAAACGGGATCCACATGACCACTGTCCATTTCCACACCATTACAGCAACAGTCATGGCTGTAATAGGTTGAATTGGTCCATTGATTTCTCTCATGCACCCTCTCTTTCACCCACAAAACTAGTCTGTGCCAGTTTTGTTATACACCGAGTTCTTTTTAAAGGAAACATCACATGCTCCCAGGCAGCTAGCACAAAACTTAAACCTGAAAGATAAAAGAACACTCATAGCGACTCACACACAGCCAATACAATGTATCTCAGCTTGAGTTCCTGAGGGGTTGAACAAAGGACTGAGTTTAAAATGGCTTTAAAAAAACTTCCCAGAACAATCAAGGAGTTGACTGGAGCCACTATACTGTGTCAGAGGACTATGTGAAGAAAGAGGAGTAGTTAAGCTGAGGTCTATACTGTAGTGCAGTGAATGGCTAATTTAAAGTGTGACAACTCAAGAGCTTCTCTTGACCAGCTTCAATAGGCCTCCAATCAGGCCTGACAAGGCCCTCAATCTTTGGTCAGCTGTTTTAACTGGCCCGTGATTGAGTGGTTTCATTAAGGGCCTATTTATCTTTTCCTGCACCAAAGTCTTTAAAGACCAGTGACATGCTCAACACACCCGAGCACTGCCTCCACAGGAAGCTGAACAGATGTATTGCTGTATTAGCACACAAAAAGCAGCTACTAACTTGGCGTGGTTTGTCAAAAAGTGATTTGAAGAAGCCAGGCAACATCATACAACGTATTCTTCAGCTTTGTTTGTCAGTGAAATTCTTTCTAGAAAATATTTGCAGGGCATATAGCATGCGAAGAGTTTGGCATGTGTCGTCAGTGTAATCCCGTCTGAACAAAATAGTAGACCAGATGAACCCATGACCCCAAAAAGATAGAGATCCTCCCAAACAAGCCACAACAAACAGCTCTCTGTAGCTACTCTCTGCCTTTGATCTGAAGGCACCGTGATGAGATCTGCCTCTTCTTTCCTCTCTTCTCTTTTGCCCTTTTCTCTCTTTCTGTACATCTCCTTATATGTCTGTTTCCTCTCCTGCTGAGCAGGTGTATTAACTGAGGTGACTATTCCAGGAGCATTGGACTGCACCTCAAAGTGCATTCTGTGAAGAGGGCTTTTCTCTGTCTGCCTCTCATCTTATCCTTTCCATCGCCCCATCTCCTTTATGCACCCTTTTCCTTTCCCTTTATCCTTCTCCATCCCCTTTACTCCTTTTAATGCGTTCCCTCACACTTTGAATGTGAAATAGAGGGCCATGCTTCTCATCTATTTCAATTCATCTACACCTCCCTGTCTATCTCCTTCTGTGCATCTCTTTCTCAGCCTATTGTTTATTTAGCTATACGTCTAATTATGCTGTCTCACTTATGTAATTAGTGCAGAAATAAATGACTGTCGTAGCTTTGTATCTCCCCTTCACCCCTCCCGTTGCATGCTCTGAGAAAACAAATTATGGAGAACAATAGGTACAAATGGCTTCTGCACCAAACCACATGATGGATGCAGCCTGGGTTTCCTGCATCTCATCCCTTCCTTTTTTCCCTCCCTCCCTGACTCTCTTTACTTTTCCACCCTTCTCCATTATCTCCAGCTCTATATGTCTCTGTTTGCAAAAAGGGGAGGAATTGAGCGCACGCTCTTGCCCAACTACCCTATCATTGTATGGCTGTATCATCTGTCTTCTTTTCTTGGCAATGACACTATATTCACACTGACATCATATTAAGCAAGCTCTTTTTTTCTGTCCTATTTTATCTTTCTTTCTTTCTCTTTCACTGATGTTGTCTCCAGCGGTCCTCTCCTCTCCACTATTCCCCAGAGCATTTTGTACACCAACGCCTGGGACTTTCTAAAGCAAACAGCGAGCATCCTGTGCCATAGCCCCATCTGTGTATAGTCTGAACAGGGAACAATTGGTCCCTCTCCTCCTCTGCTCCGTTCTCTTTCTAGCCCCCTGGGATCTGCACAACGCCAGGATGCCTCAGTCAGATGGGTGCAATGTGCTGGAACAATGGTTGGGATGCTTCCTCCAGGAGGGGTGTTAGGTTTACCTCAGCCAGCTTGGGAAGCACTTAGCCATGTGTTCATGCCCTCCCTGCAGCGTCTTCACAGGAATGTGGCAGAATCAGAAGAGTCCTTCTTTCACATAACCCTTCTACATTTGTTATCCACACTCACTCACTGACACATGCATGCATACAGTCACTCTCTGCTTGTCCAAGTGTACAGCCTAGAGATGATGTTTAGCTTAAGGTGTTGAAATATCAACTTTCCATTAATCCCCCTCAGACTTGCAGTCAGTTATCCCTTTGTTGTTTTTTCACCTCTGTCGTGCTGGAAGAAAAACAGCAGGTTTGCCTTACACCAATACAAGCATATCCATTACCTGAAATGCTAGGCTCCTGGCAGTAAATCCCTTTGACCTCTCTGCCTTCTTTTTCTTTCTCCCTCTTGCTCCCCCCTGTTCTCATGTGGAGTCCATTGTTGTCTTTGCATCATCTTTCTTTGCCCAAACAGACAGCAGGAGAGAGGAGACACACCTTACCCTCCCACCAGCTCAATGGCTTCCCACCTCAACCACCCACTCACTTTGCTGTTACTCACATCTCCACACAGCTATAGCATTAACATGGTTTTGCCATAAAGAAAGCTGCAGTTAAAAGCTCAATCGATGAGCTTTGACTGACATCTCTCAGCTGATAGCAAATTGGCTGCTTTTTCTCACAGACCTCCCTGGGTGAGTTTCAGAGCCCTGTTCAAAACTCTTCACAGAAAAATGGAAACAAAAGACCAGGATGTATTTCCTCCAATCCCTCATAGAGCTTGCTGCAACCATACAGAGCAAACTGAGCCACAGCCAGCCGCTATTTTAGTTAAAGCTTGAATCCCTATCACAATATTAGCTCTAGTCTTCCAGGCAGTTTGAACTAACAGGAAGGACAGATGAAAAGAAGAACATAAAGAGGAGTTCTGGACAAAAAGCTGGGAGTCTTCCAGCCTTACATGATTGTGCGCCACTTCCATAGTTATTAAAGTGAACCACAAGCAGGTTATCTCTTGTTTAATTGAAGGTGTTTTTAATAGTTGGTTAAGGAAGATGACACGTTCTGGGAGCTGGAGCATCATTAATTAGACAGTTGTACTTTGACTAATCGCTCCAGAAAAAGCACATACCCTGAAGATGCCCGACACTCATCTCAGCTTATCATCCACTACTCCAGCATGTGTCCTTGACCTCTCTGAGTTTGCATGCGTTTTAAGGGTGTTGCTTCTGCATACTACTTTTGAGTCATTTTGCACAGATGATGTGCACATCCCATAAGCGGTACTGTGCAATGCTGAATATTTCAGCTCCTCGGGATAGAAAGTGTAACTGACAATCAAATTTAACAAAAGGGGCTTGAGGGTGGATGGTGTGTATGGTGGGGAGGGGTAAATCAGCATCTGCTGTTAAATAAATATTGTCTCATGGTATTCCTAACACAACTTTTCACTTAAGCTGAAAGGATCCATAGGTATCTCTAATACAAGGTTAAGGAACATGTCTGGTGAAGATAACACAGGAACAGATATTGCAGCAACACATAAGATGAATTTCAATTTGTTGTTGGTTTCTGTGTCTCGGTAGGAAATATATGACATTCTTGTCTTACTGGGCAGGAATTGATTGAAAAATAAAAATGAATGTGTGGTGAAGTATGTCTGCAATTTTTCTGTTCTGTGTTGATTTCTGGGTTTAAGGTCTTCAGGAGCATTGATATATCTCTAGAATGAGGTGACAATTTCATTTTAAGGGGAGATAAATGCAATGCAAGTCTTTCTTAAAATAGCTGCCACTGTATTAATGTGATTGCTTCCCTTGGGGGGCTTTTTTAATGACATGCACCAAACTAATCCTGCTTTCTCCTGCTCTCTATTCTTTCCATTACTGTGTTTGCACAGAAGAATAAAAGAGTAAATAGTTTTGTGCTGTCTCCACCAGTCTGTACGCTGATGATACAGCCTGAGGAGCTATAGCTGGGGAAGAAGACTCTAGGCAATAGCAGGAAGCTGACATGGCCTTCCATTGTCCTATTCTTTTTCATTTCCTCCCCGGATCCTCCGACTGCCCCAGAGGAAGACAAGGTGAGGATGTGCAGAGACAGACACAAGGAGAGAGTGAAGACAAAAAGAGGATGGGCGGAGGTAAAAATAGAACTGGAAGAGTCTGAGTGCCATCAACAGTTTGCTACCTGGCCACTGTGGCTTCCTGTGTTGAGCCTGTACCAGCACGCACATCCATTTAAGTTACTAACAGCTGATAACAACGCCTCAGGACGCACTGCCAAGTTCTTTATCTGTGTTTATCCGTATGGCAAAGCTGATTAGAGACATGTTGGCCATTGTTTCCTCTTTCCTTCCAGTTTCTTCTTCAGTAAAAGTGGGGGAAGTGGGATGTGAAAGGGGAAAGAAAGCCACATGTGCATGACAGATCTTCAGGATGAGGCTAAAAAAAGACTGTATTATTATAGATTCATTACTCTTTGTCAATGTCTGCATAGCTGAGTGATCAGTAGGTATACTGTAAAGTCTTCTAACAACAAACATTTAACATATTAGCCTTTAACCATTTAGTCTAGTATGGCTAGGATATTTATTTATAGGGTACATCTACTGCTAAAACAAATATTAGAGCTTGACTTTTCATTTGTGGCAACACATGAACCCAAAAGGATGCAATGCAACATCCGACAAGAAAACTATAGAGATCTTATAGGAATTTAAACAGACCCAAACCTGTGCCATGACTACGTCTCCTTAACAATACAAGAGACTTGTTTTAAAGACAAAGCTGTGTTTGGATTCTGCTGTGTCTGCACTATAATTCACCTCACATCTCACACCCTTCTTTGGCTGGCTGGGGCTCATGTCTCCAAACTTACTACTTTATCTCCAATCTTGTTTATCATTAGCAGCATACAGAAGAACTGGGCATGACAGATTATAAAGGAAAGAGAAAGAGAGCGTGACCATAATTGTGTGAGTTTGTGTGCTATTGCGTGACAAGAGTAACAAGATGGAGAAAAAGTTAACAATGCTCAGCGCTTTTCTTCCGTTTACTCGCTTAATCACAAAGACACTGGTGACACATCCAAGTCTAATCCCTACCGAGCATCCCCCCCCAGCTCATGTTAAACTGTACTTCCCTCAGCCCATCCTGACTCCTTCTACAGGAATTCAAAGAGCGCAGAGCGTCAGTTCATAAAATAAGCACTGCTCCTTAAAACAAACCTCTGGGGCCCTGTTGTCTCGATGTCCACAGGCAAAGCTGTGCTCCATGAAGAAAAGACTAATCTTTTTTGTAATGGGAATAGAATGGATGACAGGGGGGAGAGGAGTGGACTACAGGGTTCATCTCTTCCTCAGCTTTATTTCAGCCCCATCTATTAGTCTGTGTGAGCCTGCATGAGGTATGATTGTGAGCGAGGGGGTGGGGTGGGGGGACTTTCACAACCTTTGGTGAAACTCATGCTTTCTGCCTCCGGCCCATTAAGCAGATTTGCTCTCATGTCTTCGTGTTTCACGGTCGCACATTCTGTAACCAGGTAAAAGAGCTGTAAGAAGAAGCAAGGTGAAACATTTCTCCAGCGTTTCTATAGTGAAACAGGAGTGGCGACACAACTTAAGAGGAATGGAGAGAAACTTGTAATCTCAGCTCACAGCCTTTGAACTTGGCCCAATGAGGCACAGGCGACCCACAGCAAAAGGTTCCAAAGAAGAGCTCAGTGAAGATTACTCAGAATACTGATGCAGTGGAGAATCCAATTCCTCTGGGAGTCCTCTGAGAAAGTAAATTATCTCTGTTGTGGAACATTCATATAAATGTATGCCATATATAAATTTCAAAGAGAAGCTCTGAGCTGTGGTCAAATACAGATATATTTATGAATGCACCATATTTGGGCATCTGTGACTGTAAAAGTGACACAGACAGTAAATGAGGTCTGGGGTCTCTTAGGTTCTCATTAGGACAGCTGTTACCATTTTCATTATTTGTGTGTATTTGTGGGATAGAGGGAGGATCTGTGCTGGGGTTGAGGGGGCTACTGGCTACAGCTTCTTCACATCCAGCTGTTGCAAGTCTGTCAGGGAGCTGAGGTTTACTGGTCTCATATCCCTCCCCCAAGCTTTGAATAATGACAAAACCATGTGGAATTATGGCTGGAGGTGAAGATATATGCCCGGCAAATGGCTATATAAGCACACTTTGCCATTTGCGAAGAGGTGAGACTGAAAGAAACTAACACTGCATCATGCTTAGGGGAAAGACGAGAGCCCAAGGGATTTTGATTTTATTATTCTATCTCTTTTCCCTCCAAATGGAGATCAGTGCCATGATGTTGTGTATGCACTCATTTAAATTCAATTATTTCTCCCACTGAAAACATAGAAAGAATAGTCTTTCTTAGTGTTTTTGACAAGAAAGTCAACACGTTCATTTATTTCCATGAGTAAACAAAGATCGGTTATTATTGTTAATGGTATTTACATTTTCATGCCATTCTTAAATCATTTCACTGCCGAACTGCTTTGATAATTAGTTCCACATGGTGATGCGCAGATCATACAGAAAACTGAAAAAGGGCTATAAAAGCAGTTTTATTATTTTCCAGTAGGTCTTCATTTGTGTAATCTATCCAGGGTATTAAACACTATGAATGCATTTTGTCACAAAGGCAAGCAAACTATTAAGTACACACACAAAGCAGCAAAAGGTGGTGGTGATGGGTTGGGGGGAGGAGGGGGGGCGCAGGTGCTTTGTGTTGCTGCTTGTCTCAAGAAAAACACACGTCCCCCCCCCTCACATGGTATCCTTTACACTCTCGCTGTCCCTTTTCTCTACATCATTGCCATCTGCCTTGTTCCATCACAAATGAGCGACTCTGTCAAACGCACCTTTTGTTTGTTAAACAAGAAATAAACTTCAGATCACAACAGTGGAAACTCCCATGAGCCAAATCGTTGCGGAGAGCGCTGGTTAACTTCAGGGCAATGCGGAGCACACTGGCGCTTTCATGAGTTGTTTTCTTCAAGACACTTTCCTTTCTCGATTGTTGTTCTATTCATGTTAAAAAGTGTGATGCATGCGCACAGAAAGACGCCCCAGTCTGCTGTAGACCTAATCAGTTCCTTACATCCCCAGCTACCACCAGTAATAAGTTTAACTTTCCGTTTTTGCATCCAGAAACCACAACCCTGCGCCCTGACACCACCAAAGCAGACACGCGCTACTCTCAGACATCCCGCATTTTCACAAGAGAAACAGCCAACCACAAACATGAAATACACGTGGCATTACTCATCCTGACACAAAGAAACACCGCAGACTTAAGCCTTAAAATAAAACTAATTAAACATGTACAGGCAATTAACAGCAGTGAAATGTAGCATTGCAGCAGATCAGCTGCCTCTCAGCAGCAGCGCACTGAGCAGCTTGACGCAGCGCCAGCACGGAGCGCAATCCCATCCTCTCCAGCACAATAAGACCTGCATGGTAAATAATGATCAAAACACAAAAATGCCTCTTACCTGTGGTCATAAGGCAAAAGATGAGGTATAGAGAATACATTTTAGTAGCCTTGGCACCCGACTGTGTAGCGTGGAAAGATTGTTGCTCCGTCGAAGCGACCGAGCAGGTTGGGTCCACCGCGGCACCAAGATCAAGATCACTGGACGGACAAGCGCACTAAGATTCGTCTATAATAGCATCCACCTTAGAAAGATAACTCTGAACAGTCCGAGCACTTTACAAACTCTCATTTAACAATGCATCTCCACAGCTGGCAACTTTCCCTCTGTATCAGCTTCTTCTCCAGCGTCACCTCCCTGTCTCCGTGGCACAAAACCTTTGCGTCTTTCTGTGATCTCCAGCAGTCCAATTTGGGAATTTCGCGCTTTTGTCAAGGTTCATCCACTGTCCCCGTTTTTGCCTGCATGAGCATGATGCACTTGGAAGCGATCTCGCCACAGTGCGCAGTGATAACCCAGGTGAAGTTGCCTCTCGCCCCTCCGCTGGAGTCTCACTACTCCCTCTCTGACACGCTCACTCTCACTACTTCCTCTCTCACACACGCGCTTCCCCGGTGAGTCTCCTTGTTTCACTTCTCGCTCCCTCTTGCCAATTGGAAATGCGCACTGACAGTCATCTGTTGGTGGGGTTCACCAAGTCTGGCAGGAGCTGACTCGGAGGAGCCACTGCCTCAGATGCTTGCTGGGGAGGGGGCAACGGCCCCCGCCTCTAGGGGCCTGCGATTGGCTGAGTGAGGAGGATGCTTTAAACAGTAAATCCCACTTAAATGACTATCTTAACATTTTGGAGCGGGGAGATATTTAAATTCTAGTAATCTGCTGAATATGACAATAAAGATGCGACTGTACTGAAAGAAAATGCAAACTACTGCTGTGATGGGGTTAATTTTTTGTTGTTTAGTTTTAAATCGTACTTTAGCTTCATTATTGAGCAGGTAGGCTATAGCTTTAAGATAGTTTCAGTCAGGTCTTTATCATTGCTTAAATAACTCACACTGTAATCTTTTAAAGTGGCCTTGAGTACCGGTATTACTTTTTCAGCTTTCTGGAGGTGTTTCACAGTTTTTCCTGAGGTATTTGGATCGAAAAGAGGTGAAATAGCACCAGTCATTGTACCTGTCAGTGAAATGGTTTGTGTGTGTTTTAACTTCCCTAACACTGATGTGGGTGCTCTCAAGATGAATCTCGGATTGAATGAGAGTTATGTCTAAAATGAAAGATAGCAAAAAAACTTGTTTTAAAACACAGTTTGTTACTAATTTGTTACATTTTTTAAGTTTTTGAAGATCCCTGTCATTGATAAACAATTAGATTTCACCAGCAAACTGAATCCCAAAAAAGGATTTGAGCTGTAAACATGCCATGTCCCTGCATGTAGCATGTTCTAGAAAAAAACAGAGGAGACTAGACCAGTGGAGGGTAAACGAGGACCTGAAAAAGAACCGGATGCATGCATCTGACCCTTTATTAGATCTACTCACTGTTCTCTGAAGCTTCACCAGACATGGTCTCCATGGAGGAGTGGCTGCCAAGAAATCATTCTTAAGGAAAGGAAACACAGAGAATAAGCTGTGATATGCCAAATTACACTAGAATGGACTGAAAATCAGTGGCAATAGTTTTTATACTGATGAATCCTCCCCAGAGACTCAAACTCAATTTATTGAAGCTGTTTGAGATAATTTTGACAGATCAAAAAACAAATAAATAAATAAAAAAAAGAAAAATAGAGACCGTCGATATACAAAAAAGGTTTTTGAAACTTCATTTAGGCAACCCAGAGAAACAATTACGGAAGACTACTTAAACATATTACAGGGAAATGTGTTGAAGATTGTCACACCACAATACTTTCAAGTTGTTTTGTACAAACTGTTTCTGCCTTTCATGCTGTATTTCAACTGATGTTTTCACCTTTTAATAAACTGTTGTACCTATTTCCTGATTCCTTTTTAACAAAGAAATTATGAGTGTTTAAAAAGATTTTATTATATATAATTATATCATTTTATAATCTTTTCAAAATGATTTCAATATATTCAGACTTTTTGTAAGTTAGTTTAACTCAGTTTATTATGTTTCTTCTGCTTTTTGATCAAAATAGATTTTATTATTTAATCTACATATTAGTTAAATGTAATTATACAAACTTATAGTTTCATTGTGCACAAAGTCTTAAATCTTCTCAGTAAAGTTACAGAAAAAACTTTTACTTTGACCATATGTTAATTAGTTATAGCATCTGAATCATTCCCTTCTTGTGAACAGAATCAAGCATTTGCCTCATGTTATCATGGTCAGATGACTGAGAAACCTTACAACTTTTGATGTAATTATCATTAATTACTGAGTAAGGAACCTATCACATCCCTACATTAGGTTATAAATGTAATTAATTCTCGTTTATTCAGCTTCACCGGAAAACCTAACTCCATTTAAAAAGCCACACATTACTGTCCCTGGTCATCTTGGCAAATATGAGTTTTTCACTTTTGATACAGTGATACTAAAAACTAAATCCAAAAGCTATAAAAGATAAGTCCATAATTGGTTTATTCAGTTAATTCTATTCCAGTGCCATGCAGTGGGCACTAAAACGAACAGAGGAGAACAAAATCATTATCATATCCCAACAAAAGCTCGGGCTTTTATAAGAGATTAAAACACTGCAGTCTATCATTTGCCTGTGGCTGTTTGTACGCTTGTTCTTTGATGTTGTTCATTACTTATTCAAGGATCTATTGATTAGCCAAAATAACAGGCCTTGCAGTCATCTGGTTAATCAGTCTTTTATTTGTGTATTGTATCAAGCAACGTCTTTGGATAATTTAATGTTAACAACCCCTGCATTTACACATTCATGTGCCCTGCAACTCATCCAGGTGGTTAGAGCTTAAGAGTGAAAAATGCATCAAAGGGTGTAGACTTGGACACCAAGGACTCCAGCATGTGTGGATTCCAGGGAAAAAACATTAACCACACATACACTCATGCTCCTCTGCAAAAAAGACACTTTCTATGTGACATTTCACACTGAATTTCATTAAACACTGAACTGCACAGTGATTAGGGTTCACTCCTCGTGAGGGTTTCCCCCAAACAGTAGTTTTCAAACCCTTGGGCTGGCCTTCCTGTTTATTGCCTCCCTGTAATGCAAACATAAGGGTCCCCTGCCACTAAACACATGTTGATGGAAGAAACAGCTTGCACAGCTGGGAAGCCAACCTAGGTTAGTGTGACTGAGCACATGGGTGTCTGTGTGTGTTTCTCTGTATATGTGTGTGTGTGTGCAGAAATAGATACTTGTTTTTTTTGTTTTGCATTTATGTCAGATTGCAGTTTAAGCTGGATATGGACGCCTAAATGTGCAAAAGGGTGATCAAAAAGAAGTCATCAATCACATACACACATGAACATATGTGGGTGTGAAACTGTCAATGAGTGACTGAAGGCTGGGTTTTGTGAGCAGTTAAACAGCAGGGCGCCTTCACCAGTTGTGCTGTGATAATAAAATCAGCATCCATTGTGTAAAGTCTGTCACTAGACATGATGCTGGGATTGAAATGCATGATCTCCTATGGCTCACACAGATGGACAGATAGATGAGGGCAAAACAGATGAGGCATGCACCAGCATCCGTTTGAGCCAATAGTCTTAATTATATTGGCCTCAGTAGCATCAAATGGAAGGTGCCCAAACTCCCCGAGCTTTTGAGCGTGTGAATAATTTATAAATAAAAAGGGGGTTTTCAGCTGGGTTTATTAATAATAAATATGGTTTGATATTTACTAAACTGTTCAGAGGGAGAAAGAGGTGACAGTTAAGACATCGTTTGCATGGTAATTGTAGGGTGGGTGATAAATAAAGCATGAAGCAGAGATATATGGAAATGTGATTCGCAGGGAAATGAGAATAATTTAACAAAATATTATCCCAGTTCTTGTTTGACCTGGGGTCAATTAAGAAAGAGATGTCAGTCACGGTGAGAGGCGTTTTGGATCTTACAATCACAATCCTTTGCTTTCTCTTTTGTCTGGCTCAAAAGTGGATAACATTCGGGTGGAGGAAACATGAATCCATACTGACACAAACCGTGTGTGCGCGTGTGCTTTCTGAATGAATATGAAACTGAATAAATTCAACCTCATTATAACGAACACAGGAAAAGAAAAAAGGATGTTTCACTTTCAAACGAAATTCAACAAAACCTCAGACAGAAGTCCAGGAATTCAGGTTTGACGTTGTTTTCAAAGAAAAAGCTAATTCGCAAAGCCTATCATGGTTGGCCCGTCTGTTAAAGGAGATGGACATCATTTCCTCAAGAATGTAGGTCTCATAGAAACATGTAAAATAAGCACTGCGTCTTAACACACTGCTCTACATATGAGGCACACAGTGTGTTGAGATCATATTTTTGGTTTTAAAGAAAAGATGAACTTCATGCAGTGGTTGTTGATGACACTGCTGCCTCTGTGATAAGGTCAAAGATTATACAGTAAGAAGAGAGATGAAACTTAAGCCCACTGTGGTTTCAGGGAATGCTACCAGTCTGCATCTTTTTCTAAATCAAACCAAGATCAAACAAAAACTTTATCCAGTGTAATATATATTGATAAGCTTTGTTTAGCTCAACTTTTGTCACAGGTTTTAACATAAAGGATGATTATAGATTATATAGATTATAGATCAAGAGTTTTCTGTGTTGACTTGAACCCTTTGAATTGCTGGAATAGGCTCCAGCTACCCACAACCCTGGATTGGATGAAGCGGTATGAATAGTGCCCACGTTAAAGGCATTTTTCCAAAAAAGCACAGGTATAGATGTTATATTTACAAACTTTATTAACCATTAGTGAATGATCCACTCTCACCGTAGAATGAACACATAGTTTATAAAGTTTTATATACTTTGTAAATAATAAGTTTGCCTCACCTGGATGGACTGGCGACCTGTCCAGGGTGTACCCCGCCTCTCGCCTGTTGACAGCTGGGATCGGCTCCAGCCCCCCCGCGACCCCGCTCTGGGAACAAGCGGAAGAAAATGGATGGATGGATGGAAGTTTGCCTCAGTAAAAAATGGGACAAGAAAATAATCCTGCTATATTCATCTGATTTTTTATACTGCTAATCCATTTCAGGGTCGAGGGGGGGCTATTCTGTATCAGCAATTAGTAGTCAATAGGCAAGGTACACCCTGGACAGGTCTCCAGTTTATCCCAGAGAGACAAACAACTCATTTCTAGGGACAATTTAGAGCGACCAATAAACCCAGGCATGTCCAAAATTGGTCCTCAGGGCCACTGTCCTGCTGGTTTTTAATATAGAGCTGTTCCAACACACCTGATTACCAATAAATGCATACAACATCCAATGAAGTTATGCACAACTACTAATTAATTCAAGTCAATTGTGTTGAAGCAAGCATGCATGGAAAACTTGCAGAATTGTGGACCGGAGCTGGACACCCCTGAATTAACCTAACAGATGTCTTTGGACGGTTGTAAGAAGTATGAGTACCAACAGAGAATCCACACAAAACATACAAACACCAAACAGAAAAGCAACTGTTTGGATCCATAATTGGCGGAAGCTCAAACCAGCAACCTTCTTACTGTGCGGCATAGTTCTAGCCACCCATAAGAAGGTTGTTGCTCCAAGTCTTGGCTGGGGGGAGGTTCAAAAAGTGGTCTTTCTGTTCTTTCATGTTTTTCCCATGTACACATGGTTATCTCCTGGTACTCAAGCATCCTCTCGATGCCCAAAGACATGCGTGTTAGGTTAATTGATTACTAGGAGTGTACGTGAATGATTGTTTGTTTCGTTCTGTTGGTCCTGGAGACTGGAGACCTGCCCAGGATGTACCTGCCTCTTGCCTGCTAAAGCTGCTGAGATGGGTTCCAGCTTCCTTGTGACCCTGAATTGGATTAAGTATATAAAAAAAGTTTCCATATATTTTCAGTAAATTGTAACTTCTTCCCCTGCCAGACACCGTTGCAATCTTTTGCTAGATGATTTATCATGTGCATAAGACATCTCATTTGGACGGGCTATTCAGAGCAGAAAGTAAGTGCACAGGAAGGGAGGTAGCAGAAACAGAAGGCAAAGGGCTTTTTAAACTTTCTTACAACTTTCTTCTTGTTTGTCATTTCAATTTCTTCACAACAGACAGTACTTTCAGAACAGCATGTCAGTGTGGTTTTCCTGTTGTCCTCCTTCTGCATCATACAGAATGTATGACTACGTCTTTCTGCACTGATGAGCAGCATCTTGTTGAGCAAGACTCTGTTGCATTCCAGGACTTGCAGCTGAATGGTGTGTTTGGGGTTTGTTCATGTGATATTTTGTTCGCCCATTTGCTGGTGATATGAGGAGACCCAGCAAGGGGCCGCTAGCTGCTGGTTCTTCATGGTGGTCTGGTGTTAAGAGCCTTAAGGGTTTCAGGCAACACATGGTTATTTACTGTAGTCTCAGTATCAATGTTTTTCCTCCTTGAAGGCTTTTAAACGGCTAGTTTTGTCAGATGAGAACATCAAACACATAGAATGTTAATGTTAGACATTTTCCTGTTTAAAAAACTAATCTTTTTAAAATCTTACGTTATGTTGTAAGGCCATATGCACATCTGCAGAGCTCCAATCAGTTTATGTTCCAGTAACTTTCTGGTTAGAGGCAATGAAGCTTATCAATTTAAAACAAATGCAAATGTAAGTCTTTCGCTCCTTGCTTTCCATGTATCTCAAAATTTCCTACCTGCTGCTCTTAAGACACCCCCTGATTGCAATTTGTTCCATATTCACAGAAAATGTCTATTTCAGAGTTTAAAGAAGAAACGAACACACACACACACACACACATGCACACTAATCATTTTCCTTAATTGAGTCTTGGGATTTGTAATGTTCTGTTAGACTGACTACCACCCTGCTCTAAATACTACATTGCAGTGTTCTAGCCACTAAGGTGGGGTCTAAGGTTTATGCTAGCATCCATATGAGAAACATTACACCAGCTTTTACTGTAATTGTGATATTGAATGTAAGGCTGATCTGTGTCAACCATAACTCTAAATGCTGCTACAAGCTCATAACTCATAAGAACATATACCTTTGCTAGGCAGTGGTATCCATCTGTCCAGCTCATGAGCAATTCAAAGCCTGCCTCCTCTATCCCATTCCAATAATGTTACGTCAGTCCACTGCACTGGTTTGAAATTTGCAATTAGGCATTTTCTTTATGTGTGATTGACGAGCAGAAGGAGAGCCATAAAAGCCTAACATGGACCTGGGGCTCGCTCTGCAGTCTATAGGTCTATTTCCAGGCTCATATCTAATCTATGTCCTCTGCCCTAATATCAGAATATGGCTCTGGTCACCCATGGATTCTGTTTTTGTCTGTAATGAAAGTCTCTCCAGGGATCAGCTTGAGGGATTCTTTTCTTCAGGGGTCAAGGAGAGGTTGAGGCTTCTGGTTGAAATTGTGCTTAGAATAGGGTGTGGATTACAGGAATTTGGCCACAGCTCTTGGTTTTTCATATGCATTACAGCAGCTGGAGACCAAAGTTTTGGGTAAAATATTTCCATGTGAGCTCAGATGAATATAGCTCTGTTGCCCTCTCATAAACATACTCCAGAAAGTAATAGATTTTAACCATTTCATGTGTTTGTTAATTCTTTATTAAAGAGTTTATACCATCCTAAAACTCTAAGATCAGGCTGATAGCATCCTTGGCCAGCCTGACTTTTCATAGATAAGTACAGCAGTAAGCCATCTAAAATATTCATGCACCAATTCAGAATTTGTGTCCCTTGATGGACCACACCATGTGCAACATCTGTTCCTGATGTCATGGCGCACTCCTGTGTGCCAGAAAAACCCTAATGGCGTCCGCGGCACCTCCACCTCACTAAGCCGTGTCCAGACACACACTGATCCACTCAGCTATGATACATATCTGTGGACAACAGGAATCTAGTTGGCTAGACAGATCTATTGAACTTATCTGTTAATCCATACTCATAGATTTAGCCATTGTCGTCTCACACTGAGATCAGCAATTCTGCCATTTACTGATGAATGTGTCAGCTGATTGCTGGCTCTATCAACGGTTCATGATTATTTGGAGACAATTCCAGGATAAATCTCTACATATTGGAATGGAGGAGTAGTGTTATGAAACAAAATACTTTGTAAGCTGGCAGCATATTAAACTGCCATTGTGTTAATGCTATTAGCTTAATTACAATCTGCTGAATGTGACTGTATTCCTCCATTCTACTGTCTGATGCAGCCATCCTTCTCTTATCATTTCATAAAAACAAGACACATTGCTGAAGATAGTCCACAGTTTCCACTGACCCCATATGTATATGACATGAAAAGAGATTATAATAAGGGCAGAGTCAGCAGGAGGGTTCCTGTCCTGGATGCAGAGTCCATGCTGCTCCACAACAGTCATAGCTTCCTTCACCACTAGGCTGGCCTCGCTGTCTTCTGACAATCACATGAATAGGCCTCGACTGGCTGCTTGTTTTGTGCCATGATCCCTTGCTGCTCATGCTGCTGAAAAAATAAATAACTGAGCTCTGCACCACTATAAATAATGGATGACTCGTCCACTGTCACTTTTCATAGCATGTCAAGCCACGGCCTGGCCATTATTAGGGTCTGTCTTCTCCTCTCTGGCTCTGACTCCAGTTTTGTTATTGTTCTGGTCGACTTGCTTGCACACCTCCTCGACGGGTCGGCTGTCAGTCTTTCTCTTCGTTGGTGCAGCTGATGGTTGCCATAAAGAAGAAATAGATGCTTTTGGATCCTGAAACAGAATGGGTGATGCAGCATGGCTCAGCTAGACTACCAACCTGCTCCAGGTACGCTTTGACCTGGAACAAGGAGCACTCTCAGCTAAAATGTCACCCATCTGCTGTTAGATGACCTGTACAGTGCTACCAGGCCTGTGGTTGGGAGATGAAACCTTCTCATTTTGGAAAAAAAATTCTGTTGCCCACAGATCTAATGAAAAACTAAAAAAAATTACAGGTTTACATCCCTGATTCAGAAACAGAGGCTACTGACTTACACAGACACATCATGCCCCAATCCACCCTTCCAGCAGGAGGAATCATAGATTATTTAAACATGCAGCTGTGTCTGAGAAAAATGAATGAGGAACATCTGGCTGGAGGGGGAGAGAAAGATGTGAGAAGGATTTAGATATTTGGCCAGTGTTAAGCAAACATGAGGGAGAGTTGAGGAATCAGAGGAGGATGTTATTTTATGGGAAGACACAAAGAAAGTAAAAGCTGTTATCGTCCCCTTATCAGTATCAGCTCCCTGTTTGTTCAAGATGTGCTTCAGTGCCACCAGGCCAGGCCTGAGGCAAGTGTTGTCCACCAGCAGCTCTTGGTTGCACAGACAGAGAGAATCTCTCCATCTGCACAGTGATAGTATCAAATCAAGGCCTGCAGCAAACAAACCCTGACAGATCCTCTCATTTGGGATTCACTTTGGGACAGCTGTGGTGCTATCCAAAAGGGGCGATAGAGAGGAGGAAGCCAGCACATAGTAATGTATGCAGAGTGTCTGCACGTCCTGGATGACAGCAACATGAGCGCTTGTCACTGGAGACATCAGTTTTACTTAGTCACAGCACTGCGGGGCAATCCATATGACTGCAGTGCTGTGCGAACTCTATTAATAGTTATCTACCTTTCAGGAGTTATTATGCTGAGTGGGGTATGACAGAGAAATATAATTGAAGAAGTCCCAAATGAGGGGCAGAAACAGGGTCTGTGGAGAGTCTTTTGTGCCTCTTGAGCTGTTACAACTAAAGAATCTCCTCCAATCACCTTTCACCCTTTTCCTACTTACATGTGTGCCTGGCAGCCTGGTGCCAGACCCCCAGTTTGTCTGAAAGGCATGACGAGGATTATTTATTGGGCAGGAAAGGGATAGAGAGAGAGATGATAGACAAAAAAAAAAAAACAGCAGGGGGGAAGGACTGAAAGTGGACAAAAATCCATCCTTCCACCACAGGAAAAGTTCCTGTGGTTTAGGAACTGTTGTAGATTTTAAAGCTGAATTTCAACCACAGGGACCTTTACCAGGAAGTGGGGTCTTTTATGAAGTTCTGACACTTGCCCCCTCCATGTCCATTGTATAAACCAGGGAATAAATAGGTTTTAAGGGACAAATTTTACACAAAAAAAAACAGAAGTAGTAAAGGTAACATTATTTCACTTCGTGGAGCTTAGACCTGCATTATTTAACATTTCTGATTCAACAACCATTTCCAGCATCTTATTTGATTTTCTGTCTGACTCATTTTAGCTTTAATATCCACAATAAATCATACAATTTCTTAGCCCTAACTTGTGCACCTATCACAACTGCTGTGTGTAAACAAAATATTAAAATTCATTTTTGCACACTTCTAACCAACTGAAAAGGCACAATATGTCACAAACAGAAATGTCTGTGATTGTGTAAGCCTCAAAAGAAATGAGAATAAGTATTGACTGTGACAAGAGAAGATTTGAATGACAAAACACCAATTTCTGATGGATTCACAACATTTATAATTGAGATACAAACAAAATGCCCATAATCCACAAATAACATTAGCAGCTTTTGTTCTAATTCAAACAACAGCACACATAGTTTGACCACTTTGTTGGGAACTGCACTGAAAAGGAAGTGTCACAAACAGCTGAAATTTTAGCCAGGGCTTGCCTTTTCTAAAATTTTCATAACTTTTGGTGTCAGATTGGGATCTCTGAACAATCCTGATTTGATTATCACAAGAATGGCATTTTTGAATAGCATTTTTATTGTTATTATCTGGAACTCTCTCCCACAATACATCTAATCTGCTACATAGACTCATATGTCGCTCTTTTTAAAAATCTTATTTTAATGCAAATTTTTTTCCTGCGTTTTTTTTTCTCTGTGTTGTTTAATGTGGTTGCCATAGTTTTGTTCTGCTTTCATAGGGCAAAACAGCTTTGTTTTACAGCTGGACCAATGCAAAAACTCGTGACTTTGAGGACGTTTTCTAAACTTAAAATGTCGTCTACCTGTGCTGTGGGATGGGAATCGGAGTAAAGATAAACCACATCTTTGTTTTTACTCCATACCAGGTGGCAAGCATCCATCCATCCATTTTCTACCGCTTGAACCCAGAGCGGGGTCGTGGGGGGGCTCCAGGGCCAACACACATAGACAGACAACCATGCACACACACATTCACTCCTAAGGGCAATTTAGAGTCTCCAATCAGCCTATCCCCAAGGTGCATG
>JBAMHV010000006.1:15134842-15162411 GCA_037177535.1 Pseudomugil gertrudae | reverse complement strand
TGCATGTCTTTGGACTGTGGGAGGAAGCCGGAGTACCCGGAGAGAACCCACGCTAACATGGGGAGAACATGCAAACTTCACACAGAAAGGATCCTGGTTGGAGCCCCGCTCACACCGGAGATCAAATCGGCAACCTTCTTGCTGTGAGGCCACAGTGCTAACCAGCTGCGCCACCGTGGAGCCCGTGGCAAGCATCCATTTAAAAAAATAGTGGGGTTTTATGGCTACATACCATCAACCGGGATAACTGGATGAAGGACAAAATAAAAATGCCAGACTATGCAGTGCACATTTTATTTCAGGTAGATATGATTATATTTAAGTAGATCTATGACTATTAAGTCTTGTTGTAATATAACTTAGCTGCTTAAGTAAATATTACAGGTAAACATATAATAAAGTGACATAAACGTGAGTGATAATAGTCTGACATTCCATATGTTATACAGTACTTCTTGAACATGCCCACAAAGCACAAAATTAACACATTCCAATTGTAGGCCTTCTATGTACATGTAAATGTCAGGCCACTGCAAGCTCCTCTTTTTATGTCCGTAAGCCAATCTTTTAACCAATACGGGTCTGGTAGTTGTGTACCTGTATTAAGTGCTAGCTTCTTTAAATAAAAGGCACAATCAGCAGGTAAAGGCTTACCGTATAGTTGTTTGAGTTTAAGCTTGTCATTTTGTACACATGCGGGCATAGCACCAGGGCTGCTCGTAAATATAGTTTGTTTGTAAACATTGCAAAGAGGTCTATAGTTTTTAGTGTGTTAGGTACCATTTCTGGAAACTGCTTAGAGAAATATTTTAGTTTGGCTATCCTATTTGAAGATTAGCATCAAGATGTTTTGATTGTGCTTTGCTATTAAGCTTGTCACTTTTCTAATAGTAACTTAATTACTCAATCAGTAAATTACGAGCTTTAAGGTTGATGTGGTTAAAATGCTGTCTGTTCCCAAGTTTATATGCAATAACACATTGCTGTGCAAAAATGCTGTGTAAATGTACTGGTCATACAGCAAAAACAAAAATTTAGAAGCTCCATGTGACTAAAATTTATGTAAGTTTCAGCTAAGAATGTGGATTTTAGTGTAAAAAAAAGAGCATTTACTGATTAAAATCACAAGTTCATGTATTGATTAAAAAATACTGTTAACTGGAATGAAGTAATGTTTCATCATGTTACACATGAAATGGATCTAACAGTGTTAATTCAGGAAAGGTCTTTCATTGGCCTTTTTCTGAATCATGATAAGAAAAAAGAAAAAATGAGTGGGAAGGATAGATGGACCTGTTTAAAAATCAAGGTCTTAAGTTGGCCATGGTTAAATTTTCATCACACTCCTAAATTAAAAATGTGGATGGTCATCACTTATTTGTCAAATTGTCTTGGCTCAAAAGGTGGATGCCACATTGGTTTTGTGAGAGGTCAGGGAAGGCAACAGCTAGGGGCGGAAAGAGTAGTTCAAAGACTGCTGATCCCACCAAATGCTCTGCAAAACTACCTTGTTTGAGGGGCTTTCACTCTAAATGGACTTGCAGGACTTTTACACTAAGTGGAGATGACAGGATTTAAAATGTAACATCTGGAAGGGCTTGGGTATACTTATTCAAATGCCTTCATATTCCTGCATGATTATAGCAAGATATAAACAAAATATACCACAGCTTACGTACTGCATATCCCCCACTTAAGTCTAAAAAGCCTCTAAGTTAATACCCACATGATCTAAATCAATACCATTCCTTTCACTGTAAGCATATGTACAGCATCTTTCCAGACCCACTCACGTTTGAAGTCATCTCATTAAATGTAAAGTGATTCCAGTGGATTTGCTCATACTTATTGATAATTGTTGCAGTTATCTCATAACTCTTGCAATGCAACATTCCTAGATTTTCTGTCTTTGTGTTATTTTGGTGCTTCTTGGATGGAAAATGCCATATGTCTGAAATAAATATGCAGCCAGACTAATCAACCCCCCATGGCTATGCTTGTTGTACCCCCTTTCCAAGATTTTCAAGATTAGAATTAAGTAGAGCGGGGGAAGGAAAAGACAGGCTTGTGTTGCTTGTTCTACCTTTTAAAAATTGCAAATGTGTAGATCTATGGATGAGTGCTTTACCCACAGCTGCTAGCCAAAGGAGAGGGAGACACAAAGGTCCCTTGTGTTTGGGCCAAAAGGCAGGCCAGAAAAGAGAGCTAAAGATCTAGTGCATCTCAGCTGTCTTAAGGGTCGATACATCCTTTCCTCTCACCGAAGGAGCTTATAACCCCCAATGTTCTTCCAAAGTGAGGTCAGTAGTGGGCAATCAATGCTATGGAATACAAGAAGTGAAAAAAGAGATAAAATATCCAGATTTCATTCTTATTTTTTAGGAAAAACACAACATGTGAAAAACACACCAGATTTTGTTTGTCTCAAAGGCAGCACAGGAAAAGGACCAACATTTTTCCTTTTATCACATCTCCATTCAATAAGTTTAGAATAAACATCTGTTTTGGGAGACCTTTAGGGAGATAAGAAAGCCTTTTAAACTGTTTTTGTGGATGAGAAAAAGTCTGTCTGATCCAAAAATGAAAGTTGAGTTGCTACTAAGTGGTAGCATTGTACCCCCAAATTGCATGGTGGAGATCACAATATTAAGCTTGTATGTAGGTTGAAAAACTAGCTTAGTTTAGAATAAACAAGTATTGAATGTTTGAAAGTCTTTGTTGGATATTTATCTTATATAGTTAACATGTAAATCTTTTGATTTTCATGTTGGATACATGGTTTCTGATGAGAAAAAAATATATAATTTGAAACATTTAACTGCAGTTACATATGCAGTTCATTGGGATTGTTTTCTCCTGTAAATAAATGAATAACATTTTCTGCAAGACCAGATTTACGGAAATTAGTTTGCGTATTGTGTGAGTTACTCTGCTCTCTTACTGGCTCTATTATTAGATAGCCACTCACTCCCTGCAGTTACCTTCCTTCCAGTATTTCCTGATTGCATTTTTCTTCCCTGTTCTTATGTGCTCTGTACTTTCCATGGCAGTTCAGATATAATGCCACATCCCTACCATAATTAGAACTGTTTACAACAAACACAAAAGATAAAAAGACAAAGACTTTCAAGAGACGTACTTTAAGTCTTTTCATGGACAACCTTGTGACATGCAATAAATGCCCTTACCTTACTATCCCCTTACCTACTATAAAGGATTAATTTAATGAAAAATGAACAGATCTTTTTGAAACATTATTTGTCAACATTTTAGAAGGGAATAGCAATTCTTTTGTTTTTTCATGCATGCATAGGTTGTGTCTGGGGACTCATTAATTGATTTAATATTTCTTTCCTTCCTAAGTGACCATGGTATAGGTGGAATAATGTCCTTCGAGGTGTCCATTATCAGAAAAAAATGGACAACGATGAATGCATGAACTGCATTATTTTCTGATAAAAAGGCATTGTCCCTTACATAACACATATATGCTGGTTGAAACCCACCACTATAAATATGACACCCCCCCCCCCCCTCTAAACAAAAAAACCCTAAATAAAACAAAGCAGAAAAGAAAACAAACAAAAAAACAGTCAGCAACATGATTGTCACGATTTGTCATATGGATCACTATACATAGCAGAAAATAAAAGAGTCAGGAAGAATTGAACCCTTATGTAAATATAAGTATTGTTATTGTGTGGCTTGGCACCGACTTCCATCTCAAGTGAAGCACGGACTCTGGAGCCCATTTACAAAACTGAGCCTTGCACCAAGTAAAGCCCATCGCTCACAGGTACAACCGTTCCACATAATATTTGTTGTATTAGAACATGTCGCGCTCAAATTAAGTGGATCCGTGAACTGAAATGAAAAAGGGACCCCTTTGAAAGGAAAATAGATTAGCTTTGCTGATAGATGATCATTTGAAAGCTCTGCGCTGTAAAGAAGAAAATTTTGACCAGTGCAGAAAAGCCGATTTACATCAGTTAAGATGTTGCCCTAAGGGCTACGGCAGGGGTTTGTGGGACATGGCAATTTATTCATAAATACATCAAAGCCCTTCTAAAGTTGTTTTTGCTGTATTATTGTTTACATTGTATACCTTGATTTATGTTGTTCAAAGGAGTTTCCCAAATCATGTTATAGCTTAACATTCCTGGGACAGTTTGCATTAAGCTAGCTAAGCTAATAATCTCAAAAGTTGCATGCATTTGTCAAACAATTCTTCCAACAGCATGCATGTCTGCTGCAACACTGACCTTTTAATAAGAGTAGATTAAACAAAGATCCCTCTGGCACTATTCATTATTGTGTAACACTGGCTCATGCACTTTAGTGGAAATAGAAATTGTGGTTTCCCTCAACAAAAGCCTGCTCATTATTGTCCATGTGAACAGCTTGCCTGATTCATTAAGCTTCTCCTGCATTATGTGCTCAGGAGACCCAGAGAAAGCATAGAGCAAGAAAGCATAGGAGGGAGGGAGCATGGTGGTAGGTTGTGGTTGAGCCCGGTGTGCCTGAAGTGAAATATGATTGATTAGTGCATTCTTGGGTTGACATGCCCTCACTGCAGCTGAAACCTGTTAGCTCAATGTGCACGGACTGGGCTGAATGAAGAGTCAAACCTGTTGTGACTGCCACATGGCAAATATTATGGTTGGCTGGCCAGGCCACAGATCAAGTAGGGTAGAAGCACCATAAATAAACAGCCTTCATTGGGAATTAAAATGTGTGTAACACTCCATGCCGATGTTTATAGATTTTTAGAAATGTTAATTTGTGTTTATATAGATCTATGTATGAAATGATGGGTTGTGTTTTTCTTTGGCTGTAATGACCCGTAGAATGTCAGAAGCAGTGGATTGGTTTCCAAATGACAAAATAAACAAAAAGGTTTGATTAAATCAGTTCTTGGTAAAGTCGAAGCTTGGTGTCTGCAAGGCTGAGGAAATACAATAAGAATCAGCATGATGAGCAGGGATGCAAGACTATCTGTCAGCAGCCATTAGCAGTCACATCAAAGTCTCAGTGAAATCATTCTGGCTGTTTAAGAAAGTGCAGGGCCAGGCTCCAGATCTCCTTCTGTGCACTAAACAGAGGCCAGTGCATCTGTGGCTGCAAACTCCATCACAATTAATTCCACTGGGCCAAGTTCACACCTGTTTCTGCAACTGATTAACAGACAATAAGGTGAGAAAGGTAGGTGAAACCATGAAGGTGTCAAAAAATCAGTCTCCTACAGGTGTTTTAAATCGACAAGGAAACAAGCTTAGAACTTTTATGTCCTCTTCTCTGCTGTTCTCCATAAGGATTTTCTCACACTGATGAGATGTGAAATATAAGGTTTTATTAAAGATATTGTTGTAACTCAACTCGTTATAACCAATCGGAAAGCTTGTTACCTGTCATCTCTGCTTTTTTCACCACTGAATCATCCAGCATGGAAAAAACACATGCTTGTATAATTCATTGCAGGTGTGTCAGGTGTCACACAGATCTTAATGCTGATTTTACTAACTTCCTGTCTGTGTTATTCCACAACAGATGCAGGAATTTCAGCCATGCACCCAGTCTGTCAAAACATCTGTTTCTGTGGCTTTATGGGTTTCCTTTGTAGTGAGGACAATAACAGTAGTCCCAGCACAGTGGCAGAATTAGTAGCTCACCTGGAGTTCAGTATGGCTGTCACAGGAGTCCAGACATGCGCTTGAAAAGTTGCTGTACTGTGAGTGACTGTCCTCTCCCTTCTTTCTACCTCTTATCTAGTTCACTCAGTGACTGCCACTCTATCTCTCTCTCTCTCACACACACACCACAAACACACTGCATTCATTCACCCATAACACAATTGTGTTCTGCAACAACTGTCTTTCTCGGTCACCTCTGTTGCCTGCCCACTCTGGGAAGATGACATGAGTTTGATGGCTAAAATCATTTCACCATCTACCTTCTTTGTCTCCTCTGCAGCAAACACACCTCTGCCTGAGGGTGGGAGGTTGAGTGAATGGCATGTTTGTATAGTTCAGCTCCTTCAGAAGAGATTTAGTACAGCTGATATGTTGTTTTGTTTGTTGTTTTGTGTGTCTGTCTCAATTAGCTCCATGGACAAACAGTTGTAATGTTTCCCCTCAAAGCCACTATGGCTAATCAGGAATGCTGTGGAGCCAGAGATGAAGAACAGAGTGATGCTGACCTCAAAATGTCAACTGGTGTTGCATTTCTTATTGTTTACTCTCACTGTTCTCCTCAGTGGTGTTCGTGATCACGCTTTAGGCTATTTACATATTTAAACTCTGCTTTTTGTCCATTGTTATTTCATATAAGAAAAATTAAAATGGCCAGAAATGCCCCGTGGCTAATTTTTAAAGGATGGAAGCTCATTAGAATGAAACAGGATGAACCTTGGTCACCTATGCCATTCATTTGAGCAGCCATCCATGTGAAAAGAGTTTAGGTCAGAGCACCACAACCTGGCATTTACAATCACCACAGAAACAAGTCCAACAGAACTCAAAGATTAGGAGGCACATTATGGCCTTTTTTTTCCTATTTACTGGTGGTGTGAAAAACAGAAATGATGATGATTCTTCCTCCTTCTTGAGATGAAAAGAGGTGACACCTGTCAGTTACTATGAACTTGGTTCATTGATGGTGGTAAATTACTCAGTTGCACCACAGATTTGCTGTGTTTTCTCTCATGTAATCCTTACATGTGTCTGTGAAATTGATCAAATTTTCAGTAAAAATTTGGGGTACGTGGTTGTAAGTATGTTTTTTTATTATTATTTTCTGATAAATTTGATGTATCAGTCATTTTTTGTGGACCTAGCACTTGACTAAACAATGGAGATAAGAAAGATTCAAACAGTTAAACTGCACTTCTCACTGTAACTCAATGCTTCTCATTGGCTGACTTCACCTTTCATCCCTTTCACCTTCACAATGTCTTCAACCTTTAGCATAACAGAGTTTATTCAACCAAGGAGTGAGTTTAAAATGTAAATATTTTCCTCTGCCTACAAAGTAAACCAAAGGGAAATGGGGGCACAACCTGACCGGACACAAGCACACCTACTGTAAGCTGATTAAAGTATTGTTGCGTGCTCAGCTGAGGTTATTGCGTTGTTCATATGATTCAGATTTATATTAATTTTACTACACTATCATAGATGCACTGATGCCTCCAAATATTTTGAAACAACTAAGAAATTAACAAGAAATCAAAAAAAATAATAAATGAATGAATGAATAAATTAATACACATTTTTTTGGTCCTTTAAATAAATGCTCCGGTTTTAGAAGTTATTGCTATTTTTGTATGTAACATATTCCTTTTTTTTTGCTTTTTCTTTTAACTTGTCCTGTTCAGCATCATGGTGTTCTGGCTGCTGTGTTGTGCCAAACAAATGTGATTTGCCAAGAGGAGCCTTATGGATATAAGGCCTCTCTTGACACAATCCTTCTTGTCAGAAAGCATTGGAACAAGATATGAGCTAGTGGAATAAGTTTAAAAAAGCACATGAAGCGTCCCAAACCTTCATTACAGCTCATTTCATGATTTTCTACTTTGCACAAATGTCCATGTTTTGGGTTTGAGAGTTCTGACATTGGTTTAGAAATAGTTATAGACAGAAGGTTGATGGCTCTAAAGAGGATAAAACTAAACTTCCCAGACAGCCATCCTGGAATTACAAAACATTTAGCAAATGATATGAATTTGTGAGATCATTATTGTGACCATAAAAAAATCCATCTGTCAGGGTCCAAACAACAAGTCTTCAGTTGAGATGCTGGTTCAGATTAATCAGTGTTTTACAACAGTACCTAATGGAGAATTTGTGATGACATAATCCCCCAATGATTATGATAAATTAGAGAGTATTTTTCATCAAGAGAAAAGTAAATAAAAATATTTTCACATTTTTAAAGCGGAAAAGCCTTTCTTCCCATACATTCCCATCAGCTCTTCTTTGTTAAGCTGAAGTGCCTCAAAGACTGAAATTGACTTATGATTGATTAATTTACCTTCCACTTTTAAAAAAATGTTTGGTCACTTTTTTAAAAAAAAAACTGTTGCCGTTGAACAGTTACCACTGGTTGTTTACTAGATGTTTCTATAAAAAAAATCGTATGATACCTTTGCATGAAACCTTTGCAGAGTTTATTCTCTGTCGGAAACCCTGCATGTTCAGTGCAGGAAAATGTTAAAGCTGTACAACGTATAACTCAAAGACACCATGCTGTAACTGTTTTAGTGCATGATGGAATAAGCTCTTCTCATTTTCTGAGACTTGTGTGTAACAATTGTGTAAATTAATTAATTTTGAGGTAATGTTCCACTGTTTAACCGGTAGGAAAATTAGCTAAAAATGACTGAAAGGACTTTTTACCTTATCTAGGTTCAACAAACTGCTTTACATGTTTTTCATTTATTCAATCATACTTTACTTGTTATGCATTATGTGCTAGATATGCATTTTTTTTATAAAATCCTGCTCTGCTTTGTATATTGAGCACGATGTGGTGTTTTCTGCTTTTTGGGGTAATTTTAAACAGATCTGCCAATTATTTTTTGGTGATATTTTAATTCACAACTTTTAGCATAAACTTAATTTCTATCAGTAGTTTAAGCTACCTCAGCCTTTAGTCATTTTAGACTAAAGGCTGAGGTAGACTAAAGACAGTCATTTTACTGATACAGAACTGGCACAGCATTTTTCTCTTGCTCTGGCAAGAGATCTTCTTTCTCTTTTTTACCTGTTTTCTGTCTTGAGGTGAAATAAATTAGTGGCAGAGCTCTACCATGGGTACCAGCTGTTTTTTATCTGCTTGTTGCTGTTGGAAATGATGGCACTTACTCCCAAGGGCCATTTCTTAGCCTTGATAGAGCTTGCTATCTATTCTGAGCCCCTTGGCCATTTTTGTACTTCTGTTAGTGGTGTGGCCACAATCTGTTAGTATGACCACTATCAATCAGCACATGGTCCCATCTCTGAGTCTGGCTTAGGGGAAAGGAGATGTGAGTGGGGATGGTAGGTAGTGGTGGTGAGGGCAGGGGTCCTGGATAATATTTGTGATTCCAATTCACCCTAATGTTTTTTGCTCCCCCCCATATCTCTGAATCCCATGGCTGACTGATACGGAACAAGGCAGCCGTCCACTCATCTATGTGTGTCACATGTCCTGCTTGAAGCCGCCCCTCAGTTATGGTGAATCATATGCGACAGAGTAACTGGAGCACACGGTCACCATGGCCCTTGGCTTTGCCTTGCCAGTGCCAGTGCTAAATCCAATGCCTGCCCAGGGAGAGCAAAGAAAGGCAGGGAAGACTTTGCTGAGCTTTCCCCACCCTCTCGCCCGAAGGTGGCCAAGTTCAAGCCTGCATGGGTGGCTCTGTCTGAGGATGTTTATTCTTAATTGAGATGCTCACTCAGCCACTGGCCCTGGGGGACACCTCTGTGTCACTTCTTATGATTAACCTAAATTTCATCCATCATCCAGAACTGCTGCCAGATCTGGTAAAGGCACAGGCACAAAGTATATGTTGAGACATTAACAATAAAAGAGCAAAGATAGAATAAGAAAATGAAATAGGTGAGGAGGAGGTCAATGTAGGATTTAGATAAGAGTAGCATAAAAAGATCCACCCATTATTACTCACATCCATAATAAGACGTAAGATATGGAGATAATTAGGACACCAGGTAAAAGGGCCAACTTTCCTGCCTCAGCAAAAGCCACTGCATTGATGTCACACAGACTGTATTGAGCTGGTCAAGTAGATTTAAAAATGGCCCCTTGTCAGACAGGGTTCCATTAAACAGGGCTGGTGCGGACCAATTTGGGCTTTTTAGCTTTGGCCTAGCTCCAGGGGATAGTCTGTAATGTATGGGGCTTTCTGTGAGTTTGTCTTCGGCTAGGTTGCTCATTTCCCCAGTAAGTAGCAGGAGATCAAAGGCAGTGAGTGAAGAGCCGTTCTGTCCGGTTCTACACAGGGCCAATCAGACCTTTCATTTATTGGCACTCCCAGAAGCAGTATAAATCACGTCAACTAGCATTGACCTGAGCCTTAGTCATGAACAGTAGCTCACAACAACACATGGATTTGCTGTTGTCTTTGATCAATGTGAAGTTATTTAACAGCTTAGATGGGTGCACACTGGTGAGTACCAGTGTTTTCCTTTTTGGTTTTTGCAGCTTTTTCTTGTGTTCATTCGCACTTGATTCTTATTTCATGCCTATTTTGTTTTCCAAACACTTGTGTGCATTGGAAACTCTCTCTCTGCCAAGGCACTCGTGGAGAAGTGATAGGCATGGGGAGTCTGTGGGCCAGAAACCATGAAATAAATATGAATGGTCATGAGTGAGATGAGCGAGGATCATCTGTTTTGCCATCTGCTTGTGCGAGAGCGTGGATGTAATGACTGTAGTCCTGCCTAGCCCAGTGAGCCCTCCATTGCCGGGAAGACACTTGACAGAAATGCACACTTGCTGGGCACGCAAAGTTACACAAAAACACATGCACCATGCATGTGCTGTGCAAGTACACAGTAACCCATGTGAGCTTACAGACCAGCACAAAGAAACACCACTTGAACTGTGTACAGACAGTCCTATCCCTTCAAAGGTCTAGTACACACTAGTGCATACACAGAGAGGATCCACATAGACACAACTGTGGCTTCCCCTTCAGGCTCAGGTAGAAACCCTGGGCTGCTGCATGTGTTCAATGGCCTTGCCTATTCTGTGAGCATCTGGCCCACTGTGGCCATTAGAAATGACAGGTTGACAATTGGCAGGCAGGATTGGTGTTGGTGATTGTTCAGCTGGCAGTCTCCTGCCATGTGACAGTCTGTTAGTGTCCCTGCACAAAGAACAACATGGGGTTTGTGTTAGCAGCACTCTGAGCATTGAGGGGAATAAAAAAAACCTCCACCAACTCACTAGCAACATCTCCACCACCCCTCCTTTCTGTTCCCCAAGCAGACAATCCTCTTTTTTTCTTGGATGGCTTCGTCGCTGAGGGCTGGTAATAGTATGAGTGTATGTTTATGGAAAAAAACGGCAAAAAAAAAAAAACAGGCTGTTGAATTATACATATTCCTTATGGAGGGTGACACAGTAGGAGCTCTCAGAATCAATCTTGATGCTTGGATGGAATCATAGAGCGCAGAGAAAATGGCAAACATTGCTGTGGCTCAATGGCCTGATGCTCTCATAAATATGTTTTTATGGCCCTGAATGAGTGGGGGGTACAGAGATGTTTGGTGCTCATAAAGGTGTGTGTATATGAGACTGTACAGTATAATGCTTCATACTGAGGGTTATAAAGCATTCCTAATTTAATTAGCTTTTACAATATAAAAATCAGTCGTATGCCGATCATAGTTCAGCTTGTTATACATCATAAATCAGTTCTGTGTAAGGAAAAGACTTGATTGCCTGAACTATCTTGTTTCTCAGTTTATCGTGCATATGATGCGTTGGTGTTTACTAAATTGACCATTTAGAAAACTAAGTTACAAATTCATGTTATGCATCACAATGATTTCAAATCAAAGCCCATCTCATTTACTGAATCCTCTGAAGAGAAATTGAACATTCTGCTGCCTCTGATTTTTCATCCATCCTTTGGGTTAAGTGTTGTCTTGGGAACTTGGAGAGAAGCTGGCAGCTGGGGGTGGAGAGGGGTGAGGGAAACTGTTAAGAGACTCTTGAACTAGTCTACTGTAAGTGGAGACTGCTGAATGAGAACACTGTCTAACAGTAGAAAAGATGAGTAGAAGAAGCAACAGATTGGTGCCTCGCATGATTTGTTTAGCTTGTCCACACACACAGCTGCGAGCCTCCACTATCAGTAAGATGAACACTGAAGAAAAAAAACCCAACAAAGCTAAAGTAGCTCCTTGACATCGACAAAGTCATGAGAATTGAGGGTTAAAGCCACTTTACTTCTAGCCATATTGCAGCTTTTCTGCTTTTTGTTTTCATCTGTGCTTCAAAGTTTGATGTTTCTTTGTGTCTGATTAGGAATTTTCCAGTGCTCTTTCTGCTAGGAAAAAAGAAAGAAAGAAAAAATAACTGAGTGTAGCAAAACAACAAAACAGCCATTCAGCTATGATGTTTTTCTTACTCATTCAGTTTGAAGCTGCACCAACTGGCACACTGTACTGCATTTTTTCATGTTGTCTTGGCATCTGAGCTATAGTGAAAGCAGTCTTTGAAATCTGTAGCTCAAAAATAGTTATATCCATTTTCACTGATATGTGGTGGCCGTGGGAGCCATCACAGTGTTTTGAACCCGTGTAATTTGGTGATTAATGTTGACCCTGTCTGCCCTTTAACTTATTTATCTCCTGTTTTATGGAACTACAGAGAATCACAAAGACTGCATAAGCTCTGACTCTGGATACTGATTGTATTTGAGTGTAATGCAAAGGGAATCCCATACTACTCCTAGACAAGCATTTTATGCCTCTAGCTCAGAAGAGCACCTGCCAATAATTAAACATGCTTTACTTTCATGTCTTATATTCTTAAAAAAGCTTAATAACAAGTTGTGGATTTAAATTGCTCAGGCCAAACCTTGGCACCAGCTCCATCCCCTATTCTGTGCTGGGCTAGAAATAGCCAAGATTTGGCCTGTAACGTCACAGGGAAATTGGGATTAAGTTCAGCTTGATGTTGCCCATCTCTCCACTGCCCAGCTTTCCACCACTACTTTCCCAGCAGCACTCTCACATCTTTGTGGGTCACATCACAGAATCCCTGTCATCTAGGGCGGCGGGTTTTAACGTCAGGGACTGTGATATCTCCTCCCAAAACCCTTCCCTCTGCCTCTTCCTCTCCACCGATAACAGCTAATCCCTGCCTCACATTAAACTGTGACCAAGATCAATTAAAGCCCTGCCTCACCCTGATAGCAATCTCTCTCTGCTGCAGCCAGTGGTGGGAGAAGTCTGAGTGTCTCTGTGTGTTTGTGTGTGTGTATGTGTGAGTACAGCACATGAGTACACATGTCTGACTCTGTGTGTGCTGAAGGAGAGAGCTATGACAGGGAGCCATCACCATCCTTTTCACTAGGTTACAGATGGTTGCCAAGCCGCAGGGAAAGCCTGCCATTGATTTTCATCGCCTCTTAACGGAGATGAAAGACAATAAAAGACAATAACAGTGATGATCACAGCACTGCTGGCCATGTATGCATATAATGATTATCCACATCTTAATTAGTGTTTTTCTTTCGTTATTATCTTTTGTATTTGTCTTTTTTTATTTGGCACTAGCCTTAACCATTGTTATGAATTCTGTAATGAAAAAATATTAAACTGAGTTTGACATATGTGTCTTTGTTTGCAGGTTTTATTGTAGAAGTGGGTCTGCACCCTACATTGTTTCTCCTTCCCTAATTTCTCATTTTGGGATTGGTCCAGTGGAGATCTCTCCCACCAAGGGGTTTCTCTTTGCCTATAGTTTTTATTTAGAAAGTTTAGAGTATGTGGGCAGTATTTTCTGTTGCATATGTTGTGCCAATTTCACACTGCACTGTTGTTTCCAAGACCATTGGCATAACAGCGGGACTGGTTGGCAGAAATGGAAGGCTGGGTTCTGGGATGCCAAACATGCGTTGGCATGCAAGATGGAGGGCTGGGTTGTAGGAAGTGTGGGAGTCCATGAAGGTAGAGGATAGGGAGGGGATGGCAGTGAACACGGCAGGACAGGGCGGGGACAGAGGCGGAGTGAAGTCTCTAGTGTGCCAACTGGCTGCCAAGCTGACTGTCATGTCAGCCACTGGGATTGGCTGCTGTGGGCTTCAGGTTGTTTTGGAGTGTACATCAAAAGGACAGACTGTGAACATGAAAATATAACTCACTTTCACCTCACCTGCTCTATCCCATCTTTCCCATCTCCTACACTGCTTTTTACTTTTGCTCATAGGCTCTCTTTTTGCCGTCATTCCCATGAGAGAAGCATCCAATGTGCTGCACACCTCATGCTTACAGGGTCGCCACAACAAAGTGCGAGGAAGACCGCGGAAGAGAAGAGGTGGTCAGTGCTAACTCAATTGGCATTTTCATTATCAGGAATGGCAGCAAATATTTTCAGCAGAAGCACAAGAAGTAGGAAAGCTTCTCGCTGCATTAAAAGCTTCTAGAAAAAGTGCAGTCTGAAGTCATTTTTACCTTCTTTCCCTGTTTCGTCTGTGCACCGCTGTCAGCATTGTTTCAATTACATTCTGGAGCTTATGTCTATAGTGGATTACACCAGCTCTCTGTTACGGTGCAAAGCTGTAGGCTGACTTGTGCTTTCAGGCTATACAGAGCTTTTTTCTTTTTCATCTAAGAAAGACAATGGTGTTCTTGGCCTGCGAGCAGTTTCCGCCCTATTGCAGTGAAGTGGCAGAATTGAGATGTGAATGATCAGAATTCAGAACAAAGAGATCCAATTTTGATTTCTTAATATTGTTTTCTCTCTTTCTATATCTCTCTCTTGTCTTTGTAAGACACTTTTTATTTTTAGTTGGTGAGGATTTTTTTCTTCTTTTAGATTGGCTGTGCTTAGTTGTGACCTAGTTTATTAAAAGGGGGAGTTTGGCCAAGCCATGGGAATCAGGGGCAGATTAACTTTCTGTTAGTTCTCCCAAGCAGAGCTCCATATGTCAAAGCTGCTGCTGTCAAAAATGGAAGTCACCAGCAGAGTAACACAACTTGCAGGGTAAAATACGAGCTCTTACTGAGCAGCTGCGTCTTTGATATGTGTAAATAAAAAGTTCCATTTGCTTGTCCACAGTGGTGTAATAGCAATTACAGTAACCTGCAAATGCATAGATTATACCGATACTATAAACATTCAGCATATTGACTGTCCCATGACCACATTGGCTGAATTGTTGTACATTATCTGGCGGTATTGTGCTTCTTTATTCTCCTCAGAAAATGTTGTTTACTATCACACTCACCTGGTAGCATACAACAAATGTATCTAGGAAAAAGGATAGAGCTGAAAATGGTTTATGTATGAAAATTTGAATGGAATTACAACACAGGCTACAAGAAAAAATGCAATTCTTTTGACCTGATGCAAGTTTTTCAAACTTTCAGCTAACACTGTGCGAAGTGAAAACTTGTATATAGAGGGAGAACACAAAACTACTCAGGAAGGTCAGTAAGAACTCTGTTCCCCCCTCCCTACACACACTCCTGTGGCCCTGATGTGTACTGTAATTACATTTCTGTGGAACTGCACACCACAGGATGTAGGTACCCGAACACCTCAATGCAGAGGCATCATTCAGCCTTAAGAGCTTGTGTTTGCAGCTTAATTTAGAAGTGAGCACAGGCAGAAGGAAATAGGTAGTTTTGCTTTATTAAAACTGAATTTCCAGCTGAAATTGTTTCAGGAATCAGCGGCCAGCTCCAGTTTTCAATCACAATAGCTATCAAACTCAAACTGTGTTTGCCCCCCAAAAAACACAAAAAACTAAAGCACAACATGCAGTTTATTAGTTTATTATTGTGTGGAATAATATGTGTTAGATGTTGACGTGAAGATAGTGGATAGTTATTTGTTTTTGTAGATGAGCTGAATACACATGCCTTCCTGGTAAGTGCATATTGTCATCGTTCATCTTTCTTAGCTGGTTTTATAGTGAACGATTCCTTGATATTGACTACCATGCTTGTAATTAAGCATTTTTAAAGTTGACAACCTCACTGGATCTAAAAGCAGTTACACAGCATAATGACATAACAAGAGAATTAAGAGAAGAGTCTTGAGAAGAGGTGATCTGCTGTCACAGTGCAGGGGTGGATGATTATTTACAACGATCATCCTAATATGGGCCATATGAAAAAAACAAACTCCTCCACCTTATGGTGACTTGCATATACTGTACACTGGACCTGTGATTCTAATCTCATAGTCTATTATGACCAGTTGGGAAGGTGTGACTTAGATTGAATGAGCTGTAAACAACCATTGGGATCTGGTGTTTGACCTGGTGTCAATCCTTTCACCCAGTTTATCAATGTGCTCTCACGCTCACTAATCTGGTTTCAGAGTATTAAAAGCCCACCCATAGATAGCTATCAAACAGCAACAATAACAACAGGGAGGGTAAAATAACCAACGAATGTTTACGGGTGAAGTAGTTGGGAATTCAAAGAAGCTTTAAATTAGCATCCTGGTTATGCAAACACATGCACACATTTGCATGGCAACACAGGATGCACGAGTGTTCACATCATGTGTTTAGGCCACTTGAGATGGACAAAATGTTCCCAAACAAATGGCCACAGTGCGAGAACATTTTGAACAAATGCATTGAATGTGAGTGAATTAATGACCGCAGAGACAAATCACACAACACACAGTCAAAACAGACAGAAGCACACACGCACTAATCAAGGCTGGCGAGTCCTGAAGGCAGATCACTCATTTACGTCTTTGCCTTTCATTACCTGCCCTGGCTCATGTGAGGATAGCTGGATAGAATGCCTGCTGCCTCCGCAGAACATCTCTGCAGGGCCCCCTCATGGTAGTCACCTCCCTCCACCCCCTCCTTGCTACTGAAAAACTACCCATGGCCACTTTTAAACTTGTATCGGATGATTAGACTTGGGTTGCATCCCAGAACACCGCTCAGCCCCAGCAGGGATTCAGCAGGGAGCGTCGTAGCCAATGCATAATTTCTCAAGATGGAGGAACTCACACTGAGCCAGTGAGTCCCAATCCAACAAAGACAAATATGTGAGAAGCTTACTGAAGAGCTAAATAAGACAGTATTGAGAAGACGACAAAAGAAGAAAATTTGACCTTTCCTCTGACATTGATAGATGGAGAGACCAGTTAAGAAAAACTCAGCCAGTGCTCATTATTGGATGGAGAATGACTTTATATATTATAGATTAAAGTTATTTTTGGTCTCTTCTTTCCCCATAACCTCACCTTTTCTTTCTTTTTCTTCATAAAAGCTATCAAAAAAATGACACCCTTCTCAAACTCATCCAGATTTTAATTAAAAGTTTTATTGCTTTCTTGGGTCTAGTTTTGTATTTTTCTTCAGTCATCTTTTCCAAATGATATAACAAAGGGCAATTTTCCAAATCTAAGGAGGAAAATCTGCATTGTGGAACAGCAGCAGCAGGAGAATAATGTTATGAAGATATCTGTGGGCTTCGCTATCTGCCAAATGAGAGGATTGCAGTGTCTTTCATCCTGATTTAATCAACACCAAACATGTAAGAAAATAATGGTGTTTTTCTATGTGTGAAACAGTGTTCACTTCACCTTTGAGTGGGACAGTATGCTGAAACTGGACAGATTAAAGACTGTGCTGTGCACAACGTGGGGTCAAACATACAAAATGTGCATCTTTTATTTTTAATGGCTTGTGAATATTTAACTGCCAGGGTCACTTAGCAAAACTCTACTGTGGAAATCAATAAATATATTTCTGTTTTCAATCACTTTATTTATTTTTTATGAAGACCCAAGTAAAGTATTTATTCTTACCAAAAATACTAAAAATCATCCTGAGCTTAATCTTTCAAGCACTCAGTCTGAGTGAAAAGGCAGCTATTCCTGACAGCTTCAAGTGTGTGATGGTGATTATGCAAAGGCACAGAGTTGCATTTGTATATTCTTGATTTTCTGTTGAGCTCTGTTTTAAGGATTTTGCACAACGTATTGTACTTTTTGGGATGTGGGAGTAAAGTGCATGACTTGTTTCCAGCTGTATTTATATATGCTGTATCAACTATAAAGCCATATTTCCTCCTGTCTTGCTCATAAATTAAATTTTTAAGTAAAATAAAAAGCATGAAACAGGAATTAAAAAAACAGACTTCCACTGTGACTGGGTATGTGCCAACATACTTTCAGCCAATTCCCCCTTTTTTCCTTGGCTTTTCTCTGTATGCAGCAGGGAAATGTTTTAACTGGGGGTGATTGTGCAGACCTGTTTGCCAAAGGTTTTAGGCAGAGCAATGGTGTTACCATGGTGCTTGCACCCTTCTCTGTATTGTAAATGGGAGCCAGTGACTCCCTATTGGGGAAAATTTTGCATGCAGGTTGGAGAGAGAAAGCTGTTGGCCCCCCAAATGCATTCCATCACCATCACCCTAAGGGTCCACTGCTGGAGCCTTTTTCCAACACAGAATAGAGGAAGGACAGAGGTTTGAGGGCATTAAGAGGGATGGGAATATTAAGGAGAAAGGTGGTTTTCAGAGGACTGTTTTGTGGTGAATGTAAAAGAATTTATTAAAGACATACATAAAAAGACAGATACAGAGGTTAGTAGGGGCCTCGCCCACAGAAGCCGTTCTGAATTGATATACCCCAAAATGTCACCAAGAATTGCTCTGTCCTAGCCTTGAGGGGGGCCTCTTTTGCATGAAACTACAAAAATCAACCTAGGGAAACTTCACGGGGTGCAATCTGCCATCAGTTATTTTCTGAACTATCCTTGGCAGTGTTAGTGAGACCCTATACACAGCCTTGGGATAGTGATAGGTGTCATACTGATGAGCAGGCAGAGTGCAGTGTAAGTCTGGGGCAAGCTGCTTTAGCTTAGAAGCTGGTTTCTTATCTCAGGTTTGAAATTTTCTTTTTTTTATTTACTTTATGGATTCCAATCCTTTTTATCTGCAATCTAACCTGCAATAACGAGATAAAGCTGTGCTGACTTTTCTATAAATGCACTTATCAGAGCTGTACAAGCTAACCAATGCCAGTGAGATAGGCAGGATGTTTGCTTAGCATTCAGTATGCATGTCCTCACCTACACAGCCCAGTGTTTCACACACTCTTGCCCACAGATCTACAAACACACAAATAAAACACACTAACATTCACCTACATTACATGGTCTCATACACAAAACACAAAGGTGCATATGCAAACACACTTTTCCACTTTTGTTGCTGTGTCTACAGGCTGTTCACAGTGATAGCATGAGCTTTCAGCTCTAAGTGTGTTTTTCTTTTTCAGCTCCAATCACACAATAGTGCCTGCTGAGCTGGCATGTCAGAATATCAAATAGCAAACGAAATTCCTGAGAACCATCTGCACCAACACCAACTTGTAGCATGAATTTTTCATCATTTGGTGTTGTAATATTACCTTGTTAGAGTACTCCAGCAGCCACTCAATAAGTGTGGTCATTCTGCTTGCCAAGACTGGATCAGCAGTTGTATCAAAACTGTTCCATTAATGTCCCGAAATGCACAAAAATACCACTATACAGAAAAATTGGTATCTGACAGTACATGCATTCCTCTGATACAAGAGTGTGTATGAATATTTCAATCAAGTCTTAGAAATGTTTAGTGACTGTGATTTCTTCTCTGGCTCACTTGCAGCTGACAGCTGCTAGTGCTTTCGGTAGGTCGGGGTCTCCTGATGGAGTCAGGGGACGGCACTGTTTTCACCTGGTTGCTGTTTATTTGTAGGATGAAAACATCACGGGTTGGGACTTTGCAAATTTGCGACATCTAGCAGGTGTTCGGCACATGTGTTAAAGCAAGGCTAGCTGGTTATTTATTCATTTCTCCGGCTGGGAAAATATTTGTCTTTGGAACTGTTTCTGAGTAGGTTGTAGTTTATCTTTCTTTAGTCACGTTTGAGTGCATTATATTTGATGTAATCACAGAACGCAGTAACAGAAGTTTTATTATAATGAAAGCAGTAAGAATGCGGGTTTGAGGAATGATGCATTACAACAGTGAGCAAATGAATAATGGAGAGACTCAGAAGGAAATAAATGGCCATTTGACAGTGAGACTCAGCTGGAAATAAACTGCATTTTATCTTCTTTTAGTGGTGAAGGGGATTTGATGTCATGTTGGGAAAAATGTTATCCTAATGCACAGTAGTTGCACATGCTGGTCTGAGTAGGGATTAGGTGTAAATGTTTATATGTAGGCTTATCTAGATGTTCGTAGTGTTTTTAAACTTCTACTATGCAATGGTATTCATTTCTATAGTTTTGTATATAAGTGATCTAAAGCATCATCAGATATTTTTTTAGCATTAGCTGATAAAGAGACTCCAACTTGTGAGAAAAATTACTCACCCGTTACTGTTAAAGCATGTGAAGGAATAACAATTAAAGCTAAAGGAAAGCCATTTGTGTGGACTGTCATGCTGTATCATGCACAGTAGTGTCTGCAGCATCACAACACAGATGTCCACCATTGTTACAGCTGTTGCAGAGGCAGGTTAAACCCTAAACGCCTGACCTAAAAAGAACTGGGCATAAAAATAACATTTTTAAAATCTGAAACCCTTACGTTTAGCAAAATCTGAAAAACTTTTTTAAGGTATATTTATTATTTATTATATAATTGGTCAAAATATTTATAATGTAATCTTCTACTTTATGATAATCACCAGGGTGTGTGAGACCAGTATCATATAGTGAACAATGGGGTTTTGAGTAAAATTTCTACTACAAAGTGAAGCAAAATGTCTCAGAGACACCTTAAGTCATATCTGGATGTATGAAGAATTAAGTCAAAACTTTAAATGAAAAAACATCAAATCATCTACAGTTTTTTATGGAAAGAAACATTTGGGAACAGATAGATATACACTGCACTTAAATATAAGAACATTATCTCTTAGCTGAGGGAAGTGGTGGTATTGTAGTTTGTGTCTGTTTTCTTCAACTAAAGGTAAATTCATCATCAACGGAACATAAATTTTGAATATTTCCTGCAGGTAAAAAGAAAAACATAATAAGAACTGTCAACAAACTGAATTTTCAATAGAAAAAAGGTCTTAAAGCCAGTCAACTCCCCTAATCACACAAATCCTCTTTGTAAAGAATAGTTAAAGAGGCATAAAGTTAATATTTTGTCGGGGCTCAGTCAAAGTCCTGACCTTAATCCAGTGGAAATGTTGTAGGAGGACCTAAAGCCTCCAAGGAACCAGTGAATGCTTTATGTTCAAAGTAGTAAACTAGTGGCAGAGCAATGCCAATCTCTGGAAGAAATAAAATGAGAAATGTCTGGCTATAATAAAAATAATCATGCAAGAATGGATGTTTAGTCGGTAAAACCAGTGGAACTGATAAAATATCAAATCACTTTGGAAAAATAGCAAAAAAAAAAACCAAAACAAAAAACCAAAATCCAGTGTTATCATAAAATAATCCTGGTTTAAAGGCCTAGTGGCCTTAACAGCCCCAGACTTTATAGAGTTGTATGACACTTTATTATTGCAAATGCCTGTCAGTGATGTGTTTTTTCCCAAGCAAACAACTAAGGATTTGAAAAGAAGTCCACCACAATCCCGTGATATAACTATATATATACGTTTCAACAGGTCTTAATCCACATTACAAGGATTTAACATGAGATACACAGGGATTTGAGAAGATCAGCGTCTGTTCCGACAGAGAATGGAAAAAAATTCTCTTTCCCTTTTTTGTCATCCCTATATCAACTGCCTTTAAGTAAGTGTGTGCTTGGTCCAGGGGGGGTTGGGTATGTCTTAGACAGTTTCTCCTCATAATCTTTTTTTTTTTTTTTTGCATGTTCTTGTCAAATATATTATGGCGGTAACAAGTCCCACATCTCTTTTCTCTCATAAGCTCCAAATCCTTTATCACTGTTGTTGTCATGTACGCTTAGTGCAGTGATGTTTCTTGCCCAGCCCCCCTTCAACCTCCACCCACTCGCCTATGTTGTGTTAGCCGTTGTAATCATCTTATTTGCTGGTTATGGTCCCATAAAACTGTCTCTCGTGATCTCAGCCCCAAGAATTCATCATGATGAGGCTTGACACTCATGATAGAATCAGGAGCAACTCCCTGTCTAACCTGTGTGTGGCACAGGTCCACCAACCACCCCCGTGTCTGGTGGAGGCTGGCGTTCACAGCCATGTTTGAATCAGTGCGACCTTCATTATGTCTGGTCTATCAACATGCTTCACAGCTTCTGTTTGTGTCATGCTTGGGATCAATGCAAGGCCACTTTAAACCAAATATTTCTGTTCTGTGTGCCTTATGTTGAACAATTAATCTGCAGTCTGAGCATACATACTCACAATAAAAGAAGCTTCTTATAGTTTTACTTGATGAAAACGTTGTTTTTTCTATCTGTGAACACATTCTTACTCACAGTAATCTTTGTTGAGCTTTATTTTGCCACTGTTTGAACACAGGATGAAGGGAAAATGAAAGGTTGTTAAATGACACCTTTCTACAAATCCAATCTTGATTTATATCTGACGAGGAATAATCAATACATTGCATGCTTGGTGCCTTTGAAAAATGATCTTTTTTGATGAACAACAATGAACAACATCCACAGTAAGTTACAAGAAAAAAAAAAAGAAAAGGAAGATTTGGTTTGGAGACAAACTTTGCTCAGTAACCAGTACAGCCAGCACCTTATTGCTTTGGTGCTGTTTTCGCAGCCACTTTCCGTTGTTCCAATATGATGAGATTTACTGGCCTGTACAAATGGGTAGTCTTGTTTCTTCACTGCAGCCTTTCGGACATCCCGAGACGACTGGGAAAATTAAAGCTTCAGAGTCTCAGCGGGAGGTCAAGCACGAGAAAAAAAAAAGTAAAAACAAATGTAGTTTTCTATCTTTGCTATGTCTCTGTGTTGATTTTCATTAGTGTTGTAACAGCTGATATAACTTCCACAGTGGATTACCCCCTCCCCTGTTGTTGATCTCACTTTGCTTGAGCTCTTCATCCCTGCATCTGCCTGTATGTGTGGATGCATATGCTTGTGCATGCATATTTAAAGACAGAGAGGAGTACACTATACTCCTTGTCACTTCTGCTACTGTGCTTCCAGCTCTAGTGTTGGGTTTAAGATGCAGCACTGACATCAGGAAGCCATAAAACTGATCTAAGTGGCAAATTTCTAAATTGCCAATGAATTGTTTAATTGATCGCCTGGAAGAGCTGAGTAGTATTTGGGCCAGAGGTAGCGATAGTGCTGCCAGCCTGCACATTTAAAAGGGAGGTGTGGCCTTTCTCATAAGCATGATCTCTTTTTATGATAAAGATCTTCAGTTATAAGAGGCTTGGGCTGCTTTTGCTTTACCCCATCAACTGTTCATCACTATTGAAATAAACCCAAGCTTGTACCTCTTGTACCTTCAAAGAACAATCTGCAGACAGTTTTTCCCACAATTCCAAATCTGCAATAATGCTTCAACCCAACATCAACCAAAGATGTTAGAGCAGTAAATGGTACAGGGTAAATATTGACCAACAACTTCGCTCATCACTGGCAGATTTTTTGCGAAACAGCTTGAGCTTTATCTGCTATACAATTTTGCCATTGTTTCAGGCGAGCAGCTCGAAAAACAACCACATCTGAGCAGATGTAATCTTGGGATTCAGATAACAGTTATATGTAGCCAGCACATGCACAACACAGCAATGACATGGCAACACACACGTCACAGCACAAACAGAGTGTGCTTCTGTCCTCTCGGGGCTGACAATCTCTCCATCAGTGAAGCGGTTGACTTGCCAAATCAATTCAGGAGCGAGAGAGAAACAAAGCGCATGGACAAGACATCTTAGGTGACAGAGAGCTTTTATTCACTCTCTTTCTCACTTTCCCTTCCTAATAGATAAGACATCAAGATACCCACAGGGAGCTGTTTGTGGAATCTGTGTGTATGTGAGTGGGAGGGGGTGCAGGTTGTATGGGATTGCATCAGCCATAGTGCTGAATGAGGATTCCTAGATTTCACTCACGTATAGTGGGGCCATTGAAAGGAAACAGGTGGTGGAGTGCTGGGGGTGGGGGGTGGGGCAAGGGGCTATTGTAATTAATGCTGCAGATGCTGATCTCTGCGGTGCATCAGGGAAGTGCTTTCATTATCAGAAGTCTCCAAATTCTTTGATTCTTTGAAAAATCCCTGCAGGCTTTCAGAATCCCATAAAATCTAAGCATCTTCTTCTGTCCCTTTTTGTTTCTATCCCATCATCATCTCCCACACATATGTAACACATGCTTAGTCCCTAAACCTGTTTTCCTCCCTCTGCAACTGATACTTTCTGTCATTTTTCTCATCTCATAAACATTTTATTTCCATGAGAAAATCTCAAAGTTCTTCAGACCTTTTCCTTTTAACTCAAGTTACATCCAAAATCACCTTTGCAGAGTTCAGTGTACCAATGGCACGTGTTTTTGCAGTCACAGTGGTAGAAAGCCCAGTCTCCTCTGATTACAGTGTGCTCAGGATTAGAGGGAATGTGCTCTAACATATTCAGTCCAGCATTATGCTGATATCCCTTGACGCATGCTTCACAGGAGCACCAGAGTCAAGCCAGGACGCAGTTTCATTGCAAACAGCATGCAGAGCACCAGGTGGAATGTGGCATCAAAGCTGGCTAAATGGGACTACAATGGGAGGAGTTTCATTTTGAAGCAGAGGATGGAAGGAAATTTAGCAAGTTTGGATTGAAGTGTCATTGTTGGAACCTACAGTAAAAAAAGACAAATTACAGGGCCAGAGAAATAATAGAGATAGTGTACTGTAATATATAATCATTTCTTATATTCTCCAATACCATTTTGTTAAACTGCAACATGCAGTAGTCAAGATGGAAGAGTAGACATTTTGATTTGCATTTACTCACACATCACGAGCACATTAGAATAAGGAAAGAATTAAGCAATCTTCTGAAATTTCTCCCCTCTTTTCTCCCTCAGCAAAGCAAGTGCTGTGCCAACGAAGCACTGAGAAACATCTTTGCATAAAATAGCATGCAGGCAAAATCTAAAACAGTTGGTGAAGAACTCAAAATAATCACGGTGCTTTTGGAGACGAATGCATTAGCATAACTTAGTCCTAGTGAAGTAATCACTCGTCTCAGGGTGAGAAGATCCCCTCAAGGCTCATCTTGCAATTCTCGCTGCTTCTATCCCCTGAGTTCAGTCTTGGCAGAATGGCTGACCTCCTGAGACTGAAGGGTAGATAGGACACGTGGCAGAGAGGAACCAGTTCAGAACCCCTGTTGGTTTGGAGCAAAGCGCCTCCGGCAAGAGATAAGATTATACACAAAAGAGGATAAATCCTCTGCAAAGCATAATTTGGGCTGTCTTTATCCCTATATCACTGTGGGAGTGACCACAGGCACTGAAGACACAAGTATAAATATATCAATGAAGTTATGGCCATGTCAGCATGTATTCATTAAAAAGTCAAGTAGCATCCAGATAAAGGCTATGGAAATATTTACAATTTTAATGAACGACACAGCTCATTTATGATTACAGCTTTTTAAATAGAAATTTCATAAATTATTTGGATACATGGCAAAGCATTAGCATAGCATCAATTATGATACGAATGAGCTTATCCTAAAAATACATCCTTATACTCTGCATTTTGGTGAGAAAATGCACATTATTAAAGATATTTCTTCCTCAAGTCTCAAAAGAATAGCATTAGGGTTGAAAGTAGAATAAATATTCAGTTTTAAAAGTAATGTATCAATCACAGTAAATGTAAACTTTGTCTTTTGGATTGGGTAATATATTTATGTAGTTGCATAATTTGGCTTATAATTTCAATCCGAATCCGTATGAATGCGAGGTGTCTTCAATCTTAAAACTAATCGAGAAAAATGAAGCAGTTGGAGCAGTTTGTCTAGCAACATAAAATAGATACTCTTTTTATGATTAAATAAAAAAGCTTTGGATGAAAACAAATGGATGTTACGATATAAAGAATAAAGGTGAAAATAAAAAAAAACAGTTTATAGACATAGCTGACTAGTTCTGCATGCAGCCTTTCCCCGCTTTATTTATTTTTGTTCATTTCACCCTTGTTGACAGCATTCTCATTGCTTAGGGTTCTTTTATTTCATTTTAAACTAATGTTATTATTACATTTTTAAAAAAATTCAGCACTAAAGACCAACAAATAACAATCGCTAGTGTGATGCACACTGTGCATTGTACAGGAAATGTGCTTTGATTGTTCAATTATAAAAAGTAATCAGAAAACTTTGTGTTTGTGCTTTGTACCTCTTTGTTTATGTGGGTAATGATAAAGAAGTCTGTTCCCAAATATGTTGTCTTTAATTAGTTTCTGCTGAATCAGACAGAGGCTTAAAGTAAGGATTTCCACTGGAGCTTCAGTTTTAAGGAGCACAAAGCTCATTCACAACTGACAACTGAGGGTCTTGTGTATTTCAGTACACATTAGCATATGCTTCCTGTGGGGTTTTCCAGTCACACACATAGATGTAACTCATAAAATACAACGACTTTCATCATCAGTGGAACGAATGTTGCATGACTTGCATTGTAGCATATTTGTGATGTATATACATTTTTCATTGCCCCTTGTGGATTGCCTGGTAACTGATCCATGAGGGAAAAATACATGTTTACAGTGGGATATCTTGGAACTTGTTTATCTTTTTTTAACCATCATCACACAGATAATTTCTCTCTTTTACCTCTGTTTCCTTTCTTGTATCTGCTCCTATTTGCCTGTTGAATCCCCCAATCAGAAACAGTGTTTGAAGATCCTTTGACAAAAACAGAAAAGTATTTTTGCCATCCTTTGGGTTTTTGACTGTTGCAGACATCATCAAATTGAAATCTTATATTTATTTAATTTAAGGTTCAAAGCAAGCCCATCTCTGAGAAACACAGATGCAGTTAATGACATGAATGCACATCTTGCACTTTCAAGATAAGCAATATGAAAGAATCAGCTCAAAAAGATAGTTTGGTATGTCAGCTTTCCTGGTTCTGAAATGAAAAGTTTAAGATATGAAAAGATGCCTAAACAAGTTGCCAAATTTTGGCTGCTGAACTTGTTGGCATCTTGGTAGTTTGCCTCTCAGTAGGATTGCCATAGTTTTGTATATATGTGTTTGTGTGAGCATTTTTGGGTCTTAACTTCTTGTACTCATGTCTTTGCATTGGTTGTGTGCATGATTTGGGCAGTGAATGTGATTAGGGTGGAAAAATGTGCTGGCTTACAGACTCATTGGCAAGATATAAATGAGAGCAAATGAACAAGGCAGCCAAGGATAGATGTTGAGGCTGAATGGACACTGAGAAAAAGAGGATAAAAGGTTTACATAAAGACAGAAAGAGCCAGTTCTCCATATGTGTGTCAACCGTCAGATTTTCCAGGTGTCTTTGTTTATTCCATCCTCTTTATGCGGCCGCCATTTGCAAATGCTTTACCCTCTTTTCTCTCTTACTGTGTGTGTATGTCTGTGTTCCCATATGAATTGTCTCTGTTTCCTCCAGCCTGGGTAAATGTCAGAGCAAGCTGCTGCTCTTCCCAGACCACGCCGTGGGAGACGGACCAACCTCATCGCCGTGGCAACCCTCTGTTCTGGCTCAAAGAAAGAGGCTAGGCAGAGAAGAAAGGAACTTTTATTCCTCTGAACACCCACAAGTTTCCTCATCCTCCCTTGTCCTTTTACATTGTAGCTCAGGCCTGAACCATGTGGCCAAACTCCCAGGCTTTGCTGTGACTTGAGAGAAGCAAGAGTAGAGGAGGATGAAACTTTAATCATTGCAGAAAAAAATTGTTTATATATAAACATAAAAATT
>JBAMHV010000006.1:15101827-15120328 GCA_037177535.1 Pseudomugil gertrudae | reverse complement strand
CCTGGAGGCCCTGTCACTCTACATTATCCACTATGTGTGACTTTGATCAGCCAACTTTTATTTAAGAACCCCCCCCCCCCCCCCCACACACACACACACACACACACACAACCCCCCTGCACACAAGCTCAAAGACACAATGGCACAAATACATGCACAGACAAAAACAAATGTAGACTACATGCACAAACACACTTGAAATCACATGCACAGACATACGCAGTCTCCTCATTCCCTGTGTCTTATGCGGCTCCTTTACCACACCGACCCCACACACTCCCTAACACAATAGCCTCCATCTGTTGGCCTGTTCAACTTTCCCTGGTGGTCTCAAGGGTTTGTTAGTTGGTAGGTGGAGGGAACCAGTCACCCTGCCGTGGCTGCTGTGACACCTTGAGATAGAAATAGATACCAAGAAGGAAAGCAGAGCATGGAATGGTTGAGTATTCGGGGTGTTGACTTGAAAGAGGGAAAATCAATATATTTTGTGAAGGATAAGATATTGCAGAGGTAGGGCTAGGTACATGTTAAATATTTTTCTAGGGGATAAAGGATAGACACATGTTCTGAAAGAAGTCAGCATCTTATATATTAAAAAAAAATTAAGTGGAGTATGTACCAGGTATTGTGATTAAAATAACTGAATAAATCCTATCAGAGAGCACCACTAGTCATAAGTAAATCAATACACTTTGTGTAAATCAAAATGCAAGCTTTGGCACTTCAGAGGGATCCTGTCAGATCAGTGTTTTTTGCTGTTGGCTGTAAGCAGGTATAACTGGATTATACTTGTGTTTCAGTTGGCAAGCCTTATGATGCAGGCTCCATGGTTGGTCAGTTCAAACTGGGCAGATTATAGTTTGCAGAGAGAAGGTTTAGCCCCGTTTGGGGTTCTGATATGTTAATTAAAGTGGATTTCCTGAAATTGGGACAGCCAGGATGGCAAACATCACCTCAACAAAGCCTTAAGCTCATCTGTTGGCAGCATGTTATTCGGGTCTGCATGTTTTTGTTTATTTTTGGAGGGGTCTGCAGTCTCTTGTACGCCCATCTGTGTGACAATCTGTTTGAGTCTTTTGAAAAGGACTTTAGGAATTTGTGACATGAGGTCATTGTGATATGTTTTTAAGAAATAAGAGAGGAGCCACAAGATTTTACACTCAAATTACTCAAAATAGTCTAATGTCAGATGATGATTGCTCTGTTGATTCACAGGAGCTAATGCAGCTTTTTCACTCTCAAATTTATTAAGGAGGATGGGCGTATGGATGCTTACATACGATTGTCCATACACTATCCATCTGTACATACACAGATGGAAGGATGGAGACATTATTTGATTAATGTAATTTTTTCTTACATGAAAATTTCCCCAAATTTCCCAGTTTCAAAAATGTGTGACTTTTCTGAACATTCATTACTTTTGTTTAGACAAGGAGATTTACAGTCCTGCATGTTTGCAGGTTGCAACCCTTCTCCAACACCCTTAAATCCTATGAACGGCCTCTGCAGAGCTCAATGACCTGCGTTTGAGGAAATTCAGCCATTTGATTAAAGAGTGTTTGAAAAGGTGTGCATGTAAAACTTGCAGGAGAGTAGATCAAGAGGACCAGATTTGGGTATCCATGATTTAAACACAGCAAGTTCTGTGATGAGGTACTTCTAAGCTCAGAAAGTGAGAAAATAACTGAGAAAATAATTAGCAAATTAATGGCAGCCATCATGTGTTTCAGCCTGAATGTTGAGCTCCACTTCCATTGATTGCAGCAGTAAAATATTTTTCATTAAATTTCCATCTTTACATGCATGACGTAATTAGATTGTGTGTAATTCTCAGCCAAGGAATTTAATTTCATATTTGTATAGTGAGTGTTATTTAGTATGTCCTCCTCAGTTAAACATCTGACTACTTATATCACTACTGGCAAATACGTTTCTAAATAAGACTTACCCAACCAACTGGATTGCAGAGTGTTTACTTTGTCCACTGATTACAATTACAGTGTAAGGATGGTCCCCTTACCACTGATATAAAAATGCATGCCTTTCACATGAACATGTCATCTTACCAGCAATGTGGAGCAACCCTTCGACAGGTTTAAGCAACATTACAGGTTAAAATATCATGTCAGTTCACATTACGTGAATGTGCAAATGAGTATGTGTGATTCTCACAGGAGAAGCATACATTTAAACTTGGAATAAAATGCAAGCTCAAAGCAACTATAACACATGCAAATGTTTGCTGTCATTCAGTTTGAATGAGCCCATCACCACCTCTATCCTAACCTGCCTGGATAGCTGATGCTTTAAAAATACATTGTTAGCTTTGGTGAAGTTAGAAATACTTGGTAGGATTTGCCATCGCATCACAAAGAACGATTCTTTACAATAAACTGTCATCTCAGCTTTTGATCCTTCTTTATGAAAGAGCGTGTCTTTGCAAGGCAACCATGGTATTTTTTCTGTGAAATCGAGCCATAGCAGCATTTGAATGTTAACTAATACTATAAGAAGATACTTTCAAATTTGAGGACTCCCCACAGTACTGTGTATACCAATAGTATACACTGTACATACAATACAAAATGTTCACCTTAAATGTTCTTATTTAGGAGTAAATCATGGATCTGGCATTCACTCAAACCAGAAGCCTCATTACTGTAAATGTTATCATCCTTACCAATCTGCAGGGTTCCACAAAGCAAGCATGTCTATAGTGAAGTAAACACACCATTTCTGCAGTTTTCATCCTTTCACACACATGTGAGCTACATTTCACAACATTGTCATTACAATTTCCAGTGTGAATGGGTTGGGTGTGCATCCTGAAGCATTTTAGTTCCTAACCTTGTACTGCACACAATACAAATAGGAGTATACTTAAAACATGGTGATACTTTTTTAAAGTAGTTAATGTCATATCAACAGTCACAGTTTTGTAAGAAAATGAATTGAGTGGTGACTCAGTTTTAAACACCCTGTCCATCATGTTTAGTCAACTAAGATCCCGTCTTAACAGCTGCAATGCCTTGGGTGTTGGGTCAAGATGACACAACCCCTCATACAGGCATCGTTGCTAATAATGACAAATTATGTCAACTGAATTAAAATGATTGAATCACTTCTAGAAAAACTGCTGGACCTCCTTCAGAAATGTGGGTGTGTGTGGTGGGGGTTACCTCCTTCTGAGGTAAAAATTGTAAAATCGTCACCTCTGTGGTAATACTAATGCTGTGAGGACTAGGTGAGGAGGAACATCACACCTGACCTGAGCTTGGTGTAGTTATGGCAGTAAAAAAGATTGTTACAGGATGTTAGAGGAATCAGTGTACTCTGTGGAGTTTCTTTCATGGATGAATTTGAAAAACAGCAAGATTTTTTTCTTTTGTTTAGTGGCTTTTGTTAAAGGTTTTGCTTTGGAACCATTTATATTGCTTCTTTTCATGCCTTGTTTTGCCCCTATTTTTACTCATCCAGATTTAGCTCAGTTTCCTCCTCTAATCCTTCTGTTTTGTTAGTGACACTGGGAGAACAGCATGGGCTGTGTGTCTCAGCCCCGCCTGTCAAAGCCTATAACATCTCTCACAGGCATCAGGTTATTTCCTTAGCCCTGTGTGTCTTTATATTAAACTGCATATGATAGCATGAATTGGTGTTGTATTGTCTGTGCATGTGCCTATGTGGTTCACGCACATACGTTTGATTGTGTAGTTACTGCACATGGATGTGGTGGGTCTGAATAAGTGAATGTGACACACAAGAGTGGATACAACAATGGCCTTTTCTGACCTTAAATTTCATACAGCCCTCTCATGTCTGTTCTATCCTTCCACCCTTCCACGAACATATTCATCCATCCTCACCGTTGGTGATAGATAGTGCAGTGGAAACTGTGGATGTTAAAGTTTGTGAGCCGTGGATGGACAGCTCTGCATGATTATCGGTGGCACAGAGTAAGTGCTGGGAATTGGATGAGCCAGAGCAAAGGAGGTGTCAGCACTTTCCCTCCCATGCATTTTCACTCAGCCGGATTGAGTCTTATTATCTGACCCTGCTCCTCTTTCCTCAGTGACCTAATAATATTGTTTCAGCAATCCTGTCCAGCCTCTGACCTCATGACTTCACACAGGAATGTGTGAGATGAAAAGAAAGAAGCATAGTGGTTTTTAACATTTTGCTTCTTTTTTAGGCATGTCATAATTATTGCAATCATAACAACCATGAAGAATTTTTGTGGAAAATTCTAGCAAAAACATATCAGCATTCCTCTATTTGTTTTTTTTCCCTGTGATTCTAATCTTGCTTTATGTAACAGTATAATACTCCACACTGGATCGCGGTCTATAACGATAAGTGTAGATTTAATGCAATTTCACAGTATGAACCAGGATGTCACACTTCATTTGAAAAAGGTAATAAAATGTGCTATCTGGTAAAATTATAAGCAACCACACATATAAACATTCTTGCATGAATTTCTTTTTTCCCAGTGCAATACACAGTGATGACAGATTAACTCAATTAAAATGATGCATTGACAGCAGTGAGCAGCACAACCAAATGCATTCAAACAACGATCCTATTTGCTGTGAGGCATCCTGACCACTGCACTAAAAAGTCACTTATGCTATTTTAAAAATATGTAATCATATTTTGTAATTTTAGGAGAGTCTAATGCTTAGAGCATCTCACTACTCTTGCGTGCCCTTTGCAGATAACCTCTTTACCACAGATGTATACTTCACAAGCAGTTGACTAGTTGTTTGTTCCACTTCTTTGAAGTGAAAGGTGGAAGTCACTTCACAGAACACACTTTTATTTTAAGAAACAAAGATTTTTAGTTAAAAGACAGGCTCAATAATTAATTTAAATGCACATTAAATTTACAGTTATTACAGTTATTGTACTTGACACTATTTATCTTTATTGCCTATTGAAAGATTGCTGCATTTGAATGATGACTGCAACGAACAGACCCACTGATATTCTGAAAGCATGGTAATGTTGTACATCACAAAGATAAATATATCTTTGTAAAATCTCATCAGTAGTGCCTTTATTAGTAACAGTGTATGTTTGTAATAGCAGAATCAAAGTAACAATATCCGTGAATTAATGAGGTTATGCGGGGCTTGTTAGGCATCAGAGTTAAATGGGGGAGATTTGGGAAATAATCCCTTTCCAATCTGGACACCACAGCTGGTTGTCTCAAGCCCCTCCATCCCTCTCCTCACACAAAAACACACACACCAGGCTCTGCAATCCACGCTGGAACCAACAAGAATAGCAGCACCGGGATGGAGACAGGAACAGGAAGGAGTGTGTTTGTTTGTTTAACTGGGTTTTCAGAAATCAGTGTCAACTCTCATAAATGTATAAACACATGCTTCAGTTTCATTTAGGTCCAGCAATCATCTAATGTTCCAAATATGTTCATCATAACATGCTTTTCGGAGAAAACAGTGCAGAAATGGATTAAGCCACTATTGCTGTCACACTTTTAAAGTCCTCTCATTTGTGTTGTCTTGTGTTGTTTTAGTGGAGCTTGTAATTGTCATTTCTAGATTTTAGTGATGCACACTCACATTTTGTGGCTCATTCTTCTGGGAGCCAGATTGGCTAGGGAATGGGGGGGGGGGCATGTTGACCTTGTGTACAGATTTAGAACAGAAGCATCAGTGATATGGCAGCTGTACTGTGGCAGGCAACAGAAGCCTGAGCTCCAATCAGATCATCAGGTCAGATGGTTGTAGTTAAAGCCAAAGCTCAGAGTGTCAATGTAATACTCTTCAACTTAATGCACGGATACAATTTGGGAGGCTTTTCTTTGCAGTCATCAGCAGTCTTCAGTGGTTATTGAGGTCAATTTCTTAAGAACAAACCGCTTCTTGATTTGTCTTGTGTTGTCTATTTTTTTGTCTATTTTTATTCATTTATTTTTGACAAGTAAACAAATCTCAGTCTAGTGAGCGACCTGTCCAGGGTGTGCCCTATCTCTCGCCTGCTAATTGCTGGGATAGGCTCAAGAGCCCTGTGACCCTGGACCGGATAAAGCAATATAGAATATAATTATATTAAAAATTTTAAAAAGAAACTTTTACATATTTGCCATTTCTGCACACACCAATAGCCAAACACAGGAATTCAGACACACGTCAGGATCACACATAGGCCAACTCCCTTAGACATGACCTGCTTTCCTTTTTCCACATATTGTGTTTCTTTTGACCATTGTGCTTATTGCTTTCTCTGATTAATCTTCCTCCTTGCTCTCCCTGACTCACAGATCTGAGTCAGTAGACTTCCTGTTGGTTTTCAAAACAACTCTTCATGTCAGCCTTCCTTCCGCCCATCTCCTACTTCCCCCGCACCTCCCTCGTCTTCTATTCATCACTCTGCTGCCCATTCTGCAGTATCTTTCTGGCTCCTTCCTTCATCCATTTCTCTCGCTCCATTACCTTGCTCATTCATGTCCCCTTCATCTCTCCCTCGGCCTGTCCAACCTCCTGACATGAATTCTTTTCACCCTCTTACTGTATTTTCCTCATCTTCTCTGCATCTTCCCTCTTGCCATTCTTCTTCAGGTCCCCCCCCCATCTCACCGTCATTCCCCAGCTTGCTCCCTTCCCCCTTACTCGTCTGGCTGTGGAACTGCTTCACTCTTGCTGACGTTGCTGTTTGCATGAACTGAGTGCTCAGCTTCCAGCTTCACAGGCCCCTCACCTCCCATTGCCCCCCCCGTTAACACACACATGCACACACACCCCACACATCTCTTCCTCATCCTCCACCCTTTTTTATCCTTTCTTCCTACCTCCCACCTACATATCCCCACTAGGCTGTGGAATTAACCTTCCAGCCCTGGGCTGCTGGGCTTTAATGACTGTTTGTGGGGCCTGCTTCAAGCACACTATACAGCTGTTAACATCTGGGCCACACACAACTACTCTTACTGCCTATACACCGGCATAGAGGCATAACTAACATAACCAACTGTGTCGTTTGGATAACAATTGTGTGCACTTTGCATAATATAAAGTTAGTCTTTGACTTTGTGACAACTTTGTTTCTTTATGGCGTGAAGTGAAGTGGTGCTATATAAATAAAGTTGAATTGAATTGAATTTATCATGCACTCTGACAATGTGGGTGTTTCTTGATTCTAACTGGTAATCATTGGTCTTTTATTTTTGCTTGACTGACCAACAGTGGAAAAAGCATATGCAGCAGTGCAACTGCTTCAGTGTACTTTGAAAAAATAGCTGGTCCATGTAGTCAGCATAGAGCCACATCTCGCTCAGAAGATCAACTGAAAGATACATGCATGAGGAAAATAAACATGACCTTTAAGTTGTCTTGCTAGAGGAGCTTTCAGTATGTTTCACTGAGCAAATGGTGGCACTCTCCAGCCACCATTCAGTTGGAAGTATATAATTGACAAAGAGGGAGGGGGAGCCATATTCAGAAAACTAAAAGGTCTGTCTCTTCCTCCTATGGAAGCCAACAGCTGTTTTCTTGTCATAACGGGTTAACTTATCTCGTTACCTCACGATAGTGGATTATTCAAACGCAAATTTGTGGGGATGCTGGAGCTCTTCATAACCCATCAGAACCAACATAGAGAGAAACAAACATTATATCAGACTCACACTAACTCTTTGTGACAATTTAGAGACTCAAATCAGTCTAAGATGTGTTTGGACTGGGAGGAAGCGCGGAAAAAACCCACACACACAGAGTGAACTGCAGACAGAAATCATTTGTTGTTCATGTGAATTTTAAAACTAGAAATGATAATATACACATTAATAAATCACAGTAGGTTATTAACTGGTTGTGGTGTACTGGGAGCAGAAGCAGTTTCCAGCCTGCAATCAAGGACCTGAATGCTTTGGATGCTGCAGTCTGGTGCCAAAGCAGCACTGAAGGACTGTCAGTGCTCCAGGAGGAGGAGGGGGGGACTGTCCTTAACATGGATGAGAGCTTAACCATTATCTTCTTCTCTAACAACACCTCAGCTAGTGGATCTGATGACAGTTTGGCTCGATGGTACCGTGACATCCCAGAAACATTTGCCTGCAATGCCGGAGCACAGTCTTATCTCTCAGGTGTACTGCCAACTGATCAATAAACCTGATTTCAGTCTGACAAAGGCTCAAATTGGGATGTGCATTGATATTAAGCTTTACCAATCAGTCATTCACAAAATTACACATACAACTTTAGCTCCTCCCCCCAGCCGTCACCTCAAATCAGGTGTGACACACTAATTACTTACTGAGCCCATTTCAGTCATCTCATTTTCTTGAAAAAACAAAGTTTGTTTTCTTGAGAAAATGAAAAAAAAATCCTGTTATCATGAGAACAATGTCCTTCTTATCTTGAGATAATGAGAAAATGAACCAATTTTCTAGAGATAATCATGAATAAAGATTAATAGTCGAGCATGATCACTGTGATATTCCACATTCTCCAACTCTGCAGTGAAGCAAATCAGATTTGAAGTATGGAAAATATATTTCGGTGGATAGCATTGATTTAATTCATTATGCATGAGAACAAATATTACAAACTTAAAGCTGTGAAAACATTTATTTCAGATGTTGAGCTACGGAGGGTCTGGTGTGCTTCTTCCAAACCAGTACAGTTTAATGCTAAATAATGAGATTGATGAATACTTCAAGATAGAATAGTAAAAACCTATAGTCATGTAGCTCTGCTCACTGGCTCACTGCATCTCTATCAAAGTTTTATAGGTATTAAAAAAACTCTAAAGGGCCTGCTACTTTTTTCATGGCCGGATGTGTGTGCATGGCTTTATACCATGTTTTTTTTTCTTTCAGTCTTGTGGGCAGACATGTGTGTGTTTTTTTTCAAACAAAGATTTTATGGATCCCCTTTTAAGGAGTGCCGCCCATACTTTGTTTATGTGCACCTTCATTCTTCACTCTGTGCCACAGCTTCTCTCCCTCTCTTATCTATCTGTAAGCTTCCGTCTTAAGCTAAGATAGAGAGAAGAGTCCCATTGGCATTCTCTAACATCTCCATCACTCACTTCTATATAGAGAGCCATCTGTAGATCGGAAGACAAAAAGACGCTCCCGAGCCTTCGTGTCACTCAACAGGTAAGCCATAGCTTTCCTTATGTCATGCAAATTCACACACATATTTAAACAATTCTTGGCTTTTTTTTTTATAAAAAAAAGAGAAACACCCTATGTGTGTGTGTGTGTTCAGTCTCTCTCTGTGTTATATGTGCTTGAATTTGAAGTAAGATTTAGTTTTCTGTCTAAACTTTTCCCTAAGGAGTGTAGTTGTGTTAGCATGCAGAGCAATACCATTGTAATCCACCAAACTTAAAAAGTCTTTGCTGAAAAGACCGGAGATAAAGCATGCAAAACCTAAACTGGGTTTCTTTGCAATACCTTGAAATTTGTCCTGGACTTGTTGACTAATGGGATGAAGCGTCTTTTCAATGCTGTGTACTGTAAATGTGTTGAGATTACCACCTTAAAGAGATAGGAATTTGAATATGATTCAATTGTGTTGATTATCCAATCTGCAGATTTCTGAAACTCTTTTTAAAACAAGAATTCAGTGATAAAAAAAGCAGTGATTAACAACACACAGATTGAGAGGCACAGACAACTAGTGAGATTGGTAGTGTGGGCTAAATTGGGTCACTGGATGAAGGTTGAAACTTCATTTTTTGCACATTGACTGATTTCATGAGGTTTCACATTAAATTGGTACAAGATTAGGAGTATTGAGTCGTTTGATGATGTTATGAAAGATGCTATTAAAACTCTACCTGTCGTGGCCATGTGGAATGGTTCAGCTACCTCAATGTCCTTGCAGGGAGATCAACCTTTTTTGCTGAAAGCAAACTAAATCAAACTTTGTAGTTTTCATCTGGAAGAACAAGGTCAAAAATACCTGTGACAATGAGATCTGTTAATATGTTGGTTTCCTATATTTCATGGAAAACTTCATTTGGCATCCAATGCTCATATTTGAATGGCATCAAAGTTATTTTATAAATGTTTCACTTTTATAGATTTGTCATGCAAAGGCAACAACATTAAATGTATCATGTAATGAGCTTTCTCTGGTTTGTCTGTATTTTTCAAGCAATTAGGGAGGTTGTTTAACTAGGTAATGGGAATGTGGGGAGGTCAGGCAGGCTGTGTCTGCTTTCATTAAGAGTCCCAATGAAAATGGTGACTCATGAGGCCAGCAGCGACCTTTTCTGTGTTAGAGTAACATTTCTCTTTCTCACAGTAAATGCTTGATGTTCAAGCTCTAAATCTCAGAGGAAGAGATGAAATTTGAGATTTTTTTAATTATATTGTAGAGAAAAAAGGCAGTCTGTTTTCCATCAAGAGATGGAAACCTGTATGTTGCAACTGACATGTGAAAAAATGTCAGCCTTTGGCACCATTCAATAATTGTTTTTGCGTTCATCCACAGGAGGCAGAGATAAAAAGAAGATGGACATTTTAACCTCACAAAGCATTACTATTTATTGAAGAAGGATATAATTGGCCTTGTGTGTTCAAAGAGTATACAGAGGCTCTAAAATACATAAATGTTTTGAGAGCAAAAAATAATTGAGTGTGAGTTAATTCTTATCAAAGCCTCTTGGAGTGCAACTAATCGACTGAGGGGGAGATGCGTCAGAAACCAGTTGGCTCCAATTCATTTAGACTATTCAGATGAGAAAATATTTAGTTTTCAATTAAGTAAATCACTATTATTTGTTCCAGTCTTGCAGCAGATAAATTGAATTGAATTATGCACTTACTTAAAATCAAAAGAGCTTTCTTTAAGGTCAAAACTAGTCAGCTTGTGAACACATTTTCTTTATTCATTAAACTAAGATATGACCATACCAAAAGATCACAGATAGATGCCATCCTATTGGTAAAATAAATAATCTCTACTAATGAATGGTGTTCTCTTAATGTTTGTATCAGTTAAATGATATAATGGTATAATCTCTTCCATCCATCCATCTATCTGGAGTCGGGTTGCAGGGGCGTGCAGCTTAAGGAGGGAAGCCTAGACTCGTAGACTTCCCTCTCTCCAGCCACATTTGCCAGCTCATGAGCTCATCAATGAGCTGGCATAATATCTTGTTTGTGTTAGTTAGGTGGTTTTATTTAATTATTTATTCTTTAAAGTAAGACAGATAGTATTGATAGTCATATGCTGGATGTCTCATCTAAAGCACATTGTGAGCATCAGGATCACTTCCTTCCAGCGGTTTATATACTATCTTATGCTTTTTAATTTTTTTTATAAGGCTGGTAGAACCTCCCAACACAACAGTTTTTAAGGTGGGTGCTTTGTGAGGGCCAAGATGCTTGTGTGTTTTTCTGAATGGGGGAGGGGCTCATGACCAAAAGTCTCAAAAATTACCAGAAAAATTTGCTAGAGTCCATTATGGACTATTTGTAGTCCATGACAAGCACAGAAGTCCAATAACAAAACACCACTAGGGTTTATCGTGGGTGGACAACTCCTCCCAATAACGCCCCTCCAAGTCTCACTGTCATTGTCATTGCCCATGTAAATGGTAAATGGTCTTGTACTTGTATAGCGCTTTTCTACACATCAGTGACACACCGGTGACAGCACCGGGAGCAATTGGGGGTTCAGTGTGTTGCTCAAGGACACTTCGACATGTGGATGCCAGAGCCGGGACTTGAGCCACTAACTTGCTAGTTAGGAAACCAGCCGCCCATGTGAGCATTAAGTCTCACAGTAGAACAAGGGAGTTCCTGGAAGAAGTGCTCTACAACACTTCATCCAAGGACTTCAAAATGGTGGATACTCTGAAGTGCTGGTTGGCTCGCAACAACAGTTAGAACCTTTTCCCCACCTTTTCTTTTTTATTTAATCTTTATTTTACTAGACAAAAAAATATTCATTTTCTATACTACTTAATCCAGTTCAGTGTGACAGGGAAGCTGAAACCTATCCCAGCAATTAGCAGGTGAGAGTCATGGTACACCTGGACAGGTCACCAGTCCATTGCAGAGCCAACACAAAGAGACAAACAATCACACATACTCACTCCTAGTGACAATTTAGAGTGACCAATTAACCCAACGCATGCGTCTGGATGGTGTTGTCATCTTCCTGGACTATCAGACTGCTCATCCACTGATATGGCTTTTTTGTTTTGGGAAAGTGCAAGGCTTAAATGATTTACAAATTACCTGATTCTCTTCATAAATCAGAATCAAACACACTCTCACAACCATTCTTTATTAATAGTTTTGCACAGTACACCGCCACAAAACTATACATTTGTTAAATACATACCCTTTTACTTAGTCACTTTTATCTTATATATGTACATATCTAATATGTCTGCCTTTTGTTTTTTTCTTTTTTTGAAGTTCTTCCAGAATTTTTGAAGGTCAGGTGTTGGTGGTGAAATGGAGTTCTTGTCAGCATGGATTGTGTCTCCTTCAACTCTACCCTTTCTGTGTCTCATCCTGGGTAAGAGAGTCAAATGTCACTGTAAAGCTTTCTTCACAGTAAGTGTGGCCTTTTCAAGTTCCATCTATGGGCAGAATGCTGGCAACCTTAAAATTTAATTTTAATTTTGACATAATAGTTAGTGTGTGTTGCACATAAGTTTCCTCCTCAGTTTGGGTCAAACACCAGTTCATCGTGATTTGTGCGATGCACACACAGAATAAGCCAGTTGAAATTACAAAAAACTGGTCTATAAATTGCTTCATGTAAACGAAGTGTTTTATTTTATGTTTCTGACCAAGCCCAGTCATCAAAAAGAAAACATGTCATTGTAATAATGATTTAATGGCACACATGTATAACTATATGTATCCATGTAGATCCAGTCCACATATTAAAGCAATGTGTAGGAACTGGTTACAGGTTATTCTTTGGCAAATGAGGAAGTGTGAAGGATTTGGAGGTTTTTTGTACCTTGACAGTTAATCACATTTATGACAAGATTGTTCTTTGGTATGATAGGAATTGTTAGATGTACAATGATATACACAGTGTAAAAACTTTTATAGCACTGGTATTTCTTTATTTTCATCTCTGACATTGATTACTTTGGGAAAAAAAGAGCAAACGTCTGCGGAAGTTTCCATGGTAATCATATCCATGTTATCCACTTCATGAGGCTAAGTTTATTTTTATAGCTCTTTTATTTTATGGCTGTGTGGTTGTGAGCATTATCTGAATCACACCTCTACCATTTACTATCATTAAACATCAGTTATATACATTATCTCTTCATCATGCAGCACTTAATGGTTTAAGAAGAACATGTAACCTCACAAAAAATCCACAAGAAACTAAAACAAACAAACAAAAAACTTTTTTGCTATTATTAAATGCTTAATTATTATTGTGGAACAAGATTGTTACCTCATATTCGAGGATGTCAAATGCAACTTTCTATTAATTCCTTTACTTTGAGAAGTGAATTGTGTCCTCTGGCTTCAGTACAGAACTCACAGCTAAGGGTACATTTTTTGGGGGCTATTGACTCATCCTTCTGCACTGATTTTTGATCTGAACTGGTCATACTATTTAATTTCCAACAGTTAGACTAAGAATGGGCTGAAAAGATGTAAATATATCCATCCATTCTCTAACCCCATTTTGTCCTCTTCAGGATTTGAGCACTATGCTTGCTTACCTATAAATAAGGTTTCTTGCAGGGTGTTATTAACTGCATTTTTGCATTAAAACCAGAAAATGTTATCAGTCAGTTTCAAAGCTATTATAAAATATGTTTTATCAACATGTTAAACACCTGCAATGGGATAGACCCCAGCTACTCGCAAACCTGAATTGGATAAGCGGTTAAGAAAATGGATGGATGTTCCATATAATACATATAATGTGAAAATAATACAAAAGAACGAATTAACAAAAAGGACTATATTTCTGCAATTTCCTCTTTGCATATGGGGAATCTTGATAGTCTAATATCTTAGCTCTTACTTGACCACCTCTGATACTGATTATATATATTTGGGGATCTGGCTACACTGTCCTTCAAACCACATTGATACAAACAGTCAAGGTAACATTAAAAAATGGCCTTCCTCTGGAGGATTCCCTCCTCTGACTGACACTGTTTCAAATGGTTATCTTACCTGTGTCTGATACGGACATGGTATTTACAGATTAGCATGTAAGAACTTTTTATAAAAGCTTGATGTTCTGTACTACTCTGCTATCTGCTGTGTGACAAATGCTCCTTTCACAGGAAGTTGCCACACTCCGTTTCTCTTTTAATTGACAATAATTATAAACCTACAGCAAAATTATCTGGTTTATGATGACGCTCCTTTGTTTAACCTCTTCTTTACCTGAACTAAGTTTTGTGTAAGTTATCCTCATTTGCTTTGCAAACATGATTTTGCAAACAGTGCCTAAAACCAAATTCTCTTCAGGCTTTTACTTTTTTTAGTCTACTGCAGTCAGACTGGAATGACTTGCTAATGACAATCTTGTCTTGTTTTCAAGTGTCTTGTGTCCAAAGTCTGTCCTCGAGGGCCATTGTCCTGGAGTTTTTCAATGTATCAGTCCTTTAACACACCTAACTCCAATTAAAAGGATCCACCAGCCTATGAAATCCTCATTAATTGTCAAGTCTCATTAATTTGAGTCAGGTGTTTTTGAATAGGGATATATTGAAAACCTGCAGGACTGTTGCATGTGAGGACCGCAGGTGAATACACTCAATGTTGCTGCCCCCAACTTCAACCATTTTGTTGGCTGGCTGGGACTGTGTATTATATGTTTTTTGTATGTAATATTTTGTGAATTTGTTTACTTAAGCAGGTGTTTAGAGTCTTTGCTTTAAATTGAATTTGTATTGTTGCATTGTTAATTTTATAGCCCCTTTTCTCCTCAGTCTCAAAAGGCCACAGGTGTAAACAAGAATTACTTCTTAATCTGTCTTGCCTAAATGAAGGTTAAATTGAATTTAAAAAATAAAGTCTACTAAATTTGGTCTTATTTTATGCAGGTTGCCGTTTTTCCTGTTTAAAGTCTTTGTTATAGCAAGAATTAAAATAAACCCTTCTCTAGTACCTCACTAATGTCTGACCACACACTGAAAAGCTAATGAATAGCTATTGTAGCATTTAGTAGTTTAGGAGCAATATATTGCCCCTGGGAGCTGTTGGAGAAAAAAAAGAAAAAACAAAGTCTAAAGGCTCGCCTTCGATGTGTTCAAAAATGCTTGACTATAAATGTATTGTCCTGTCAGCTGAATGCATAAAAGAAAACTTACTTTGTAAAATAATGCTTAAGTTTTTAGGCTAAATAATTTCAAAATAATGACATAATACCACTACTTTCCATTTTCATCTCATCTGTGTGTGAAAGTTTAAAGCATCTGCCATTATTAGGAGGCAAAATTATGTTTTTTGTGAAACAAATGCAACCCTTGTTGAGATTTCAACTTCTTTTATACTTTTCAGATAAAGCTGTTTATGTGCACATTCTTGATGGTAAAATAAGTACAAGGCAAATGCACAAGGCCCAGTTTTCAGCAATGAGAAAGAAAAAGTGTAGCTGATCTGAAAAGAACAAAAAAGTAGATATCCAATCTGGGAAACAGAGAATAAAGATAAAAATACACAGTAAAAACAAAAAAGGCACAAAAACTTCTAAGACAAAACCTAAAAATATTGGAAAGCATGCTGCGAGGAATATATACAGAAGAGCAGAAAACTAATAAATGTAAGGGTTGTGCTATGAATACACAAGATCCTGTTGAGTAACCAGATAAAAGTTGAAATAAGAGCAGAGCAGGGGAAAGTTTACAACACAAGGGAGGACCTGTCAAAAGGAGTGATGGAAAACACAAATGGAGAAAGACAAAAATAGTCAAAGAAAATCTTTTAATATGTCTTTTGATAAGCAGTTGACCTTGATGGAAACAACATGATGTCAGGAAAAATGTGGAAGTGCACTGAAAGAAACTACATACAGCTTTGGTTTAAATAAAATGTAATTGCACTTTCACTAAGACACAATTATAGTGGCTGGAGGACAGAGTTTATATACTGTAGGTCCACCATATAACTATACTCTTCCAGTGATGGATAGCTAAATAAGAGATGTTTCCACCACTGGCACTTATAAACGTGAAAAATATCACTTTTTTTTACCAACAGTGGTAATAAAGTGATTTGGATAAATAAAAAAGAGATAAGACTCCCAAGTAAAACTGACAATACAATTGTCAACAGGATGGACATAAAGAATTATGTCCTGTGCCTTATATTAGCATTTTAAAGACTTACAGCATTATTGTTATTATTATTAAAGCAACACTGGACCACTTTTCATTTAATAATCAAGTCTTATCAGTGCATTTTGATATAATATATTAGAAGGTTCAGCCATTGTGCATCATTGTTGAGTATTCATTTATGCAAACTGTATGCAAATACACTCCAGTGTTTAGTTGTTTGTATGCATCCTCTGTAATGGCCAATCTTGCCCTTTATATTTGACGTGAGGTGACTGGTTCAGCCTTGATCTGAGAGCTCTGCCTCTCACTCATGTTGTCAGATGCAACAGAGCATGCACTTCACAAACAACTTGGTCACTGCTTCAATGAAGGTCAAGATTTAAGTAACCCCATGGAATCCGGCTAGCTTCTCTGCGGGGCATTGTTTAAATGAGACTCATGCTTTCAAATTAGGCACTAATTGGAGAAAGCATTTGGACTGGGCTCCTTGAACTGAATTTATTCATAACTCCTGTGTATAATAACCATATAATCCTAGCTCTAGCATTAAGAGCTGATAGGTGGTCTGCTTTAAGGTTACCATCCTAATTCAAGCGCACTGAACCACAGAATTTCCCCTCACAGCTTGGCTGAAGGATGGCCAACACTGCCTTTGACAAACAAGGGGGATTAAAGTGATAATCATTACTCTTCCCAGGAGGTATTAGCAACTGGGACATCGGCATTGAAGAAAAAATACAGGTGAACAAGGTCTCTGATACCCCCATGCTTTTTTAATTCCTCCCCATACCCTATCTGCATGGCTGAAGGGAGATTTAATTTGCAGTAATTACATTATTGACTCATTTTCAGGGCCGTATCAGTGCAGTTTCCCATCAATAAAACATATGCCAGGATGAATAATGTGGCCACACACAATAGGGTGCCTTCCCAGAGAAAAGACCACAGGACTGCTTCCCTGTGGTGTATGTTTATGTCATGCCTACTCTACTTAATTTATTTCCTTCATAACACTCCCTACACTCAATGTCCTCACTCCTTTCCGTCTTTCTACATTAACTCCCATCACATTCCGATGCTGCAGCACTTCAACTCATTCCCTCCTTTTACTTTTTATGTCTCCAGGTCTGCAGGCTCAGCAGGCCTTCAGGCATGAGCCCAGCAATCTAACTGTGCCTATGGGAGCCACAGCTGTATTGAAGTGTGAAGTGCTGCGGCCCTCAGGGACTGTCCAGTGGGGAAAAGATGGCTTTGTCTTGGGACCAGAGAGAAGCCTTCCGGGGCATTCACGCTACAGTATGACTGGAAAACTTAAAGGTAAATAGGATTTTTGAAGAAATACGATATATGGACCAATGGACTTATCTGAAAAAATGGATGCGTTTGATTTTAAAAAGCTACAAAAAGACAACAGAATAAGTCTTTGTTGATGCCTTCTGGTTGAATTAAGACTTTAGTTTTGTAGATCGAAGAATAAGAAAACTAATATATATGATCAACTGTGGAAATATATAAACCATAAATCTTGTTTGGAAGGAAACATTAAACGTGAAATGCAGAAGTAACAAAGTACTTTTTCAGTTATTGATAGAAGCCATACTTTTTTTGTGGATAGAAATTCATACAGTTTTAGTTAAAATATGTCACTGTTTGGTCCAGATCCATCAAATAGCACAGCTTAGTGTTGGCTGCTTTAGAAGTTAAGGAAAATACATTTGTTGCCATGGTGTCAAAGTGCTGTAATAAAGCAACACAGACATTTCAAGAAGCTTAGACTGTAAATAAAATGGTGCAAAGGGGTGTGATGAATGGTCGTCAACAGCCCTACACATCCCCCTTATCCTGTCACTCAGAATCGAAGATGAAAAAAAGCTAACAAGAAATTAAAGCAATGGAAGTGTCAGCTAATCAGTGAAATGTGGCAGAAAATAAACTGCATTGCAGAATGTGCACAAGTCTATAAAAAGTAATAGCCAATTAGAAGGTAATCCTGAGTAGCAGAGCATCTGTTCCTGATCAGCCCACAACTAGACAAGCTGCACTTCACTGTAGCGCAGAATGAGACCACCAATGACACGTGCACATTGATGTTCTATGCACATATGTGCACAGATTTGTATTAATGGGCAAAGTTTACATTATAAGTTTATCTAACAGGAAAAAATCTTTTTCTGTCTCTGATGATTGGTCAGGGTAGAAATAATGGAAAACATTATGGTATATATATATATA
>JBAMHV010000006.1:15071454-15088455 GCA_037177535.1 Pseudomugil gertrudae | reverse complement strand
GACTGGCATGTGGTGGTATTGAATTTTGCTATAGCAACCCAAGCTTCTTCCTACAGCTGCTCCTATCTGCGCTGTAAACAGGAAGAAGCAAACAACTGATGGCCAAAAATAATTTGTTTAGCTAGTAAAGGAGTAACTCATCATAAAGTAACAATAACTGAGTTACTTTATTTCAAGAGTAGCGGTAATGTTACTGATCTCCACTGATGCTGTCTAGCTAATGAAAACATTTTTTAGTTTTGAGGATGATTTTGATGGCCTGAGAATTTCCTCTGTTTTATTTATTTCATTACTGTTCACTCTAATGTTGATGTGTGTGTGTGCGTGTGTGTGACAGACATGTATTGGGCATTCATGAAAACATGGGAAAAAAATTTAATACAAAATTGGTTCATTGTGGAATGTTCCTGTTGAATTAATAAAATGTTGAGCACAATGTTCAATTGTAAGATAATATCTCAAAATATTTTTTTCAAGAGTTTTTGAGAGCTATTTTAAGAAAATAAACTATTTTCCCACAGTACCAAGGCAGAAAGATATACATTCAATCAGACTAACACTGACTCCTAATGCAAAATTAGAGACACTACAGATCTTTGAACAAAAGGACAAAACAAGAAATAACCAAGCAGTAGCTTCGGGCAGGTAAAAGTGAAGGCTTTGCAGAAGTGCAAAAAATTGCAGTTCACTTTATCCACTATGAGCTCACTCTAAAATGGAGTCAATAGACTTCAATGAAAAAGAAAAAAACTCACCATTTTCACTGCAAAAATAAACAAAAAAATTAACATGTTTACTGTCTGGTTACAAGAATTACGCACATAAACCTTTGATAAGCACAAAACGAGGATATATTGTTTTGCTTAATGTTTTTGTACTTTGCACATTAATTTGCAGATAACGGTGGAGGGAAAAGTGTGACACTCTTTGTACTGGACTACAGGCAGTGCAGAACAGCAAACGTTGGTGTGAAACAATTTAGCTTTTTGCTACTTCTATGAATGGTCTTTGATTTGACGTTGTCTCATAATGGTTGTTAGCTTGACTGTACTGGGGCATTCTAGTAAAGAACAGTCTTTTACTGCAATGCTCTTTGAAGATGGTAGGATAAAAGGATAAATGGCTAAGCTCTGATCCATCTTAATGAACATCCCCCTTCCCTAACCTACCCCCCTCCAAAATACAACTCATCAGAGCTCATTCTGTGTCAAAGCTGCATCACCTGTAGAAGCATTTAGACTTACTCTGATTACAGTAGACCACAAACACACTGATTAAAGGGTAATTGAATTAATTGCTCTATATTCTGAATATTTGTTTATTATAATATAGAATAATAAAAAACAAAACAAAAATAACTCTTCCCTCACCCACTCTCCCATGGGTAGGATGTGTGGCTACTGCATGTTCTTCTCATGTATGTGTAGGTTCTCTCTCAGTTTCCTCCCACGGTCCAGATATGCATGTTATGTAGATCTGACTCTAGCTAGAAGCTAGTATGAGTCTGATGGAATGCTTGTTTCACTGTGTCAGTCCTGTGATGAATAAGAAACAGCTGTGATGAGATAGGCTCCAGCCCCCCTGGGACCCTGCATTGGAATTTTAACAGTTTGTTTCCTTGAGATTATGAGAAAAATCATCCGGTTATCATGCAAAATCAGTTTTAGTTATCTTATCGGGGCAATTATCTTGTTATGTTGAGATAACAATGATTTAAAAAAAGGTAACGTAACCACTTTTCACTTTCTGTATTAAACAATTCTCTAAGAAATTATAGTTAATAGATTTTTCTTGCAAAAAAATACTGAATTACTAAAAGTTACAACATTGGAACAAATTAAAGTAGTAATTTGGTAACTTTTTAAAAAATAGATCAAATATTTTCCCTTAAACTGAACTTAAGTTATCTGCATGCTCATTTATTCATAATTAAACTGATTATTAGATCTGACTAATGAATGAAATGAAACTAAACGATATAAATTACTGACTGAAAGATCATCAACACTAATTTCAGGCTGCTTGGATGCCATGGCATCGTCTCTTCCTCAGGAGAGGAGCTTCACATCATACTAACTACAGCCACCATGACGACACTATGTTTCTGGTGCTAATGAACGTTTCTCATACTCGTCTTTTATCTCTGATGGAAAATAATATCTGAAATTCCTGTTTCAAACTCTCCCTTTGTTCTCTCTGATCTCACTGTTGCTTCATGCATCTCTTGGTCGTTTGTGTGTGTGGTTGTGTGCACGTGTGTTTTGCTGTGCACACTGACAACAAGTCCGCAATAACATTTCACTCTCCATCAGTCAATAATCTTCAGTTAGGCTATGCACTTGTTACTCCCTAAGCCCCCATTCAAATTACAGTGCAGAATTACAGTGTAGTACAATACACATTATTAGAGTATTTGAACTATTTTGGTCGTTGCTAAGAGAAACAACTTCTAGCTCAGATATGCTACTATATTCTTATCTTGCTCCCCATCGTAAGTGAATGAAAGAACTCTTCGTCACTCCACCTCCTTGCCACTGCAGTAGTACAATATAGTCCCAATAAATGTTAAACAATATTGGTAATGGACTGTCAGTAAAGTGTTTTTGTCAGTAATAGTAACAGGGTTGTCATGCTGAAAAGGGTAATTAGTTAGATAACCCATTACTGAAAAACATAACACTGTATGTTTATTTAACCCATAACTGAATTTAGTACAAATATAATAATGATGTTTGGGGAGAAAAACACATTTAGAACATGTGAAAGCTGTTGTGCCGCATAAATAATGAGACTATTATACAACCATGCTGAGATGTTTGTAGCTATTTGAATATGTCAGTATAATCTGTCATTTCTTTGTGCATTTTAATCTGTCTTCCTCTCAAAGGGTCACTGCTCTGAGTTCTGACAATGGAAAAGAGCTGATGTGTCAGGCCATAAATTCTGCCATTACCAGGCCTGTGGTGAGCGTTATCATCATGAATGTAAACTGTGAGTGTCTGCATTAGCAGCCAACTCTTTTTTTCTTCTTCAAAACACACTCTCATGTAGCTACACGAAGGTCCAAGGGTATCATACTGTGTGTGCTCAGTGTGTGTTAGCAGTCTAAGAAGAAACATTCAACTTGAAGGCAACGTCATACTTATTCTAAAACAGGATTCAGCAGAGGCAACATCCAGTTCCTAAAGCAGCCCTGCTTGACTGAGATTAGCATTACCAAAGTAGGAAGCTGTCTTCTTCCACTGTGTAAAATGACATACCGTCTTGCAATACATATTAAGTTACTTTTTTTGTTTGTTTGTTTTATTGAATAATCTTAAAATTATTTACACACTTACTCGTTGCTGCAATTTTAATCAAAATGCACTAACCCATTATTGAACCAGCGGCGATGCATTATACCAGCATGGCTTCTGGTAAAGAATTTCTAACATTGTTATAATAACTAATAGGCTATGGGAAGCCTGGGCCACCTCAGTTAATGATAATAAATCCTGCACAACTAGCCCAGCAACGTTTGAGCTCATCAGCTGAAATTAAATTTAGAGTGCACAGAGGCAGAAAATGAAGCCAGTTTCTCTTGCTCTTTTTTTCATATTATTATCACAAACTGTGCGACATTATATAATGAAATTGTTGCTGGAGCATATGAAGGGATAGTTGACACACATGCTGTCTCTGCCTGTTATTGCATTTAATGTCCTTTTCTCCTATTTTGGAATGCACTGGTGTGAGATATTGTTTAATGTTCTAACAGTGTGACACTGCAGTTAATGTTTACTATAGTAGATTCCATATTTTCTACCCTGTTGATTGATTATTGAGGCTTTAGAGTCATGTTATTGATTTAGGTTTGAGCTGCTCTGCTGGCACTTTTTCCGCTTCAACAGCTGGATTATCCACGAGCTAACTAGACACCCTCATAAGAGGCTTCTACTGCTGTTTTAATCAGTCAGTTATAAATTTGAGTACACCACCCGTCTTCTCTATCTCAGTTTTAAACAACGTGGGCTCTCCACTAAAGTGCTAATGTTGCAGAACTTGGGACCTCCGCTGCAGTCTTGCTCAGTATGCCAGCCCATCAAAACCAGCGCGGTGGCCATTTTCACCCAGCCAGATAGTTAGCAAGGTGGCAATTTGTCATGCTGGCTCAGGGTCTACAGTCTGCTCTCTGAAACTGATTGCAGCAATAACAAAGGCCCATCCTCTTCTAATTTATTTTACTGCATATATTTTATTCACGCTGGCTGTAATTTATTCATATTTCGTGCTGCCTTATTACTGTTTGAACATCTGTTATTTTGCTTTATGGACTGAATCCAGCTCACTGCTTTCTTAATAGGTAATGCTTTCATCAGATCTGGACCTTTTACTCACAGTCATGTTGAATATGACCAATTTATTGGCTGAGTCTCAACAAATAGGGATGCTCCCCATTCAATTGCCAAGAGTGTTCTCATCGTTTCTTTTATGTTGTTTCACTGATTCTCTCGAGATACATTGTTAGAGTTGCCACTTCCTTTTTTCATTCATCACTTTTTGTCTTTGGTTTCTGCTCTTCTCTCCTTTGTTGTAACAGTTTTTGCTTTTGACTCTGATTTCCTGACAGACCCACCCCAATCTCCAGTTATAACAGTCCTGGGTAAAGATGAAGTCCGAGCAGGGCGAATACTTGTCTTGCAGTGTGAGTCCCAGGGTGGAAACCCCTTAGCAAGTCTTAGATGGACCAAGGTAAATCTACTTTTTAACAGACTGATGGCAGCAAGTTAAAAAGTAAATAAACAGATAAATTATAGCCTAAATATATATCATGCTGTTTCAGTGTACCTATACTTTTTTAAAGTATGTGCTCAGTATATCCAAAATTTTTTATCTCACTATGCATCTTTCAGAACGGAGAAGTCCTTTCCACAACCTGGGAGGAGGACAATGCATCCCAGAAATCCAAAAGTGTCCTCAAGCTGAAAATCACCCCTGCAGACAACCAGGCCGAGTTGTGCTGTGAAAGCTTTAATATGGTGTCCTTATCACCTTTGTCTGCAACCCGTGTAATAACTGTGTTCTGTGAGTGACAATGGCACATATTATAGCCTGTAATGCTGAAGCACTTATGCACAAAATGCCCAGACAGGAATCGCTGAATATGGATTATTAAAAATATAGACACAAGGATGAGGAATATAATGAATCTGACTGTTGCAGCTAAAATCTGTAATGTTAATATCATTAATGAAACTTACGGTTTTTATTGCTGCAGCCCATATTTTCATCTTCCTCCCGATTAGTATTGCCTCATGCGCTTTCTTAGCTGTTGAATTAATTCAAAACTGTATGGTTTGGCAATGGCAAAATCCTGAAGCACTTAAGGCTACACTTTGAGCAACAGTAACAGCTATGGGTAACTGAAAAACAAATTCAGACTAAATATTAATCCACCTTGTTGCATTGAGTCTAACAATACCCTACAGAGCAAGACAATGTAAGTCTGAGCATTAAATATAGCTTGATTGATCCACTGTTTTATATAAACATGATTTGGACCGACCTTTCCAGAAATCTCTGTGTGATTGTAGCTGAAGTTACACCAGCTTCCCTCTATGGTCTCCCAGTAGGCTTTGCTGCCATGCCCCCAAGTCATGCGTTCAGAGTTGGTGAATGCCTGACTACGCTATAGGCTCTGGCAGAAGCTGCAAGGCACAGAGTGAGACTCCTTGGTGAAACATGGATATGCCCTCTCTACCACATAGGACCTGAGTAATTTCTTTGCATGCAAGATGTCTCATGTGAGATAAACACAAATGTGCAAAACAGCTACATATATACCCACTGCAACCCTCCCTCCTAAGCCTGTCAGTTCAGTCCCAAGCCTTTGTATTCCCCTGAAGGCTTTATAGAAGTGCAACACATTGCCTGCAGCTATTGTGCCCTGTCTCCCCTTCTGGTTAAAACGAAGCAGACTTTAGAAACCACAATGAAAACCCCCAGAGAAAACAAGTTGCCACTCAAAGTGATGTTCACTCTCACCCTTGATTCAGCTCTGTGTTTCACATCCTAAAATAGTTGCGCTGCTGTTGTGATCAGAACAGGTAGCTGGTAGCTACTATGCATGGGATGATATTTTTACTGACTTGTATTTGAGTGTTTGCCTGTGAATGTGCACCTTTTCATCAGTTGAGCCTGCAGAGCTGACAGTGGTGGGTTCATTAGAGGCCATTGAAGGGCAGGAGTTGACTCTGAGCTGCTATGCCTCCTCAAGTAATCCTCCAGTTGACATTCGCTGGTGGCTGGGGTACAAGGAGCTCAACAGCACTTTCCCATATAGAGAAGAGGTAGGAAAAAGAAAAAGACACAATTGATGCTATGTCTTGACACTGCTGAAGATAGCGTTCAGTTTTAGTTGAAGGTTGAAAAAGGCTATATTTATGTTCCTTTCTGGTAAACAACACCAACGGCAAGAATGTTAATGCGCAAAAAGCATTTCCTTTAGTTAAGCTCCCCATTAGGGGACCAACAAAAAGCTATTAAAATACCTCCCATTAAATTAAAAAAATGTTCAATATGAAATTTGACCTCATGTGAACCCTTGTGGATGAAAGCAAACAGTGTGACCATAAGCAATCCCTGAATAGCCCTGCTTCAGCTTCACAAATGAGTCAGCCTGTTCCAAAAAGAGTATTCTGCAGCTCTTCTCCTCTTTTGTGTATGTTAATAAGATCAAAGTGAATAAAAGCTAACACAGAAGATGAGTAATATTAAACAAGCTTCTTATTCATCTGGCAGCCGAGTTTTCATTTGATCTTACACAAGGCACTCGGTGGGCTGTATGCAAGCTTTAATGCATTTGAAACAGTGTGAGGTTAATGAAGACTGACGCTTCTGTTCAGTGTCTTTGTTAGTCTTTCTGACTGTGGCTTTTACCATAATCACCACAATAATAGCTTTAATAACCAGATGTGCTGCATAGGCATGACCACTATCAAGCAGGTGCAAAATGACACTGCGCTCAATTTATAACACGATACAAAGCAGGAGTCAGATGAATATGCTTATTTATCACAGACCATGCACAACATCAGTTATTACAGCAGCTAATTTGCCATCTGTATTCACCAAGACAAGCCATTGAGGGTTGTTTTTCTCAGTTTTTTTTCTCTCTTACACAGCTAAGGGCACCAAACCAAGTATGTCTGTCCCTGAACTGAAATGTTGTGTCTGCAGGGAGAATATGGTGGGATGACAACCATATCCAATATGACCCACCAGTTCTCACGGGAGGACAACGGACTGCAGCTAACCTGTGAGGCTTTTAACAAGGGCACACATTTCTCCAAAATCCATTCCTCTACAATCATTGTTTATTGTAAGTGAGCCCAATTCTATGTTTCCCATGTATTTCAGCAGGACATTAGGTCAGATAAAAATTTGATATGGTAGCACTTTCATACTGAAATATTTATTTGAAATAGTTCATGAGTGCAACAGTATTTTCATCTCAAATTCAAGTTTCAAAGTTGTGATGTTATGCAAAATTTAAATAAAAATGGGATGAAATGATTTACAAAGCTCTTGATTTGCTTAAAAAGCATGCAGGACAACAATGCAGATCAGCATTGTTTTCCTGAAAAATGTAAAGTGTTTCTTGCACAAATGTTATGTGAATAAGAGCAAATGTTGCTCTAAAACTTATATAGTCAGAGATGGGTTATCATCTAGCCTGCATCACTACATTACTTTTTAATGAGATAATTCTGCAGTTATATGCTTTGCTCTCCTGGAATCCTTTTAACTGAACACTGAAAACATGCCACATTGTTTTTCTCATCTTAGTATCCATGGCACAGTGTAAAAAAATATTTATAAAGGGTTGTAAGCATTTCAACTTTCAATGTGTCTGAACTCAAAATTGTTTCTGGTGTTTTTTCAGTCTTTTTTTAAATAATTATGTTCTGCTGAGAGAAGACAGCAGATTTTCTTGGATCATGCCCTCCTTTGCATAATAGTCCTGCATTGGTAGATGTCACTGCTTCTTGAAGGATTCCCATAGCGAGCACCATGACAGAATCATGCCTGTTTTTAATGCTGCACTGCCTGAAGACCTGAGGATTCATACCATCCCACAAAAACTTTCAGCAATGTCCCAATTTACAAAATTGTTTCCAGATTCTCTGTTTTTTTTATGAAATAATGCTCTGAAGATTATGAAATACTCAAACTGGTCAAGGATTATTTTTTTTATCACCTAGGAATTTTGGTGAGTGGGTGATTGGGTGGGGGGAGGGAGGGTGTGGGCATATGTGATTGGGTGTGTGTGTATGTGGGAGTTGGGGTGGGGGTTATGCCAGTGGCTGGGCAGGGGGAAGGATGGGGGCTCTTCTCTACTGACTGGCTGGGTCTCCTATGCGTTTCTGGAAATACATGGTTTCTATTTAGCTTGTTTATCTCTGGTGCTCCTGACAGTTGTTGACTTTGTCTTCCTGTGGTGGGGATCATGTGATTCCCCATGTTGGGTTCAGGTAAATATGTAGCAGATTGTCTAGAGCCTGTGGTTGGGTTTCACTGATTCCTATGTGGTGTATCTCTGTCTCCTCTTTGTTCTGTTTGTTTTGTTTTTTCTTTCTGTTCTCTTACCATCCTTTTCCAATCCTCTGATAGGGTATTGCCTTTCCGGCAATAATAATATAAGCAAATAAAAACTTATCCTGTGCGTTATCCTTAACCTGTGCGTAGGACCCTCAAGCTTCCAGGACTAAAATATCTTTTACAAAAGAAATGTAACCATAATTTGCAGACAGCTTTTGACCTATTGTTGAACCTCTGCCCATCTTTCTGAGAGGCTTTGGGGTTGTAGTCTTTTTATATACTGTCATGTTACTGACCTGTTACCAGTTAATCTTATTAGTTCCTACATTTTTCCTCCAGCTGTTTTTATAGTAGCTATTTTTCTTTCTTTGTTGAAGGCAACATGTTGTTGGCATCAGATCCGAGATTAGCTAACATTTTTAAGAAGAGCCATCTTTTCACATCCTGCATATTTTTTGTCTTCTTTGTTAATGAAATAATGGTTATCAGATTTACTTATTATTTTAAATATTTTATTATTTTGCACAGCATCCCAATTTTTTGGAATTGCTATTTAACTTGAGATATTTAAAAAAAGTATTCAAAGCCAATAAAATTAAACTTAGACTGCGTAGACTATTTGACCAAAATCTGGTTTTCAAGTGCCAGAGTTAGCCCAGATGCCCCTCCAGATGTGCCTCACATGTGTCTGCTATCTGATGATATAGAAAACCAAAGTCATTTAATATCAAATAGAATATCTGCAAACAGAACTAGTCGCAAATCATTGAAGAATCAAAGAAGTGGCAGAACTAAATAAATAGTTCACATTGTTCACAAAAAAAAGCCGACTTCATCATATATTTGATTGCATTTATCCACCTTTATAACCAGCTGGAGAGTCATTCTAATTTGGTTTTTACTTTTTTTTTTTTTATTAAAGACCCATCTCAAACCAAAGCAGTGTTTTGTGGCTAGGTTAGCTTTGATCATAAGTGTATCTTTAAAATGGAGTCTAGTGTTTAGAAAACAATTGTGAACAAAATGAAAAAACATAAAATTTGAAAAACCAACACTAATTCCTGCACTGTCCATCATTTTACAACAGACCCTCCGAAAAGAGTATGGATTGATGCCCCGCCTGAAAACATTCCCCTTCGTGCAGGGATCCTTGTCAGTCTTGTCTGTCACTCTACTGGTGGGAACCCGGCTGCAACCCTGACCTGGTTCAAGGTGAGAGTGTGCTCTACATGCATTCCTTATACATATTAAACACATATTTTATTGTAAGTTAAATATACACACACTGCTCTTTATTTCTCGACCCTGTTTTAGAATGGAAAAGTGGTGTCTCTTGCACAGAGGCAGACCTCTTCTGGTAGGGGAGTATCTCGAGAACTCATCCTGGTCCTGACAGCAAGTGACAACATGGCAGCTTACCGTTGTGATGCCACTAATGAGGCAGAGAAGACCATCTCTGCACACACAAAGCTCCAAGTTCATTGTGAGTTAGACTGCAAATAAAGCTTGACTTTTTCCCCATCACAGGCTTCTGTTAGACATATTATCAGTCCTGATATCAGATAAATGGAACTGACACAAACCCAGTGACACTTAATATTTTAGTAAAACATTTTCTATTCCTCATCTTGAAACATGGACTAAATCAACCTTTATTTGCCTGTTTACTCAATGGTTTTCCAGTTACAGCAGTGAGCATGAAGATTACAACCAAACAGGAAATGCTTCGTCGGGGTGAGATCCTAAACCTGGAGTGCTTGTCTGGAAGCAGCAACCCAAAGGCCAACACCTCCTGGAGTCTGGGGCCATCCAGGTTTGACTGGGTTGTATAGTACTGCAATCCTGAAGTGCAAAACATGACAAAAATCCATTAAATTACTTTAAGATCACAGAGTTTCATGAAATTATGTACTTTAAGTTTAACCATATTTTGTCAGTCTGTTGTGATATGCATGTTTAAGTAGAAATCCTTTAATAGCTGGATTTTCTGGATGGGTTTTGTTTTTTAGCTTTTGCGGAGTGGAGACGGCATCTAAAAAGGATTTATATGGTGGCATTTCAGTAATCAGTACCCTATCCCTGAACCTGAGCTCACAGCACCATAACCAGAAAGTCATTTGCCATGCTTACAGCCCTTTGTTGGCAGAGGGGGCCAAGACATTCTACCAACTTAATGTTCTTTGTAAGTAGTGACACAATTGTTTTTTTTTCCTTTTTTTTATAGTTACTCATTTCCTTCTTTATTTGTTTGTGACCACGGCGTGTAGTTTGCATAATTTTGAAATGATGCATAAATATGATCACTAATGACTCGGATAAAAACTGCTTTGCTGGTGTACTTCTGCAGTGTGTTCATGTGTGTGTTCATTTTTGTTTACAGGAAACCTTTGTTGTGATTTGTGGGTCTGTTGAGCTCTGCGGCAGTGTGTCCTAATTGTGCATTTGCTTTGCTGCGTGGCCATGTTTGTCTTTGATGCCATTTCACAGGAAGAAGACAGCCTCTGCTTCAAAGCTTGGTACTGTGTATGAGCATGAAGGAATGTCACTGTGTGTTTGTGCGGATCTGCTGTTGGACAACAGCACTGTCAGTCGATGTTTTATTGCCTGTCCCTCTCCCTCCTGTGCTGCCTTACTCCCCCATCGTTTAAGTGTGTGATGCTGGTTAGATCTGGACTTATTAGTGGGATGTTGACTTTTCTACTGGTTTGACTCTCATTAGTGTCTCTTAGTACTTTTATGCTCAACATGTTTTGTGGGCTTTCCTGCTCATTCTTGTTGGTTCTTACCACTCCTGTGGACCTAATTTTGTTTCTCTGCCTTTCCTCACACACTTCTGGTACAAATCCAACTCACAATAGCTGTGATGCTTTGCTGCTTATGCGTACAGATCCCCCAGAATTCAGCTCTGACCAGCCAACAGAGGTCCAGGTGGTGGAGGATGACATGGCAACCATCCCACTGATGGTCTCAGCTAACCCAGAGGAGGTCTCCTGCATTTGGCTGCACCACAGAGAGATGCTGGTCAAAGGTGATCCTGAGCTGTGTGATGGCTCTATAAACCAGGTCCTAGTTGAGCTGAGCCAGCAAGTAAGCACTCAGCAGGGTCTGAATAAAACATGGCAGGTTAGCCAGCATGGGACCCTGCCAAATGTGATTCTCATTACAGCTCTAATGTATGCAGTCTAAATGAGGATTGCTGTCTCCCTGAATACAACACTACCGCTCTAAGCCTGGTTTCTCCTCCAGGTCTGTGTCATCGAGGCCCTGATGCACCCACACCCTTTCTGTTAACTCTGCTAGCTCCATTATAAGCAGTCAACACCACAAAATAACTGTATTTTGAATTAGGAAACACATTTTTACAGTTTGGGTGCTGTGGTACAGAGGGTATCTCCTGAACAAAACCTATTGTTGGCTTGATGTTGGAATCAGGCCAGGCTGATCAATAATGCAGGATTAGATGTCACTTAGAGACCTGTGTCCAGAGGACATTCAGTTGATGAGCATGTAATGAATACTTAATTTACCATTGGTTTGCATTTGTGTGTCTGTGCATGTTTTCTTTTCTTTTGCAAAGGGGAGGATCTGCGTTATGACTGGTTGGATGACCACTCACTGGAAATCAAGAATGTGACAAAGAAAGATGCTGGAGTTTACACTATCAAGTGTGAAAATGAGGAAGGCGTCAACAAAATCTCTGTCAGGCTGAATGTTCACTGTAAGACCCTGCACAGAGAGCACAGATAAGCAGACTCACTCAAATGCTTTAGAGTGGAGAGCTGGCTAATGTTTCAAAAGTGCCCCTACTTTACAGAGAACAAAGAAATACAAGAAAGGGAAAGATAAAACAGACAGTCTGTGTTTAATATGGTCTCACCGCATCCTACCTCTGTGAGCTGTTATATGTCTGTCCTCAGGTCAGGAAACGACAGAAGGGGGGAAACCTTTACAGGAGCAGTTGTGGATCCTGCTGTCATCATGTCTTTGGGTGTTATATTGGGTTTTTAAATTTATTTGATATCATTTAAATGTTTTGGGCTTTCTTTGGTCAGTAATGTTTTAAACTGCTTTATAAATAAGGCTTGCTTGGCTTGGCTAATAATCGCTACCTGCAACATTTTCACTATTTGAGGCTTTAACATGCCACGTTAGTATTTCTACATGTAGACACTTTAAGTTAGTCACATCACTAATCCATACCCTTTGAATAAAGAGAGTGTCTGTAATATAGGAATTTATAGTTGTAGGCTGCTAGCAGCATGATTTTGAACTGATCTAAAGCTGAATATTGTCGTACAACAACGCTGACTTTCAGCTCCTCCCCATCAAACCTTCATTAGGCCTCCCTGCAAGGCCGTCCACTTGCCCTGCTGCCTCAGGGCCAGCCTTCAGCTCCAGGCCCTTTGCCTTGATACTGATGATTTAATAATGCGAGTGCTGAAAATGTAGGTCTGCCTTATTCACCAAAGCCCATGGTGCAGGCCTAATGGATTCTGCCATCCCAAACTGACTGGGCTTGACAGTTGTAGATATTCATTATGTATGGAAGATTGTAGTAGCTTTTATGTGTGGCAGTGTAGCCCACTTAACAATGTCGTTATAAGGAGACCAACATGAGTGGATCCTGCAAACCCAGAGGTCTCGCTACAGTTTCCCGCCACTGTTCTTCAAGAGTGAACATAGGTTCAGACAAGTAGGCACTAATGGCCTTCCTGTTGCGTGCACAAGGCACCTACGGGAAGAACAAAAAGCTTGCACTTCGAAGGCAGACTAAACAAAGAAGGAGAATCACACTAACTGGGAGGAAAGAAAAATGATGGATAAAAAGAGGAAACAAACCAGGGCACATTTGTCACTGACATAATCAGAATGAAGATGGGTTCTCATTAGAGTGCTTCATGGGTCATTTTTTTACTGTTGTTGCAATAGCCCATTTAGCTCCAACATATAGAGAAGTTAATAATATTGAATCCCAAGCACAGACACACATTACAATGGGGTTATGAACACTGTCAAAGGCAAACGAGCAGGAGTAATTATAGCACTGCAACATGCCTTTTTAATGGATGACTTGTGGACTGACAGTAGTCTGCCTTTGCTTTTTCCCCTTTTCCCTTTTCTCAGATGCTCCCAGAGTCAAAGCAGAGAAAGACCCAGTGTTTGTTAACCTGGGGGGAATAGCAGACCTGATATGTGTGGCAGATGCCAACCCTATTATACCTGGCATGTTCTCTTGGAAATGGCTGGTGAGAGCTACAGACACTTGCGCACACACTCTCTCTCTCTCACACACACACACACACACACACACATACACAACAACAGTCAATGGCTAAATTATATTTTCTCTATCTGGCTTCTTTTCTATTATTTTCTCTTTCTTTACGGTTTATCACATTGGCCTTTGCAAATGCGCACATACACCATATTTCACCGGCTCTAACTATCCTTCCACCCCACCTCTTCCTGCTTCTGTCTCAGCCCAAATCCAGAAAAATAGCTTTCATTACTGCTGCGTGACTAAAGGACACATTTGTCAATGTGGCGTGGTCTCTGTATCTACTGATGCTTTCTGCAGTCTTACCCACCCCTTGCCAGTGGAGTGCGTTCTGCTCTCTACCTGCACAGCCCCTCCCTTTTTTCCCTTTCCTGGGGCACTCCAGCTTTTGGTGTTATCCTTCTCTGTCCTTACGGCTTGTTCCACTGAGTGCCCTTTCCATGCAGATCTCAAGCTTCACTTTCTTCCTACCTGTCTTGCTGTGTAACAGTAAGACAGGTAGGAAGCCATCTCCGAGGGGGGAGGGAGTGGGTATTGAGGGATAGCAGCTGTCTCCTGATTATTTCCCCTCACTTTGTCTTCCACAGGGAGAGGAAGAGGTGGGGATGGGAGAGGAGTTCCAGGAAGACGAATCAAGCCTCCTGACCATCCATGATGTGACTCGAGCTCATGCTGGTTTTTACCAGTGCACAGCTGATAATGGCATAGCACTCCCTTCCAGTGTAGATGTGCGACTAGTAGTTCAATGTGCGTTTCTTGTGTGATTTCCATTAAAACAGATTACAGAAAACCTATCCCATAATACATGCTTATGCTGTAAACACTCAGACACCATTAGTTCTTATTTTTCCCATGTTTTCATGGTTGGCTTTCATTCATTTTTTTTTTCTTGAATAGTCAAACCACAGCTTCAGAAAGGACCCCAGTGGAGGAAGGTAGCAAGTAGAGGAGATGGCACTACAACAGCTGAGTTAGTGTGTCACGCTGAGGGCGTTCCCCGTGTCAACTTCATTTGGGAAAAAAATGGTGTACTTATAGATTTGGCAAACCCAAGGTTAGAAACATTTTTAATTTTTTATGTTCAGTATTGATTTTGGTGCAACTGAAAGAATTATTTGTTTATAAAGCTTTGCAATTAGATTAGGTTCCACCCAGATACAATATAATATATTGCTTTTTCTTGTTCTATTTTACAAGCTGGATTCTATTTTATATTAACACAATGCTTTCTATCTGTTTGCTCAGTATTTATCTTTATTCTCTTTGAGTGTTTGTGTGTGTATGTTTATAATGTAGGTATGAGGAGAAGACTATGAGTGAAGGCTACTTCCACACCAGCACACTGCAAGTTGTAAATGTGAGCTCAAGTCTGGACTATGCTGTCTTTAGCTGCACTGCTCTCAACTCACTTGGGGAAGACAAGCTAGACATCCAACTCGTCAGCACAAGTACGGTTATTGCATATATTTCCATTTGTGTGTGTGTATGGATTTGTCTTTAAGGGCCTATGACTGTCTCCACAGAATTCCTGTCTGTGTCCTGCTAAAACCTTATGTCACTAAAATATCTCCTTTGTAAACCCCAAATAACAACCTTCTTAAACTCTGCGGTTTGATTTTTTTCAGTGGCCTCGTGGTTTTTTAATTATTTGATAAATTTAAAAAACAATTTATCTTTTAGTTTAGTATATTGCTGTGATCATCTGGTCACCTAGCTAAGTTTCATTGTTCTTATCAACACATAAGAGAGACTAATAAAAGACTGATTGGCTTTAGACCCAGATAAAGACAGAGACATACAGTAAAAAAAATGCACCAAAACTAAGAGGTGAGTATGGATTATTCACTTTTCTTGGTGTATCTGTCCCATGTGCAGTTTCTTTTAGTGTAATTTTGCCCAACAGTGGTTACAAGTCCCTCGCAGCTGCTATAAATTATTGACAAATTATGGAAGTCAGGTTTTATGGCACACAAAGTGTAGAGATTATTCATATCACATACTTGGCAATGGAGCACAAATTTTTCCTTTGGTTCTAATTTGGCAGCCTTTCAGAGTTAACTGAGTTTGTAATGCCATGTCCAGATTCTGTCAGGCTTTTTAGCAACATTGCAATAGTTTTGAGAAGACCATTGAACACTCTGTATTCTGTAAAGTGCAGAGAGTTGTTGCTCCTTAAAGTCAGCCCTTTAAGTGAACTCATTCCAATGCTCTATCTCTACCTTATCATTTAGCCTATAGCACTACTTTACTGCTTCCTGAGATAATACTGCAGTGATATGCTTTGCTCTCATGGCATGCTTAGACTCTCCTTCCTTCTAGCAACCAGTGTATCTGTGTGCATCTGCTGTAATCAACCCATTCCAGCACATGCCAGCAGCCACTGCTAGACATATTTAATGTTTACTATAAAACCCATAAAATACAATCCAATACTGGCCCTGTTTTTCCCCATGCCATTTTTTTGAGGCTGTGAATATTTATAATTAATCTGATGCAGTAAAAATAAAAGTTATGTGTATCCTTATCCTTTTAAAGCCCAAGAGAAAGAATTTTCCTCTTTTTTTTAAAAATTATGCTTTTTGGATTTGAGGGAGCAAAATCCAAATAAAACTGACCACTTTGCTCTGGAATCTTATGAGTTGTGTGTAAAATGGAAATGATTTACTTAGTAAATTGGGCAGCAGCCTGCAGCCATATACAAGAAGAGCATCTCCCTACGATGCAGCTCAGCCATTTCTCCTCCTTCTGTACCTAAAACTACCTTCATCACTGACTCATTTTTAAATATTTTTCAGTTTTATGTTATCTCAGCACCTGCTTGTGTCATATTTCACAGGTTTCACATTTATTTATGTAATTTAGGCACTGGCATATCAGGGCATTCCTGGTAATGACAATTACTTGGCAATAAACCTGATTCTGATTCTGAAACAGATCTGGATTCATCATTATTTTCAAAAGTGAAACCATAATAATTAATTAATATTTAAGAGTAGGTTTTTTATCATAGTTGTTTTCGAATAAATTTAGAAAATTGGTCCTTTGTTTAAAGATAAATTATTCAAACTCTAGATAGATAGATAGATAGATAGATAGATAGATAGATAGATAGATAGATAGATAGATAGATAGATAGATAGATA
>JBAMHV010000006.1:15057577-15071354 GCA_037177535.1 Pseudomugil gertrudae | reverse complement strand
TATATTATATTATATTATATTATATTATATTATATTATATTATATTATATTATATTATATTATATTATATTATGATCTAATGGTTGTTGGAATGAAAGATCTCCTGAAACACTGTCTGCAGCGACTGCTTCTTTGCTCCTGTAAAACCTGTGAAGGGGGTGTCTGCTGTTATCCATTATAGATGACAGGTTATTCAGCATAACCCTCTCTACTACTGTTCCCTGAGTGTCAAGTCTTTTGCTCACCACTGAGCCCTCCTTTAACCAGTCTGTACAGCCTATTGCAGTGTTTGTCTGTAAGCCAAACTGGTCAAAACCATCTAACAGAACATGACCAACATGTCCACATACACATCAAAGGACATGAGCGAGCACAGGAAGAATAGACAACTCTGGTCCTTAAATGGCCGAAGGTTCATTCACAAAAATACATTATCATCGATCTTCTTTTGACACATTTTACAAATTCTCCTAAAATCAAGAACACCAGTTCAGTGCTCCCATCACAGTATTTTAATAGCAGCATGGCAAAGAGAGCAACCAAAAGAGGCACATCCTATAGGTTGCAGGGCTGCATGTATTATTTATGTTTGACAATCCAATTACTCTTTAATAATGTCAGGTTAGTTGATCATTCTACATTTTCACCAGGAGAATGTATGTGCATGAATGGTTATTTGTCTGTCTGTGATGGACTGGCAACCTGTCCAGGATGTCTCTGTCTCTCCTGTTCCTTATGGCCCTCTATTGGACTCAGTGGTATATAAATGAATGAATATATAATACAGTTGTCATTTTTAACAGCTTTTAAATACCCCCATCTTGTAGAAATAGTTCAGGTCTCACACTAACAATACATTTGCATGTTTTAACTATCTTTTATTCTTTCACCCTCAGATCACCCAGATGCACCTTCATCATTTGGTCAAGTTAATGTCAACCATGACTCTGTCACTCTAGAGTGGATCCCTGGCTTCAATGGTGGATTGCAACAGAGATTTCGTATAAGGTTAAAAGCCAAGAAAATATATTGAAGAATGACACCCTTTGCCACCAAAGGAATGTTTCTGACATAGCTTTTTGATTGACAGATACCGTCGGGACCAGTCAGTCAGCTTCCAGTATGTAGACGTCTTTCCACCTGATGCAATAAACTTTACTGTATCTGGTTTGCAGCCTGCCACAACCTACAACTTCTCTGTAAATGCTAATAATGCAATAGGAGAGAGTGATTATGCTGACAACAATGCAATACTGACCATCACCACCAAGGGTCAGTTTGGAGTAACTCCGTTTCAGCAAAGGGAACTAAACGGTCCAGATAACTGAATCTTTTTTGTTTTTTTATTATTATATTTTTCATCACAGAGAGTCCAGAGTTAAAACAGAACAAAACAGATGACGACATTAAGCCCGGTGAGTTTTTTTAACACAACTCTGAAAAAGTACCTAAGGGCAATTAGAGACGGTAGGTAGCTTCTTTTGCTAAATATGAAACAAATGAATGAAAAATACTTTATTGATCCTAGAGGTACATTTAAATTGTAGTAATTTTTTATACAAAAATAATAAATGAAGGTTTTTGTTCCTGAAGCTGATGCTGCTCTCAGTCCTACATCGAACATGAACAAGCCTCTCACTGAACACACTCTTAAAGGCTATAGTGGTAGCCATATAGCAGTGCATTTTCACTTCTAATAACTTTAACTCACTCAGAGACATTCAGGGTCAGTTGATTCATTTTATCCTCACAAGTTTCCATTTGTTTTATTTTGCTTCGATATTTTTGTAATGACATAACATTTCTAATGTGTATCCCATTAGGTCTGCATGAGTTTCCAGTCGCTTTGACCATAGTGCTCGCTGTGGTATTTGGACTACTGTTGCTGCTGAATTTACTTGGATGCTTCTTTAGACTGAAGTGGATAAAGAGGCAAAATCGGACAAGTAATCACGATCATCTTCTTATCTACAGATATGAAAGTATTCTCTCCATCACTTTCTGCCATTGTGATGTACCACTTCCCCAACAAAACTCTAAAGAAATTACTCTGAACCATGATGTAATTGTCAGCACAGCACCTCATCTTTCCATGTCCCCCTCTCTATTCGTCAATCCTGTCGCCTCTCCTTTGCTCATCCTCTAAGCCTCTTCCTCACTCCACATTCATCCCTGAAAGCTGTCACTTCCATGTTGCATCCATATCTCTTATCTCATTAGCTAGCTTTATGCCCTTCCTCTTTCTTCTCTTTTGTCTCATCTTATTTGTTCATCAGTCTAACTGTCAAGGTCTCTCTTTCTCAAGCTTTAATTTTTTCCTTCACCAGCTTTTCTAACCCTCTGAGGTTTATTGTTTGTTTTTATACATTAACTTCTTTAAATTCACTTTTACTTGTCTGTCTCTTTAGTTTTTCTATGATAAATATCAGTCCTCGTAATTTCATGTATCTCTCTTTAGTTTCAGTATTTTCCATGACAATGCCTCTTCTCCGATGTCTCTCTACTCTCAGCAGGGGCAGGAGAGAGCAATGTGGTGGATGGACAGAAGAATAAAGAGGATGGGTAAGTCAAGGCTCTCTAGCTCCATCAATGAATCCCACAATGCATCAACTGTAGTGAATCTAAAATCTTACCCATCGGCTTTCCTTAGAAATGACCCGGCAGACAAAGCAACATGATTTAGTCAATATTTCTTTACTTTTAGATTAATCAATTTTGCACAACTCTGCAAAAATCATGCAGTAACCACATTCTACAATGTTATGAAGAGTTTAATATGTAAAAAATGTAATAATGTTTCTATCAGTGCAGAGTAACATTCATTTATCTTAATTCATATTAAGCCAATTCCAATACCAATTTCACTATTTAGGTGACAAATGCTGATTTTTTTTTCCATGCAGGTCAATTCAATCCACTGTTGGAAACTCCAATAAGTACGAGAGTGGAGAACAGATAAACACTGCAGCCCAGCGAACCGTCCTAATCGACTCTGGATCTGAAACAGACAGCAACCTCTATGAGAGCTGTGTAGCGGTAAGACTAGCAGAGAGAAGGAAGAAAAGGGAAAAATAATTGTAGAGAAACAGAGAAGGCTGAGTAAACAGATGAGTGAAGAAAAGAGGTTAGACAGAGGGTGAGGGGATCTGGCAGAAAAGGAAGTGGTGAATTCAGCCATTACAAGGAAAATGGATAAGCTAATGAAACCTTAAGCTGCTTGCAGAGATGGAAGCTAGATCAATACCTCACAATTAGCATTCAAAATACACATTGATCTTGGAGAAATTATCATTTTGTACTTTAAAAAGGCCAACAAGGATTTAGTCCCAGAAGAAAACTGTTTATCAAGGCAAAAGAAAACAGGTACTCTTGTGTTGTCGGAAGAAAATCAATCCACAAATACTCGTGTAGGCAGATTCCACATCATCTTTAATTAACTTTAAATATAGTTTCTCATTTATCTTTTTTGGTGTTTGGTTTTGAATTAAGATAACTTTGCTTTAATTGGGCCAGGTTTTAATATCTTCATTAAAAGAGCATGCCACTTCAGCATAAAATTACAATAAATAAAACAAGGACTATATAAGCAAGCCTGTGTGGTTTTAGTCAGGTTGGAGGTGAGGTCGGTGGGGAAGGTGTTGTTGCAGCCCCCTCTGCACTAATGACATATGGAAACATGTGGAATTGCCATTTAGATGAAGTTGCATGAGATAAAAGTGTTTTGATGCTATCTCTTCTGTTTGCGAATATCAGGAAAACTCCCATTATTATTACCCTACTGGTGACTCCAAGCCTTATCTCAGCCCACACCCTGAGGAAAGACGTGGCCTTGGTGAGACACAATTCCACCTCAGTGTAAACAAGGCAACAGTAAACATTTCTTACCTAAATTATAAGCCAAGAAGGGTTCAGACTGATAATTCAAGACTACTTTGGCTTTTGCATAAGCGATTAATAACTCACATTTATGTTTTGCTTGTGCTATTTAAGATGACTTCCACTTCCCAGTGAACTCAGAAAACCATTTGTATGATGAAGTAAAAGACGTAGGAATGTACCAGGACACAGTGGCTTCCTCCTTCCTTTCCCCCCGGTTTCTGTCTGACCACAGATTGACTCCACACAGGAATGACTGGAGGACAACATCCTATGCTCAGGTCTGTATTTTAAAAAAAAGGAAGAAAAACTCAAACAATGACAGCTTTTAACCCTTTAATGCCTGAGTTAAGAAGAACTGGGCAGAAAAATCTCATTTTTAATATCTAAAAACTTTATTTGACCCTTTAAGAAACTCTGAAAAAAACAAATTTTTCTGTATATTTACTATTTATTACCATGGAATAGGTCAAATTTATTATAGTGTAATTTTTTGCTTTCTGGTATTCACCAGGGTGCAGGAGACCACTATCATATGGTGAACAACAAGGTTTTTAGCACAGTTTCTGCCATAAAGTGATGCAACATGTCTCAGAGACATTATGTATCAAAATGATACATCAGTCAATAAGAGGTTAATTGATACATTATGTATTGTCTATACAATACATGTGTACCTGTGTTTTGAATATGCATGCAAGTTTACATTCACATCATTAAGCTACTGCATTTTGTCTCAACAGGGTGACAACTCACGGCAGTTCATGGATGTTCAGCAACCAAAGATAGAATATGAGCTGCCTTTCGAAATGCGAGGAGAGTTAGTATGAAATGAAAAGATAAGGTCAAATACAAGCTCTCCTGACTCATCACTTGTCATTAAGCATTATGCTATGTAGCTGACACGCACCACTGGGTTGTTTATTTTATTCTTTATATATTTAATCTCACAGGCTTTCAACAATGATCTCGTTAGGAGCACCACACAACATAATGGAGTATTATGTATTTATACTTGTTATTGTGTATATTACAACTTAACATTTTCTTTAAAGGATGGAGATGATAATGAACAGTTCAGTAGATTGAACTGAGGTTGAATAGAAGTGAGGAAGAATAGCAGAATGATTTGAAAGAAAGATTTGAGTCTCAATAACTTCTCGCTGTCAGAAATGTCAAAATGATAACATGATTCCTCTTTCAATAAAAATCTTTATGTAACATTTTTAAGCTTACTTTATTTTTTTTCTTCTTTTCTCTTTGCCATTCATTCAACTCCTTCCTCTCCAAGCCAAGTCATGGTTATTACCATAGTTCCCCTCTTCAATTGCCTGCAGGTAGGCATGAATCAGTTGGTTAGAGATAAAACTGGACTGACGTGAGTAGCATTATAGCAGAAGCTACACGGGGTTACAGTGCAACCCAAGCAGACATCATCCTTTTGACCCATCTGACATCAACATTTTCAAGCACATATCCAGATGAGAACCCAATGACAGGGAACTGCTCTTTCCCCGAGTACTGCAAAGACTTAAAACTTGCAGCAGGTCTGTGGGAATCCCCATAATTAGATCATATTGAGTGGTTTTTAAAAGTTATGTGTTATGGAGGGAAAAGCTGTATCTAAAGCCAGACTCTAATCCCGTTTTCCCCTAGATGGAAGTTCAGCTCACGTCAGAGATGGTCAGAGTGGGTAGTCAGGCAGAGATTAACACCAGGGGAAGGTTTGTTTACAATTTAAATGAGGCCATAATAATTGTCTATATTTATCTTGGTAAAAAAAAATACTAAAGTAATAAATGAATGGCTTCATGCTGCTGTGTGGAATATCTTTATTATTCCCTACGTAGATCAGGGTAGACAGAGTAACACCACAGCTGTAGGGCTACAGTGCAGGACCACAAGCCACCAAGACAAGGGCAATTGTTTTTTTGTTCTTGACATATTTCCATTGACTTTTAAAATGCCCCCTCGGCACATTGGACATTAAGTTTAAAACTATGTACCGTATTGGAAACCGCAAGTCAAACAGCAATCTTTAACTGTTATCAATCCCTTGTTAGTAGTGTGAGCTCCTTTCTGACAGTTTCTTTTGCAGAAAGGGACCTTTGACACAGAAGCATAGCCACGAGGGAAGGGAAGGAACAAGCACGCTGGTCTAGTTCAATGTCTTCAAACATACAAGCATTATTCTCCTACTTTCTCTCTTAATTCTGGCATGTTCTACTTGTCTTGTGCCAAATTTGAAATTGATTAATGTAATTAATCAATTTCAGTTTATTTACCTTTTAATTTAATTAGAATTTTTATAGTTATTCTTAAATCAGTTTTTTAATAAAATATTTTATATGAATGACTTTTACAAGTTTTTTTTTACTTTTTAACTTAATTTTGTTTGAGTTTTTTTTATACCTTTTTTAATATTATTTTGTTATTATTGTATTAGAAAACTTCCAAAGTAGTTAGATTCACATGTAAAAGCTTGATGCACATTTAACAATGAATAAATTCCATATAACGTTGAGGAGCATAGATATTGTGACATAGATTAGCATTCATTTAATATCAAAATGTCACTTCCAATATTGTGAAGTTGATGTAATGAGTTGTTTTGTAGATGCTGTATTGCATATTGTTTTGACACTGTCATTTATAAACACAGACCCTGAATTCAAACCTCTGAGAAGCGTTATAATATAAATTCTAACATAGTATGGCTGAGGTCCAACAGTTTTTAAGTGAATTTCCTCAAATAGGAAATCCCACAGTTTAACAGCCATGACTAAATATTATTAAAATGCAACATTAATTCACCTTACCTTGTGTTCTCTTTTCTTGTAAAGCCAAAACAAATTTGACTTCTTAGGATAAGGATCGATGCAGGATCTCTTCAACGTTTTTGATTGATGTGTTGGCAGCAGGTCTTTTGTATCATCTGGGTTGTGGCATGGGTCCACCCAGGCTTGGATTTATTCTGGACTGGGATCTGAGGAGCCTAGAGATCAAGTCTTTCCAACAGGCTTTGTGTCAGGTTTCCCTAGTTTACATGCATTACATTCCCTAGTTTGTGGTGTGGGTTGAAATTTATGCCATTTCCGGCAGGCTGTTGTAACCTTTTGGAACATGATCATAGATGTTATTTACTTGGTGTGGTTAAGCTGCAGATTTGACATGCCTGTCTTACTGAGAGGTCAAAGACTTCTTCAAAGTTCTCATAGCAATGGGTTTGCAAATATCTATTATGCATACACTGTTTTTTTTACTTCCAGCTTCTGTTGTTTTCATGAAGTATTCATCATGCCACAGTCATTTAGTGCAGAAAAACTCCATAACAGTTTTGAAACACATCCAACTAAAGTCTTCATTTTTTATAGAAAGAGAATGTTTTTACGATGTTTTTACAAACAATACACTATTTCTACAGAAATGTGTACTTACAGGATGCAAGATTATACTAAGAAATACTAACAAAAATTCATTTTACTTATAGGACCAATCTGTCTCACTGTGTTTTCTCAGGTACGCTTGCTATTAAACTGTCAAGGCAGTTTCTCTCATTATTGAATAATTGTTTAAGTTCCTGTGTAACTGGCTGCTCTTTCTATAGCAAATGGTTCATCATGCATCATTTCAGCTCAGGCAGGAACAGTAATCAGCTAAACTGATAGCTTGACAGCTCAATACTGCATATCAACTTCTATTTCGCTTTACTCGCGTCATGAACATTTTGAAATGTTGTTTTCAGACAAATCTCAAGGGAGCTCAAACAGACAGGCTATCACAGTGCACAATTAAGTAAAAAGAAAAGCACTTGAGAGCCTTCATTTACCATAATGGAGCACCTTCACATCTTTCTGAATGATTGAAATCTCTTTGTAACTTTGTAAAAAGTCAGTCTTCCTGGTGAAATACAGTTATCTTCTATATCTGAAAATGTTATAATTGATTTTTCTATTCAAATTTTTTTCAAATCTTTGCTCTAAATGGAAATCAGATTAAAACACATTACAGCCAGTTGTCATGACTCACATAATAGGGTGACTGTTGTCATCAATGATGCATTACAATTTTACCTTCTCTCTGTATAAAGGAGAGAAAATTAATAGATACAATCAGATTGAAAGCTGAGAAGACTGTATTGACTCAGCACAGACGTACTTGGTTATAGTTCATCATGTGTAGTATGTTTAATTTCTGGATGTCATTTCCTAAACGCACCCGGGAACAGTGTAACTCCTGTTGTAAGATGTTTCTATGTAACCAAGGCAGCAATCAAAGTGGCTTCTTCATTTAGTGTTATTGCAGATAAAACCGCAAACATTTTTTAAACCAAGCCAAGAGCTATTGCTGCCTAAACCCAACCAGAAAAACACCAATGTGCTTCAGAGAAGTTACAGTATTTAATTCAAATTAGCTCAAAAGTCCCCGGGGGGACAAATAACGTTTGTACATCCCACAGTTAAATATACATGAACCTGCAATAGCTACCTACTTTTCCCTGTTTCAAGGTAGTAATGGTTTGTTAAAGAAAAAACTTCAGAATGGCTTTTCCTCTGAGCTGTAAACACTCATACAAGTTATATTTCCCTCATAGACTGTTTAAAAAATTTCCTCTCAAAAAGCTTGCCGGGCAATTCAAATTTATAAAGATAGTGAATATAAGTAAGCTTAATATAAAACATTAAAAGCAATATGCAGAAAAAAACATTGAAAATCGAATAGAAATAATAATAAAAAGAGGAATTGTGATAAAAAAAAATCTACTCAAAATAAAAAATAAATAAAAGAAACTAGCAAACCTCGTGGATATCGCCAACCTGCACCAAGGAATTTATTACCAACAATATTGCAAAGAATCCTTACAAAAATAAAACAATACCTCTATCAAAAATGCCTCCCAAATCAGTCCCAAACTAAAATGGAATCTAGCAGGACCTATGCTCAGAAAAACAAACTATGCCACAAAAATTATGCCTTTAGGTTTTGTGTAAAGTTACGAACAGACAGATGAATGGGCAAGGACACATTGTCCTTGGCAGATATTTATTAACTAAAAACAGAACAAGCTAAAAACTTAAATAGCAGACAAAAAAGAAAAAAAACATACCATGGTACATATAATACAGATATATTTTGTCTAAAGCAGTTTTAGAGTGGTGAACAAGTATTTTACTTTTTGCTACTGAATAACTTTTAGACTAAATTCTCTCATCTCAGCTAACTTGCCACACTACCCATGTTTTTGTCCCTCTTACCATTACAAAATTATATATCAATCTTTATTACAAGTTTGAAAGCAAAAAAATAATAAAGCATATTAAATTATGTCTTTCAGTTTCAGTCCTGGACATGTGCTTTAATTAAATATACCTCTGGAATGACTTGCTGTGTGTTTTTATCCAACCCTTTAAGGATGCAGGGTTGCATTAGAAATGTTCATTTGTTCTTATACAAACCCATAGGAATCTTAAGGACAAGCTTATTCTCAAACATTCCCCAGTGCTTCGGACAAAGACTGTCCTCTGCTCATGTGGATGAATTGCAGGCTTTGTCTGCTATAACAGTTCAGGTTTGTGCTTTTCTTTTGGAATCATATTTAACCTTGAACTAAATGCTAACAGTATTTACAAAATAAAAAAAGGATGCAAAATGCTGGCAATAACTCAAACTTTCAAATCATTAGTATAATATAAGAAAACTTAGCTTTTCAATTACAAGTTACAATCTTTTATTTTTAGTTTTTCCTATTAAAAATTCTAGTCATAATGGATAATGGATAGCTCGAAACAGTTCCCTTGAAGCAAATTAACAATTTTTGAATCATAAAATTACTTTTTTAAATGCCTTATAAGTGGTTTGTATTAAAAGGAAGCAATACACAGTGCGGCAACATTCCTAATCATAATTAGTATATCCAAAGGAGGATTTATAATAATCATCTGCCCACTGAATGGAGCTATACCTCCACTTTACACTCCAATTTTATGTGAATGTCAACAGACTGACATCCTCTTGTTACAAGGCTGTTGTATTTGTGTGTCAGCTGCATGGACACAGATAACAGAAAGGCTTGTATAAACATGGAGAAAGGCAGTGAATTAGACAGGAAGCATAGTGGAAAGAGAAGCCACCATGCTGAGAGACAGATGAGTAACAGGCAAAGATCTTAGCAAATGTGAAAAAATATGTTCCGTAGAGCATTATGTGGAGCGTTATGGCACTGAGTGAGAGTGGTGGGGGAGAGAGAGAGAGAGAGAAAAACCAACTTCATAAAACTAGATGAGGAAGTGTGGGTTGTGGTGACTCATGGGCGTGGTTGGTTTCTGTGACGTACAGCAAAAAGCTTTGTGGATGATGAGACTTTGGATACATCATTGGACACAAGCCCCTTACAGGATGGATACTAAGGTAAGCATAATGATTTGAAAAAAGACTAATAATCAGAAGGCTGAAGGCTGTTTTGGGTGAAGCCAAGTGGGAAAAGATTGATAGATGATGACAGACAAATGAATGGACATACGGAGAGCAAATGAGAGTGCAACATGTGACAAACAGACAGTCGGCTCAGGCTAGGGAAAAGGAAGGACGCCTGTACAGCCCAGGGGATACAGGCCTCATCTTGACATATGCTCTGGAGTGAAATGAAGATAGGCATGACCTGCTAATCTGAGCTGTCAAAGCTCATGACATCCACAGACATTCACCTGTCACAGTGCTCCAAGCCGGGGGGATGAGCTGCCACCAGGATAGGTCAAAGATTGAGATTCATTTTCTACTCTGGGTTGATTCAAACTAGGTCCTAGGCCTTGACTCCCATCTGTTACCATACTGGTTTCTGCTGTATTCGCTTGACATTCGTTCTCTGTTTAAAATCCTGCAAAACAACTGTTTATTTGTGGGGGTTTTTTTTCAACATTGTAGGCAATATGTTGAGGGGGATGTAGAAGTCTGACTGATCTGGAGCCTGCCATAGGATCTTCATTATGTTAAAAATATTTTGACACATCTTCCAATGCCAAGTTTTAATTGGTGACAGCTTTAAAAAATATGGTGAAGTTGCATCTGCAGTACCACAAAGTTCAGCATGGGTATATGTGGGAGGAATGCACGCACATAATGTGGCCTCCATCACTCATTTTTGGCAAATAAAAACAAGTTTCTCATTGTTTGACTTTCAAAAGCAAGAATCTGTTAGCTGTCATGCTGTGTGAGAAGTGTGGGTGATGAATACTGAGCGTTAAAGCAGGAAGAACAAGTGGCCATGTGGTGCAAAAATCAATGAATACCTTTTCCTGTCTGTTGGATTTGTTCTGTACAGAATGTTCCAGTGTTGCCGCCTCATTCATTCAGGCAGATAATACTGTTGTGCACATTTGCATCATATTCCTGCTCTGACTAAATAGTATCATTACCATAACTAAAGCGGCACTGGATGCCTTTCTTTGTGCTAAAAATCAATTATTTGATCTTGATTGTGTTCATGTACCCCTTAAAAAGTGTATAGATAGCTGTCCTTAAAACGACCAAAGCAGTGTAAAAAACCTGAAAGTACTTCTGAAGTCAAGGTACTTTTCAATTCTGAGAAATGTTCTGACTGAAATATGCTTTTAAAAGTTATTTATTTACTTACTTACTGTCTTTCAGATTTATACAGCATACCTGATACTTTCCTTCTTTGTCACATTAAATGGTAAGTGCAAAAAAAAGAAGAAAAAAAAAACGCTCCTGGTAATGAATCTGCTCACTATGAAGTCATATGTGAACTAAGTTTGATATGAGATCATATAAGTTATATTGAGCAACTGAATACTTCAAATAAGTTATGATGGTAAAAAAAAGTTTGTAGAAGATAAAATGCCACAGAACCAGTAGCAAAGCATTGCGTTGAATAAGGTGCTTCAATCGCAGGATGCAAAGCACATGTTTGCATTTTCCACAAGCAGCACAAAAAGCCACCTCTTCATAATTTTGGATTATGTCATTGTGTAACTACCAATGCAGTAGTGACTAACTGGAAAATGTGTATCTGTCACACGAGGCTTTTTTCAGTTGACAAGCAGACTATTTTAATAACGAGCTTTACTAATTAATATGTACTTTAAGACTCCTTATACATGTGACCTGCGAGACAACCAACACACGAGAAGTAGTTTAAGCTACCACATGGTACTACCCATTCTGCATTAGGATGTGTGTCTTTGTTCCTTTTTTTGTTATTTAAAAGAGGAAGGAAAGATAACTTCTTCTTTTAAATTAGGAAACATGAGTAACATTTAACAAATATTGAATTTGTGAACAAAACTGTAGGCTGACGCAGGACATTAGGAGCCAAGTTGATTGCAAAGTTTAGTACTAAGGGCACCTGTCAATTTACTATTATGTATAAATTTCATCCCTGATGTAGCTAAATTTTTAGGGATAAAAATGGGCTAAAAATTTCAGTTATATCATTTCTTTTAGAAAATGTATTATAGCCTTTTGAAATGTTGTGGAATAGAAGAATAAATAGCTTCACATATAAATATATACATATAAATATAAATATGTCACAGATGTCACAAAAGTGTGATTTTTCATTTCTCTTAACACCAAAATTAGATCCTGCTTGACTTCTCTGGAGAAAACCTGTTTTTACAAGCCAGTGAAATTTCTTGTAATGGTAAATGGATTCTTATCACGAAAAAAATTTAGCTCCCAACCAGGACTTTTTTCAATAATCACATATGTTAAAGAAGGATAGATAATTTTTTAGGAGCATAATGATGAAAAAAAATTCCTGGTCTAAGATCTGACACAGCTGCAGTCCCATTCTCTATTCTACAATCATTTAGCAGATGCTTTTTTCCAAAGTGATAAGAAAATGAGAACAACACAAGCAAGAAATCAAACAATAGGTGACAGCATACTTATGTGACAGTCAGACTGCTGCAAGCTAGGTTGGGCACAGGTGTTATCTTCTATGCTAGAAGCTGATTTTTGTTGTTTGTTTTTCTGTTTGTTTCTATCTGTTCCCCATATCATCTGTGCTGAATTTTCACTGGAGAGAGCTGGATAAATGGCTGGATAAATATTTCCAAGTAGAAGCATGGAACTAAGTGCAGAAATGCACCTTGAACAGCTAAGTCTTTAGCTTGTTATTAAAAGTAGATAAGGACTCTGCAGATCAGACAGAGTTTGACAGTTTGTTCCACCTCTGAGGAACCACAGAGTAGAGTCTAGCTAGTGATTTAGCCCCACATAATGGTGGTGGGAGTAGAAGGTGTCTTTTATTTGTTGAGTGCAACTGCCGAGAGGGAGTGTAGCTCTGGATTGAAGAGCCAAAGTATGCAGGAGCCCTTTGAGTTATTGTTTTGTAAGCCAGAAGCAAAGCTTTGAATTTGATGTGCGCTACACCTTTCCAGTTGCAAGTGAAGCATAATTAGCAGTAGAGTGACATGAGCTCTTTTGGGCTGGTTTAAGACCAAATGTGCTGCTGCATTCTGAACCATCTGCAGAGGTTTTACCGAGCATGCTGGCAGGCCTGCCGGTAAGTAACTGCAGTAGTCAATGCGTGAGATGACTAAAGCCTGGACCAAAAGCTGCTGTGTGTTCTGTCAGGTAGGGTCTGAACCTCCTGATGTTGTACAGAGTAAAACAGCAAGTGCAAGAAACCGAGGCGTAGTGGTTTTTAAAAGTAAATTGGTTGTCCATCACTACACCAAGATTCCAGGCAACAGACATAAACATGAGTGTTAAAGAGTCTAAGTTCACATTTATTGGTGCTTGTAAGGAAGGATTAGCTGGACAGACTGAGTTCAAGACGAAGCTCTCAATTTACCGGTCATTCTATGTCCCCACCCTCACCTATGGTCACGAGCTGTGGGTCGTGACCGAAAGAATGAGATCCCGGGTACAGGCGGCC
>JBAMHV010000006.1:15036973-15057477 GCA_037177535.1 Pseudomugil gertrudae | reverse complement strand
CTCAAAGATAAGCAATTAATTTATTTCTAGGCTATTATTTATTTATTTTTCAAGGACCCCTAAGCTACAGCTCGCGGCCCCCGGGGGTCCAGGGACACCACTTTGAGAATAGTGGCTTTATAGGATCTACCTGAGAGGTAGAATGTGAACCATGAGAGGACAGATCCTGAGATGCTAAGCTCAGATAGAGTGGAGAGGAGAATCTTTTGGTCAAGGATGAGTCAAGGATTTGGTGAGCTGTAAATAATCAGTAACAGACAGAAGAGCAGTTTTAGTTGAGTAGCCTTGCCTAAAAGATTACCCTAAAAGCCCAGACTGATAAGGATCAAACAGTTAAACAAGACAGTTAAACATTATCCTATCATCACTAAAAACAACGCGATCCTATGCTCAGTAACACATTGCATTTTAAAACATCAAAACATAAAGAGAGCAATATATAATGACATCCCAAATCAAGTCCAGTTATTTGTGTTCATTAAAGTAACTAAAATCACCAAATTACTACAACAAAGAGGAGTTATTGTGGAGGTTCAGCACTAATTGGAAGGTGCCGAGTGAGTAGATGGAGAATGACCCTTCTGTCTTGTAGTCTCACTCAACAATATAGCTCTGTTGTAGCCAGAGGTTGCCTCACAGCCCAATTCAAAGGACTACTACTGTGACATAGTCAGTGCATCTGCAGGCCTCTCACTCTGTATTGCACAGCACATTCTGAAGTCTGCCCTCTGTCAGGAGTACACAACAGCATTGTTAGACAAACTCACAGTCATAAACAGCACAGTGCATTGTTTGTCATGTAAAGTGGCCATTTGTGTGTGTTTTTTGGTAAGTTCTTTTTTGGTTATTAAAAACACATTTTTTTCTTGCAGGGTCATGGGCTCAAACTCCCACACCACCAGATCAAAAGGAAACTATGGACAGTGGTGTGGCAGACACTACCAAGACCGTCTCTAGTAAACTTTTCTTAAATCTATTATTCTGTTTATATTTTGTCTAATGATAAAATATCATGGCTTTCAGTTTTGTCTTATGCAACTGGTTTTGTATGCAATAGGCAGAAGTGGGGAAACTGGAGTAACCAGAAATGTTGAAAATACCCTTACCAAAAAAACCACAAACCAACACAATGTCACAATCAACTCAGTCAACACCACCAACTTAGAAGTAAAGACAACGGGTACTGTAATCTGTCATTTGCATCAAATGCATAAAATAAATAACACATAACTTAATTTTAAACATGTTTTTGTCTTTATTCCCTCGTAGCTTTTATTCAGAACAGGACAAAGTCACAAACACAGACCACAACAACTCCAGGTAACAATCTTCCTCCTCATATTCATGTGTTTGAACACCCAGGTGGTGGAGCCATTGAGTTTGGTAACCTCGTAAAAGACTTCCTCTCAAAAACAGGAAAAGACTTGCTACTCTTTCCCTTCACAAATACAGGAAGCAGAGTTTTGATGTAGCGAGAAAATGTGGAATTCCCCATCCATCTTGAAATATGTAAAGGGGTTTTTCACATCTTATGGTACTGGTTGAAATAAAAGAAACTAGAAACTGAAGTGCCAGACAGACATGGTGCTGATACAGTCAGACTAAATTTAATCGTCACTTAAATATTCAGATATTCAATTTAAATTTAAACATGGGAAAGCATCTGAAGTATAATGAGAAATAATAAAGTGTGGAAATACTTAACATTAGGAGTAAATGATATTAGATATCATACACCTAAAATAGACAAAGAAAGATATCTATGATGTGTTTAAAAGAAACCGAATGCTTCATTCTTTTTCTTTTTTGTTGTTGTTGTTTTCACTATCCAGTAACAACTACTCAATTCAAAGCAAAGACAACCACCAAAACCTCAAAACCCATAATCTGGAGTAAGTTCTTCCTACTATTGTCATTTTAAATGTTACAGACATTGTGGTTTTATTCTTTTCTCTGGGCTCATTGATAATATCACAACTCCCTGTCTTCCAAACAAAACTCATGGCGAAGTGGTGGGACAGACTCCCTAATCTCTGCTGTTACCAACAGATTAATGTTTGATTGCCCTTAATACAAAGAAGATAAGATATTTGTCTCCTCATGCTCTGCCAGGTTATCTTAGATACATCATCAAGAGTATGTGAGCAGAGTTGGTAGATTAAGTGCCACCACTGACAAATGCTCTATTGAGATCCTGTTTTTAGTAGCACCTGCAGATGCTTCTTCAGAATGTCTGAACCACAGTTAAACTCATGTTATTAATGTTATATTTTCTTTTTATACCATTTAGATCCAAAGTGGGATGAACCTTTCAATTATGGTAAGAAGCTTCTATAGATTGTGCTTATGTGTTATTACTTGTATCCTACAATATGATTTGTAAGGCAAAATAAATTTATTTGTATAGACCCTTTCATGCTAAAGACAATTCCAAGTATCTCATATTCAGTACCAGGTAACAGTTTGGACACACTTTTCAATTAGATTCAATGGAAAAATGTGTCCAAACTTATGACTGGTATGGTAAAACATTAAAAAATATTACAGCATGGTGTAAAAAAGCAGTAATAAAGTGCATGAAAGATTAAAACATGCAAAGATCATAATGAAATCATGTAAAATAACACAGTTTATTAATGTGATGTATTTTATTTATAAAGTTTCATAGACATTTTGCATTTCTTTATGGAAAAAATTTTGCCCAAAATCCTTCAGAATACAATGCAATACCTGCCTTCTGGCTTTGAATAGATACCAGGCAGCAGAAGATTTCACTACCCACATGATTTGTTATTTTAATGGGCCAAATTAAGACATTTAAATTTGACTTTGTCACGGGTTTGACCTTAAAGGGTTCAATTAAAACCATTAAAAGAAAGCAACAATCTATATTTAAAAATACCATTCAGATATAAGGCATGGGTGCATGATAAAATAAATATTTTTAACCTGAATTGAAAAGCATTTACTTCATTTATTGTATGTGTCCAGATTATCATTCCCTGCGATATGCTGGGCTGGTCATTGCTGCAGTGCTTTTCGTCTTGGGGATAATGGTCATTAGCTGTAAGTATGACAATAACTAGAAGTTTATCTTTTGTTTGTTTTTTGCAATTTATCATCTTTTGTAACATTTAACCTTTAGTGTTTTATTTATTTCCAACTCCAGGTGGGAAAGTCTGCCGGCTGCCCAAGTGTCACAAGAAATCATCAAAGTCAGTATTTACACCCACAGTCTTCAATTAAAACCAATCAATAATTTAATGTGGCTTGACGTTTAATAATCCAAAGTGAGAAAAAATAATGCCCTTTATGCATGAGCTCTAATCTACCTGAATATACTAGTGCCATACTTCTACCACACAGTCTGGAGTCTGCAGTTGAGTCATGTGAATAACTCAGTTTCCAAGCTAGTGCTGTTGCAAACGATCACTCACTTCAGAAATATAACAGCTCGACAGAATGCAGAGTGCGATCTCTGTGAGGATTTATAGATCAAACAGATTCTGATTAAGCTGTTTGTTGAGCAAAACCGTAACAGACCAACATTAAATTATAACTTGTTTCCTTCATTTTTATGTTTGGTAAATATCTTTGGTTGTGGAAATAGGGCTGGGTATTTCAGCAATTTCTTTTTTTCCATAGGTCATATCGAGTAGTCCAAGGATAAGAAGATAGTGATGGATACAAAAATATGCAAGTTACAAACCATAAGTTCATCTGGATGAAAAACCTCTACTAACACCTGGTGGCATGTGTCTGCATGTAGACTGACAAACTTGCATGCTGCATGGTGACTGGCATGAAAGAGTAAATAGCGAAATAAAATATGATGCATGCTAACAAGAGAAAAATAGAGCCATCTTTGTTTTGGTCGTTGAAAACTGTTCTGTTCTAGATAACAAGAATAAGTTGACAAAATTAGACATATTTTGATCACATTATCATCCATGAAAAAATGCTGATTTTAATGACCTTTGCATTTTACCACAGGCTGTCTCACATAGGACTATTAATAAAGATCATAATAATAAAAAACACAACTTTGCACATGTGTGAATCTCTACTGTTTTCTTTCTCTCCTCTTTGAGAATATAAAATGAAGCTGGGTCATTTTCTGCATAATACTTGCAGTCTCAACACAAATAGATGTGTCTAAGCCTCTTAGTGGCTCTGTGCTTGTAAGTGAGTCAAGCCCTAGATTAACCAGCATCCATTGGCACATTATCTTTGCATCCATAAAACATCTGAATTACGCAGACAACAAACTGAAAGACACCGAGCACGTTTCAGAACAAATTTAATGTCAAAATAAACACAGTCAAGAAATCAGCAAAGCTACAAAATATCCAACTGAATTCCTGATTCTAATTACTGTCAGAAGCTGTGCAAACAGAGCCATTGCATAATATACAACCACATTCTGTAACTGTTTTATTATGAGATATCAGAACATCAGTTACAAGAAATCTGATTATCTGATGACAACCCCCAGTATATGTCCTTCCCTCAAAAATACATTAATCTAGATAGAAAAGTGCATATAAATGTAAGTATTTAACATAAAAATATCCTTGTTATGCTGGAGTAAATAAAAACACATTTTTGGCTATTAACAGACTTTCTGCCAAAACCAGACATCACCTTTAAAATGATGATTTAGTCAAATATGGTTTGCTAAATTTAATAAACAATATTCAGCATAAACACACAATAGATCATATTTATAAAAGTGGACAGTGTCTTTGTGTCAGCCATAACAGACTGACACAAAATGTTCGAGTTCCTGCAGACACTACCAGTCATGAGATTGAAATTGTGTCCAAACCTTTTACTGGTAGTGTACTTAACCCTGCAGCAGAAGCAACTCTCAACAGGTACATGCGTTATCAGGACATGAGTAGTGTCACGACAGAGGAGGCTTTTCAAAGGTAACAGAGTGATGTACGGTCACATGTATAAAATAGAGTAAATCCAACATTCTCCTTGGGTTTATGTACACTTGTGTTTACTTTACACTTATTAGAAACATTTGAAGAGAGGGTTTTGCTACACTGATATATTACTATAAAAGCATAATGTAAAGGAGTAAATATTGATATACTGTACATAGCCATGGTTTTTGCCATCTTGAATTAAGAAAAAGAACAGGAGTTGCTTTAATTGATCAGGTCTAAATTACACTGTAATAATAACATTATAGGTTTTGTTTTTAATAAAAGCTATGTGAACATAAGTTAAAATGTAAGGTGAAAGTGATCCAGCATAAAAATAAGAGGTTGACATTCTTTTCTTTTATTTTCTTTTTGTGTTTTTGTTCACTAAGTGGTGTAGATGACAGAGACGGGAAAAAAGCAAGACTGAAATGTTTTGTATTGTAATTGTCAAATAGTTCTTTCCTTGAAATGCTATTACAAAGTGAATGCTTAAAGGCTTATTAAGCAGGGCTACAATCTGAGAAATAACACATGCTGTTATGCTCAGATAATAACAGTAAAACAGTTGCACACATCAAAATCTGATAATATGTCTAATTATATTGAACAACATGAATTTTTAGACAACACTAAAATTGAACACATATATGCAACCTGATGCATAGATGATTGTACTTTATCTTTGCTTTTAGGTGGGGCTGGATTGCAGCCATGTTTTTGTTCCCCGTTGGCAAGATGAGTTGCTGGATTTCGTGGAAGAACAAAATTAAATCTTGCTTTGACAAATCAGATGTTTAGCTCCATTCTGACAGAAGCTGTCAAAAAGTTTCTGTCCTTTTCCACTTAGACCTTTGTCTACAACAAACACACGGCCTTTAAATAAGGTTGTTGATCTAAAAATTACCCAGAACATTACATGGAGCGCTTTATGAACTCTCTATGAACAGGGCTGCCATTTTAACAGTAACTCCAGGTAATTTTACTTTTGTTTTTCCCCAACACCAAGCTTTTTTCTTTTTTTCTGCTGGTGTGGGAAGCATTAATCTAACTCTCCACAGCAATCGTAGAGTCATTTACAACATGCTAAAGTAAAACAAGAGCCTTTCAAAATGAAAAAAAGGGGGTAATGAAAACATCATCGTTCACGGTGGCCGATTCATATGCAGCACCACGTGTGCATGAAGATGTGCTCAGTGGCCATTTCCCCTTGCTTCTATTTTACATAGTTTGGAACGATAGGAAACAGTGCTTTTTTTTCCTTTTTTTCTTATTGTACCTCTTTCCATCACTCCATAAGGGCTGGGAATAGAGGATGTCAGACAAGAAAATACTAGAATAAAGTGAGTGCTGAGCTGGCTTAGAATGGATTAGCATAGTTTGCCTCACTCTGACTATTTCACAGACAGGTCTGTTCCACGTGCACCAAATCAAACGCAAATACAGTTTCTCTGCATAGCTGGTGGGAATAATTTCTTTTCCGAGGGTGTTAGAAAGGATGGGCGGAGAAAAGGGGGGGTTTGGGGATGAGTTCTGGCTGTGCTAAATTATCCATTTTAACAAAAGCAGCTTCAAGCCATTTTCACTGTCTTTGATTTGGATTCCTCAAATAGAATCCAATTAGAAGGTCTGAATGTGCTCTAAATGTCCCAGGCTAAATTGTGTGTACATAAAGTACAAATGGCTGGAACAAAGACAAAAGTGTACAATGGCAAATAGAAAAACATACTGCATATGTTTCATGTGTATATAAAACTGTGGGAGAGAGCAATGAACTGAGCAGTGAGAAGTAAAGAAAGTGTTGCCATGCAAAGTTTAACTGTCCTGAGTAAGAGATAACACGGCATTGCTCCTCTCTTGGCTTTTTGTTATATGGATGCTGCTCTGCAGGGATCTAGATGGTCACTTTCTTGTCCTGTTCAGTAGGCACAGAGTAAATCCTGAGGAGAAAGAAGACAGGCAACAGGATGAGGAAGATGTGGTTAGACAGACTTTCGTTATTTTTAGTTTCTTTCTCAGTTGTTGTAAGAAGAAAATACAAGCAACATCCCTGTGTGGCACAACTCAGGAAACTCCATGTCTGCCTGATTCTGCAGAGCTTTGACAGGTACACTGTGACTGCATCACCTCAAAACACAGCTCATCCCCAGGTGGGACTTATGAACCTGGCAGGGAACTGTTGATCCAACAAGCCAGAGGTTGCTGTGTGATTAAGCCTCTTTTCAACAGAGCGATCATTCAGCACCAAACACTGCTAGAGCTCACTGCAGCCCTGCAAGGCAGCCAGTAATCCTGCAGTGGAATTTAACCCTTGCAGAGTTGGGTGCTCTGTAATGACAGTTCTCCCTTTTCCTGAGGGTCTCTGGAAACCAACCTGAACTCCAAAACCTCTCTGACCCAGGTTGTGTTATTATACCTCATTTTTAGAACAAAAGAAACCAAATACTCTGCAAAAATCCTTCCATGGGCAAATTGCAGTTAAGTGAAAAGTGGAGGTTAAATGCCAAGAGTGACAGTCTGTTAAACTGGTTTGGGCTGTCTGACTACTAGTCGACTGTTGTCAAGAGGCCAAAATCATGTTTATTTGTTTGTCGTAGCTTCAGGTACAGTACAGCTGTGTACTTATTACTCAGTATATGAGGTAAGCTTTGAAACAAGTTGGGTCCTGTGTTTTTGGTCATACAGACCCAGCTGCATCGTCTTAAAGCTATTGTTTATTGGATAGCTGGGGAGTCTTAGCTGTTAGTTTTGGAGGACACAAGCTATTGTACTAATTGTTGTGCAGGTCCAGGCAAGCTCAAATGGGTGGTGATGCTTGTGTTTTTACTTGTGACTGTTTTTTCTAGTATTGATGTTGAGATTTGGGATGAAACGAGGTAGATTAAAAAAAAGGCATTGAAAAGGCTGTTACCAACCAGACTGGTTCTGTCACTAAGCTGCTGACTCAGTGTGAAGTGAAATTTGAATTTCTTAAAAAGACATGCACGAAAAAGCCTAAGAGGGACAATGTGTGTGTTTTCTTGTTGAGTATGACACACAAGTACAAAGAAAAACAAAATGTTATGATGGAATAGATAACGTTTGACCTTACCCTTGCTGCCGACTCTGCATTTGCCGCCTTACTAATAATACGGCTGCAGAAAGGAAAGAAAAAAAAACGAAATAAGGTCATGGTTGAACGAGGGAAAAGTTCATATTTACTTAGGTGTTAACAGCCTCACAAAGCACACAAGCACCACAATGGTGCCCAGCAAGCACTGAAATGCAATACATTTGTCAGCTGAGGCAATGTAAAGCTCACATTTCAATACACTGTGTTTCAAAACAAAGCACTTACCAACTATTGCTATGACTGAGAGAGCCAACACTGTGGCAGCCACAACAATCACAATCAGAGTAACCGGATCTAAAAGACAAGACATACAAGTTTAGCTTTAGGTCGGTTTATTCAGCAAAACTGGACATTTACCTTAATATGGCTCGTGTATAAAGTAAAAAAATAAAATACTTGATAAAACCATTTTGATGCGAAACATAATCTCACCTGAGGCTTCATCCACACCTGTAGCTCTTTCTTCATTTGCGCGAGACACACCTGTTGAGACTAAGTGAAGAGAAGAAAACTAGTTGTGAAATTTCTACAGAATTTGATATGTCACCTTTACCGTAACGCTCTGCTCTTTACAAGAAAACTCTGCAATTATGTGATAAGTTTTACAAACAGAGCAAGAGTCCTGGGGCTTTCGTAAGAATGGCAACCATTTGTAAAGATGCTCTTTCTCCGCCTGCCTGCGTGCTGCAGCCCTGCTGCAGATCTGTAATTCTATCAAATGTCAATCAACGTGAAGATGAGGAGTGACAGAGATGCGTGGAGAGAGAATGAGAATGCCAATGTTGATTAGATGACTGGCAGTATGGTGGAGATGTCAACATGTTCATTGGCCTTTCAGCAGAATCCACAGGGCTCCTCCAGAGAGCTAATTGATTCCATTCAGGGTTTAATAGTAAGGGGGAGGGAAAAGCCAACAGAGACCACAGCTTTTCACATATCTCACTGGACTGGAACACCTTGTATACAATGCTGACTTGCTGACAGTAATTAGGGGCCATAACCTTCACATGCTGTCCTCTGGGCAGCTGTCATTACAGTGTTTGTTCTTATGACACAGAAGAAACTGCACAATTCAAGTCTCAAGTCTGCTGATAGGACATAAGAAGCTTACCTTTCTTTTGCACGAAATCCTCATCATCTATTTCTGTCAAAGGAAAAGAAACCAGATGCTTATAAAGACATGGCAAAAACACAAAGTGTCAGCAGTTTCAAACAATATAATTTATTTTATTGTGCAGCAGTCAAGAGATACAGCAGTTCAAAACTTTAAGCAATGCAATTGATTGGTTGTTTTATGAAGTCTGGGTAAGGCAAAAAGGTTTGAAAGTAAAAAGCTTAAAATCATAAGTAAGAATTGATTTTTTGCACATCAAGACAATGTAAAACCTGTATAAAAATAAACTGAGGGCAATAACAAAACAGATGTTTGGTTATATTTACAGTATATTTGGCATAAATTGTCTCCTTGGGTGCGTTTAAATGCTTAAGCATAGGCATGACAAAGGTTCTATGAATTGTGTGCCCTATGTTCTGATCCAGGGGAATGGAAATAGAAAACTTTACATAAAACCAATGGTTCCAGTAAGTAGTCAGATGATTATATAGCACCTGGTATACGTTAAGAGTCCTTTTTTTCTCCCACAAATAAATACAAAGTACACTTGTTGTTTCAGTTGAAGTAAATGCTTAAGCTTAACAAATACAAGTGTATTCATGTGCCAGAGATTTTAATTCCTAAATTGATGTGATGCAAGAACATGTTACTATTTATGTGGTGTTCTTCTGAAACAATGATAAAAAGCAAAGAACTGAGCATAAGTTAGTAAAAGGTTTCCTTCAAAGCTGCTGTTTTACTTCAATTTTCCAAATGTATTTATTGCATACCGTAATCAGCTGAACCTTCAAAATCTTTTGAAGCTGCTGTGGAAAAAAACAGAATAATGAGATTTGATGTAGTTTTACTATATTAACATGAACACAGTACTACAGAGGGTTTATACATGGAGATATTTTGTGTTCTTTTTTCTGACTCATCTTTTTACCAAGCCGCTATAACCTTCTTTGCTTATGGTTGTGTTTTCATTCATTTCTGTGCCAAGAAGGTACAATTATTTTGTGGGTTACTTTGCTTCATCATATTTTGTGTTGAATAGAAGTACAGATATTTTTTTATTCCCATTTGGGTTGTTAAGAAATTGTAATGCAGGTGCATAAATTAATCTTGCCACATGCGGCCAGTGCACATATGTAGGTAGAAACAGCTTGATGCAGGGATGCAAAGACCCTGATTAGATGTTTCACCTGAAAGCGTCAGATGAGAACATACCAGCTGCAGTTGGCAGTAGTAGCAGCAGACACAGGAACAGCAATCGCATCATCTTCAAATGCTGCAGGGGAAAAAATACCCAGGTTAAAAACATCTACTATTAATATTGTAATGTAAGAGAAATCTTGATGATTTGGTTTAGAGATGGGCTAAGACGGAAAGCAGAAACTATCTAATATCGTGTCTTGGCTGGTGTTTTGAGTTTCAGCATCACACTTTGCTAGTCAGTGGAAAACTACAAACTCCTAGCCAACCAGTGCTTGCATCATGTTAACTGGTTTATGATCAAACATGCTACAGTAGATTGTAACCTGAGATTGGTGGCAAGGTCAGAAAGATAATTTTCCCCATAATGCTCAGCAGAAAACCAGTTTAAGAAATTCTCTTGCACTCAGCCAGCAACAAATGTCTACTCAACATTTTCCCTCCCCGTGGAAAGCCTGTCAGTTACGCAAGTCAAATTTTCCATAAATTTCCTGCATGCAAAACAAAATTGCATCAAGTAAATCTGGTTTGCTATTTCTCTCTTATCAAGTACAAATTGGTCTCATTTTTTTTTTGGAAAAGAAAACATGAGTTCCATTTAATGTGGACCATACAATATGTACCACATCTGTAGATTTACTTTTATTAGTGAGACCCATGAAGACTGCAATTGTTTTTTCTGTGTTTCTTATCTGTGTTGTTTCATTATACTTAAGAAAAAAAAACTACAAACTTCCTCATGGCACAAGGCCCAAAATTAAAGCCAACCCCCCCTTCCTTATTACAGCAAATAGATGTGAAACACAGATGTTCTTACCACGGCAAACAAAGCGGCAGCTGTTTTTAACACAATGTGGATGTTGGTATTTTTAAATGGGGAATCATGAGAATGACCTCCCTCCCAGTGGAGTTCCCAGATGAAGACTTCTTGTACAGGCTCAGCCTTTGACATTGGCTTGAAATCAGGAACCAATACCCACTCATGTTTGATCGTGAACAAAGAAAGAACTCTCCCACTGAACTTTTTGCCACATGCAGGCACCTTCTCATTGTTAGCCATGACCATTGTGTCCCTGCTTCCTCTGTCATTAATGACTCTGCGTAAACAATTACAGTAATTGCATTGGGACTCCGAGGGACAACAGCAATCCTATAGACACCCTCCTCACACTCCAATAAAAAGTCACCAACCTCCATCTTTTTACATCAGTTTGAGGAAGTGCAATACTACAAGTAGAACAGTCAAAGCTAAATATGGAGAAGAAGTGAGAAATTAAACTAGTAAGCATCACTTCTGTCTTTTGGTAATGATTATTGATTGTTTATGCAAAATGTAATTTTAAAAATAAACCTGTCAAGTACTGTAACTGATTAATTTTAAAGACAAATATCTGTCATGCTGGGCTACATAGACATGGGTACAAACCAGTCTACAGGATTATCTTCACGCTAAAATCAAGAACTATTTTCGCTGATACTGTTGGGAGAAAGATGTTAATCACTCAGCCGAGGCTGATTGGAAGCGGATTGTAGTGTGTGTGGGCTGTTTTGGCCTCTTGAATAGCTGAAGTAAATCTCCAAATGCATCCAACCTAAGAAGCTGCAAATAAAAGCCCCTTCTGTATCCAATTTGCTTTTCAACATTGCTTTGGGTGAAATAATAAGCTGATCCAATTTGCAAATATTTATCTACCCAGTCCACTGCTCCTGTATCCAAATGACTCCTGACGCTTGTATTATTTTTCAAATTGGGTAATATATTCTTGTACATTTGAATTTGGTCTTTCCTACCAAAACCCAATTTGCGACATATAATAACCTGCAGCATACTCATAAAGCAGACATGCCAGCTGCCTTCAGGCTATGAGATCATAAACAGTAAATGAAGAAATCAACAAATCATGGAAGTATAGTGCTCCTCTGCAAGACAGAAATATAGAGTACTTTTGCTAGTTGTTTCTGTTCCACTTGCTCCAGTGCAACAATGTAGTTTTCCACAGAAAAGAATAACACCACACCTGTCTGAAACCAAGTACACTCCGTAGTTCTCCATGTCATGCAGTCATATGTGCTTTTACAGATAACAACTCTGCTCAAACACAACCAGGACTGTCAGCAGCAATAATCACTAGAATCTAAAGATAACAGAATTTCTGCAGTGCAGAAATTATAAACTGTTTCAGAAAAATAAGCACAATAATAATAATATGAAGCAGTACAATGACTAGGTGTTTTCTTTTTTAATGCCATTCATTTTTTTAAAGTGTACACTTCTAAACAATACACAAACGTTCATTTCAAAATATTGATTCTGCTCTGCCATCTCTGCAGATATTTTTCATTTAATTGAGGTTAATTTAAATTATATTTACACAACACACTGCTGTCCCATTCAGGCAACAACTACAAGGAAGCCAAAAGTAAAACTACAACTAATAAGTCAAACTCACCTCAGTCAATGTTGTGCATACCAGTGAGCAGTCCATAACAGATCAACAGTAAGTACAACAATGATAAGGTGCTGTATCCTCAACAAATAGTTTGAGGCAGAGTTTTTAAAGCATGGGGCCGGTGCAATCAACAGCTAAGAGGATGTGAGTTTGTTTGACAATGACACGCTGACGTCTTGGAAACCCATATCCTGTACTTGCATGCCTCCTCTGAATGTGTGTAAAAAATAAAGAGCCTGTGAACATTCATTGTATCACAGCAGCAGTATCCACTGTTCTACTGTTCGCCAAACTATCAACAATCAGATTAAATACATACAGGACTCAGAACACGTACAGCTCAGATTTACCTGTTATCAGATGCAGACAAAGCTGTTCTTCTTTGTTATGTTAACAACACTATCACCAGAACTGCCGCAGCCAAACTGAGGGTTTAGGCAGCTGAATTTTTTTTTTAATTCCCCATATAATTAGTTGGTTGCATACAAAGTTACACTTTAGCAAAACAAAGAAAGTCCCCGATCAGCTCAGCAAATGACATAGAAATGACACACAACAGGAAGTGAGCTATTCGGGTACTTGTGCATTGTAAGCCATTTTTAACCCACCTGTTTCTTTTAGCATGTCAGCAGCCTATTCCAATGAAACAGAGTTACTGACACTGACTCACTAACGGTACTAAAAGATTACGCATAAAACTAACCACAGAAAGGTTAATTTCTTGAATATAGGTGTGGTCATATCAGACCATTAGTTACATTACAGATTTCTGTTACTTACCCTCACAGGTAAAAGACATATTCTGTCCAAATAGTGTACTTGGTGAATATAAAGATTTTCTAATCATATTCTTCTGCTTCTCTCTTCATTTCTACCCTGAGAAGTTGCACACTGACTCACTGCTTTTGCAGGCCTGTCAATCAGTTAGAGGCAGTGCAGTCGTTAACAGGAAAAGTTTTCTGCTGCTGCTCCCGAATAGCCCACATTAAGAGAGCAATTTTATTTTCACCTACCAGGGAACTTTACAGCCAACTCATTTGGTACAAAACATGCCTCTCAGTAGTTGGTTCTTAGTCGAGTTGTTACCAAAGAGGAAAATACCTTTCCTCTCTGTTTATGACAGCTTTCAAGACTGTTTCTTGAAACCAGGTCTACAATACTGAATAAGATCTGTTTTTTGCAGTTTACTTAAACAGTACATTCCTATAAAATGAATGTTGATTTACGATGACAGCAGCATTTTACAATCAAAACATTTCAATACTGCATAACAGGTTCATACAGTATGTGCTGTCCCAAGCACAGGTGTGCAAATATGTCCTCACTGCGTGTGTTGCTTCTTCCACAAGCCCAGCAATGTACTTTTAAAGATGTTTATTGACTGTCATAAAAAAAGTTGAGTAGCTTAGTTGCTCTGTCCTTGCAAGTTATCATATAAGGCATTAAAGCTACAAGACATTAATTTAAATCCCTTTTGCACAAATACCAGGATAGTGCGATTATCTTGTCAGTATGTTATTCCTTTTTCCCACTGAAGTTGCTTCTGCTGTTCTTCTGTCTACACACACATACATACACACACACAACAAGCAAGTGACCTATAAGTATGTTTCCCACAGTGGTGTAACATAAGATAGCCATCTGTACCTTGTTACAGTAGCATGCATCACACCAACCATCAGTTTGCACAGTTACAACATGATCGTTTAACATTGTATATTAAGTTTCAACATTGTTATGCATTGAAACCCGCAGCTCAAATACATAAACCTAAAGTTAAACACCACAATATTATGAAGCATGTGCTTAAATGACAGAAATGTACTCACGTTCAAATGAGCTGTTGTTCACAGGTATTTCGGTACGCTGTTGGTATGTTGTTGCTCCCACTCTAAGATCCTCTCTGTCATGGAAACTGCCAGTGTTTGCGCACATTAATACAGGTGTACTCAGTAAAGATCCTGAGACTGTTCGTCATTGGCTGCTGAGCTTGTTGAAATACGACACCAGCCTTCTTATCAGTCCTACGAATGAGTTTGCTGTGTGAATTATGAAACTTGCTCTCTGCTCCCAGTAAGTAAACGTGCAGTAAAATTTGTTTTTGTTACTGTAAAGGTTGTTCATCTGTCTATGTCTGCACTCATATACACATTTTCCATAGTTGAAATGCAGGAGTATATTCAAATAGTTTGTATTAAATAAAAATTCTAACAGATTGGTTTTTTTTGTTTGTTTTTTGTCCTCTGCAGGCTTGTCTGAGGTCAATCCTAGTGTGTTGGTTCTGACACTGTCTCTTATTTATGGCCTACAGCTAATGTTACACATAAAATAGCCATAACAGCCACTGATACTGGGACAAGTTTCTGAAGATTTGAAAAGATAATGGCTTCATACTTCAAATTTCCTCCCTCATTAGCAACCTAAAGACAATTCACCTGCATTGGCTTGTGGAAATTACCCCTGATCTCTACAGGTTGTTATTATTCTTACCTTATGCTAGTCAGACTGACTGTGACCACAGCCTTCCTAATATTCAGCACATCTCTAACCAGACTGCTGTCAGCCTGATGGAGATCTTCAGCTCAGACCACAAGACATCTGTGGATATCATCCTCTCAGGGAAAAGGTTTTTTTAAAAGCACCCTGGGGTAATGCCCTTAAGCTGCAGTACATAAAAGAGTACCACAGAGTGTTCACCCCAAGAGTGGTTCCCTCTTTACTGGCTCATAGTTAAACTCCCACGAAGCTGTCTGTCTGTAAAGATTTATTGAACTGAATCCATCGTCTCAGTTCTGATCTTGGAGTCAGAAATGGCAGCTTGGTGGAAAAATGTGCCTCCATTGTAATGACAATCTTAGTTAGGATCAAATTAAAATGGTTTAACTCAACAAGTTTCCTTTGGATATCAGAATTGACAGCATCCTGATGCTCTTTGGATAGCATCTGCCATATATTACTTACATTTTTCCAGATGACAAACATAAATATGATTAATTAGAGATGCTAACCACCATACTGAAAACCTGTGAATGCATAAAAACTCTTTTATTTAAACCAAAATCTCTGCTCATTGAAAAGTTTTTTAAAAATTGTCTGTACTGGATGAGTTCATCACAAGTTTGATGGAGAACACTAAAGCCTACAGTACAGGAAAATTATAAATACACTTTAGTTCAAACAACCTGTTCATAGTTCAAATGTCTCTATTCCATTACAGAAGGATTAAGCCAGAGTATATTTAGATGGTCTTCTGTCTCTATAATCTACAGCAATGCACTAAAGCATCATGGACTTTAGCTTGCGATAAGAACTTATCTAAATTAAATCGAAAATTCATTTAGCTGCTTGTTTGCATAGTTGATTCATACCTGAATATTGATTGATGAACTAAATTGGATCCTGCATCTTGTTCTGTAGAGTAGGAGAGAGGACACATCTCAGTCTATTCTCATGAAATTGGGAATAGGATCCTTTTTTAGTGTAAATGCAAACTACAAGAACATTAGAGCTACTTTCAGTTACCGGTACTCTAAATTTGGCCATCAGATCAGCTGTGAACAGTGCAACAGTTTAGAGCAGGGGTCCCCAACCCCCGGGCCGCAGACCGGTAACGGTCCGTGGGTCATTTGGTGCTGGGCCACACAGAAAGAATAAATAACTCACATTACTTCCGTATTATTTATTTCGGAACCTAAAAGATGTTTTATTCTAAAAATTACCCGATTCTCTGTTATATCCGTCTATGTCACTCTTGACGCCGATCACAGCACTCTTCTCGATGATAGGTTACCGCTAAAACGAAACCCAGGAGCTAGCAAAATGAGTAAAAAACAAACGTCTTTGGAAAGTTTCTTCCTTAAAAGTATGTTCCAGACAACAACTCTTCTGGTGTTCTGGATTAAAGTCATGGCTAAATACCCTGAGATCACCACAACAGCACTGAAAACACTGTTGCCATTTCCGACATCCTACCTGTGTGAAGCAGGGTTTTCTGCAGTGACCAAAACAAAATTACGAAGTAGACTGGACATAAGCCACACATTTCGAGTGTCATTTTCTCCTATTACCCCTAGATAGGACTGCCTGGTTGCAGAAAAACAAGCTCAGGGTTGCCACTGATTCAGCATTGTGGTGAGTTGTATTTTTAATGTGCTTTGCTGTGTATCTTATTTTGAAGGCAGGTTTAAGCGTTACCATAGTGACCAGAGAGCATTGCGGACAGAGAGGATGTTACGCGTGTGTTTATTATTATGTTTACAAAATATCCCAGTTTTCATGCAGGTCATTTTATATTATTTTGTTGTATTTATCCGCCACACCTTAAAGGCCAGTCCCTGAAAATATTGTCTGACATTAAACCGGTCTGTGGGGCAACAAAGGTTGGGGACACCTAGTTTAGAGGTTAAGACTAAATTAAATCAATTATAATAATTAAATAACTTTAGGTTATATAGTAACTGATGAACTTACAATACCATTAATATCCTTGGTTTGCAAAGTGTGTGTATATTACTTTTAGTTTTTACTGCAAACACTGCTTGCTTTATTTGATGGGTTGTTTCTGCTTTTTCCATCTGTGTTGACATATGATTATGGATATTAAGTAGGTTTAATGTTATATATTGTGCATTTTCAGGACAAAGTGGCATAGCTGATTTAGATGGATTGAGAAAAAAATAGGATAGGCTAGAATAAGCATTTGCTTTTTTGTTTGGTTATTTATGTATTTATTTTGATTTGGTGTTGACTGCAGTGGTGTGTATCAACAAAAAATAAATAAACTAACTAAACTAAATTTTAGTGTTATTGCGTTCAGTTCTCAAGTCCTTACTGTTGAAATGCTAAGGATTTTCTTCCTGAGCTGATGTGTGAGCTTTAAAGTAGAAGTAGTTTTCATGGATGAGCACTGGACAAAAAGTGTCATTGAAATGTTCCAGAATACAGCTGAGCCACAAGGCTTTTTTAATAACTGAGTTCATTATCTCAGTTTTGGCAATCAGACTGTGCCATGTCAGATTTTGTTGATTTATGTTGTTGTGTGTTGAAGAAATGTGCGCCAAGGAGAATGAACATAGGACGAAACCATTTTCAAATCTTTATGCTCATCAAGTAAAACCTCTAATCAAATTGTCTGGCTGACTTTCTTCTCAGTGTTTCTTTTATAGTTCCAGGTTTTCACTGAGGGTGCTGTGCTCCAAGTCCCATGTACAACAAATCCACTTAGACTTAAATGTAAATGAATGCTGTCTCCCCAAATCTGTTTTTACATAACGGCTGTGATACAAACCAAACTATCCATCCATCCATCCATTTCTACCACTTTTTCCCTGAACTGGGTCGCAGGGGGTGGGGTGGGGGGTGCTGGAGCCAATCCCAGCTTGGCGGGGTACACCCTGGACAGGTTGCCAGTTCATCACAGGGTCACAAACCAAACTATTTGGATGCATTTGCATTGTTAAGAGGAAATCCATGACGCATTTTACCCCGATGAGCACTGACAGCAGTGCTGTCTGTAAGGCTGCGGCTGTTTGTTTTGTTAAATTTAAAGAAACAAGCTGGTACTGATGAGCATGTTGCAGTTTTATTCTGTCAAATCAAAATGACTTTACATTGATCTGAGTATATACAGTTATGTTTGACACCAAGTTTGTCAGAAGGAGGTCTGCCAGCTGTTACTTTGGGTTTCTAATGTAAACATTATATGTGATAGAACCACTTTCAGTCTTCTAGTTTGCAGGATCTTCTTCTTTTTGCAAAGAACTCTACTATCCTGAGAGTGCAACTGCAGGAGAGTCTTGCTGCCATATGGAGGATGTATTAGTGATATACAAAAAAAAACAAAACATTTAGCTTGATGGTATATGTCAACGTAATATCCTTTTGCATGACAGGAAGCAGGGTTTTTCAACAGAGCATTGCATTGTAACAGCATGATCAGTGTTCTTTACTTTAGCTGTCAGTGGTTATAATGCAGCTGATCAATAGCAACCCATTTACAAATACAGGCTGATTAATGTGCCGTTAATCGTAAGCTTTCACACTTAGATAACTCAATTTTCCAGTTTGGTGCAGTTCTGATGGTTTTACCCAGTTCCCTGTCCAGTCTTTTCACATACAACCCTTTTGTGATCAAAGAGGTTGTTCTAACTAAAATTAGGACTAATTTGACTGAGCTACACCTTCTATATGAAAATATGTTCCTAGTGTGAAAAAAGACTGAATGGTTTTGTTTGAGTGACATTAAACCTGCAGAAATAACATCAATTTTAATTTCCTTCTTGATTTTCCTTGCTGCAGTGGGAAAAACATTATATTCAGCATACATTGTGGCTCAAAAGATGTTCAGCCTTTGACAACTTCACACACTTGAGTAAGAATATTATAAGAAATTAGTTCACAACCTCTCTGCAGACCCAGTTATAAACACAGGTGGTGCCCCAGCTGAGCAAAACAAGTGGTTTTGTTATTGCATGCACTGCCGCTAACATGACTCATTAATTTCTTGGCCAAACCTACTTATGCCTCACCTGTACCTGTGACAGATGATTAATTACTAAGTCTTTTGCCTTTGTGTTATCCTTGGTTGTTTGTTTGCTTGCTTGGTGTTCAGTGAACAGTTGAGTAATGCACCCAATGACTCACTACTCTCTGTCAACTGGGGCATGAGCTGAGGGATGCCCCAAGCGATCTAACAGCTTCCACCATGAGCTATGAGTATGCCTTATGTGCTAAGGGGGAGAGCTACACCCTTAATGATACTTGGGGCGAGCCAGTAAAGGGAGGCATAGCTGGTTTTGCTGGATTGGGTGACAATTATTCACAAGTAAACTGTTGCTCGATCAGGTCCACTGCAACACTGGCCTTACTATATAAAATTTTGAATATCATCTTATTTATTCATACGATAAGTTGCATCTTTGTCCATGGTGCAAAGATGTGGCTTTAGTGCCCTTTCTCCAGTTATTTCCTCTTAAGCTGAGCTGCATAACATATTATTGAATTGTCCATTATGTTCCATAAATTCATGAAAAAACAGTAAATTAGCATTATCAGGTAAGAAAATGTATTTACATCCTGACATTTATCTTGTTCAAGAAGTTTAATTTGGTCAAAGATTCTATCATTCATGTAGCCAAAGGTAAAATAATTTTCAAAGACAACTCTGTTGGGGTATTTTAGAATAAAAGAAGTCGTGCTATCTTAGCTTCACTGAGATAGCACACAGAAAAACATGTTTAGGATTTCTTTTCATGAAAATGGCAGAGAATGGATCTCTTCCAGGCGTTGTGTTGTGAAGATTCATCAAAATGACTTGTTTATGGTTGAGGAACAGATTATCCAAGGGTAGCACATCTTTTCACATACTGTCACTGCTACTACTGATAAAATACATTTCAACAGTGTGGATAAAGTATAACTATCTGTGTCTGTAACTGGAAAGTTTGTGAGCAGAAAACTCACCGTGGATCTGTTTGTAGAGACTTTCGCCGTTGTTAGTCTGTTTAGTAGCCATGAATTACACTTCCTGCATGAGTCCTTATAGTTCCTACAAAATCATTTCTACCTGTGCTGAGCAAACCTACCTGAGCAAATGGTTCAGGGACACATTTAATTCATTTCATTTTATAGTCTCACATTGGTTTTATAATTTCTGATCAACTGGCAGAACTCTACAGTGGATGACCAAACCACACGGT
>JBAMHV010000006.1:14996660-15026260 GCA_037177535.1 Pseudomugil gertrudae | reverse complement strand
TGGATGGATGGATGGATGGATGGATGGATGGATGGATGGATGGATGGATGGATGGATGGATGGATGGATGGATGGAGTTGATACAACAGAAACTATTTACCCAGCTTAAGAATTGAGATCTGCTTTGACACCCCTTTTGGGAGTTTTTGCATCATCTTATGTGATGTCAGGATGTCAGTACAGAGGGTTTTAACTTGAATTTTTATGGAGTTTTTGCAGGCATCAGCTTTTCTAGACTTTTTTTCAAATCCACAGATCATCAGCTGCCAGATGAGAACCCAAGTCAAAGGTGCAATAACTTCTCTACAGATTTTAATTGACATAAACTACATTGCTTCATGAACATTTCTGGTGTTTTGTCCTTATTTACTCATTGTGGCATCCCATTGGGGAATCTATGTTCTGTGTGTGTGTCCACTGCTCATTTAGCCATAAATGTTGTCTCTGTCACGTGATGTAAAACAGGACAAATCAATGGTCACTCTGAACCTCTGTGGAGGGGCTGTGTTTGAATCAGAGCTAGAGATTGGTGTTGACACAGTGACAGGCAAATGGGCCTTTGGTAATCATCCAAATGATGTGGTCACTATGGCAACCAGTATGAACAACTCAAACATTTCTGTCACGTCATGGGACCTTGATTTCCCTTGCTGGGAAATTTTACACAATAGCACATTCTAAATCTCTGATTAACAATCACCTTACCAAGGATTTATTTTATAAGTGTTTATAATTTTATCTATTAATTTTTTTAGTTCTTGTTTTAAAATGATATAGCAGTGTCTTTTAGGTTCAATTAAATGTTCAAATTAATATTGCTAATTTTGATGGACATAATTAAAAACCATATTCTGTGTGACAACTTTACATAAGTTCACATGAGCAGCCGTCTTACAACTGAGGCCAGTGCGGCTGTTGAAATAAGGTTATATCTGAGCAATGTGGATCAGGCTGTAACAAAAACTTTAACAAGGGCACACCTTTATCAAATTCAGCTAAACAATATGCCCACAATAACTAAAATAAGCTTCCTGCCCAGCCCAAGATCATAAGAACACCAACTAAATATTTGAGCTTTTAGTCTATATTTTTAGAAAACTCTAATGTAAACTTTTATAAGCCAAGTTATATTTACCTTCTCTGTTCAGAATTCTTGTTGCAGCCTCTGCTACACACTGTTATTCTTTGGATGGCAAATTAAGCCAACAGAATCCGCCCATTTAAACCAGCTACTGCCATTCTGAAGTGATGTTGGTTAAATGTTTGATATGTATCCATTCTTTAGAAGCATTCTCCCATTTTATCAGCTGAACATAGACGATGAGCATGAATTGCCTTAAAGAACACAGAGTAGAAAGTGGAACGAAAGTCGGATTTATTTGTTCAAAAGGTACCAATATGTGCATGTGTAACTGACAAAATGCTCTCAAGACATGAAACATTATAAGCATAACATCTCATTTTATCAAAATGATGGAGAAATTTCAAAATCACCATGCTTACAGTGAGGTTTTCTGAAAGTGGTACAAAAAAATTTTACTTTTCAAACACAAACATTCATCAAACTAGACTGCTTGATTTAAAAATTTAAGTTGTATAAAAAAATAAGTTAACTGTCATGTTTTTAAGTCTTTCTCAATCCCAAACTTCACTCAGGAATATCACGTGGCACAGAGGAATAACTAGAACAACTACAAACTCTAGAATAACTCAAAAAGTTTAGACCTCTACCAAGCCAATATCTTTTTTCCATTGATTGTGAGCATTAGTTTTGACTTAGAATCTCTGATAGCAAAATGATCCCGCTTTTCCCATTGTTAAAAAATCATTTAAAATTCCTGGATTTAGGAGGGGAGCAAGACCACCCCATAAGCTGAATCACAGTTGCCTTCAGCTAAATCTGTTCATGACGGTTGAGCTATGTTGCTCACAGACAGAGCACAAATGCACATGACAAAATAGATAATAACAGCAACAAAAATAATAAAAATTATCATCATTATCATCATTGATATCATAAAACTGTTTTATATGCAGTTTTATATTACAAATGTAACTAAAAATGACAGAAATACAATTAAATACATTTCTATATCCAGCTAAAATCTGCATAGAAAAAGAAAATTAAGTTAAATTAAGTTTCTGTCTTGGGATTACTAAAATATTTTACTATTAAAGAAAATAAGCATAAAGGCAACATAATTACTGGAATAAATGATCGGAAAAACATATGATAAGGTGTGTTACAGAAATATTAATCATTCCTTGCATACATGCAGTTTTTATTTAACTTTACACCTATGTCAACACATAACAGGACCTGAAGGTTATTGCAAAGATCTGCCTGTGTTTGTTTTAGAGGAAGGGTATTGTTAGGCTATGAAGTTCTTTCATTGGTCAGTGATTTTTTTTCTCCTGTTCAATGATGTATAAAAGGATGGATGGATTAAAAAAAAGTACATGCATGCTTATTTGCAGGTTAGTGCTGAAAGTGAGACTTTGTGATATTTTGTCAATGTATACTTGGGTTTTATGTAAAGTGATTTCTAAGCAATTTGATGACTGTCTAAAATGACTTTCTCTTTCGTTCTATATTTCAGTCATGGGAACCCTACTGCTCATTTGTGCTTTGGGGACTTTAATGAGTTGTAAGTTCATATTTTATAATTCCTTTGTGGCAATCACTGCAATCACGGGTTGTTTATAAGTTCTTATCAAAGATGTTGACAAGAATTTTGGACCACTGCTCATCAGCAAAGTGCTCTGGTTTGTCTGGCACCGTTTTCTTTTTCTTTTTTACTATTAGTTTTTTTTCACTCAATTCAATTCAAAAGCAATTTCATATTTCACTGTAATTTATTACATTAATATGAATCATTACTTCTTTCAGTTTCTAGTAAATTGAGTAACTTTTGTGAATTTGACCATTTTTTAAGGGTATTAATCCATTTGAGAACAACCATATAGGTTGTTGAGCTACATTGCAGGGTCTGATGTGACAGTAGCAAAATATTAAACAAGAAAATGAGAGAATAAAGTGTACAATCATAAACATTTGAATTTGCTCTTGCTGGAAATTACATTTACCTGTACCTGATATTGAGTTACAACTATAACAGCTGAATGGCTAACACAAGAGTATATTTTCTTAGAGCTCTGGCTGAGTGATCTTTTCACAGCAGAAAGGTGGATGTAAATAATATTATTCGGCCATTTTATGTCTACTCGAGGTACTTATTAAGTACAATCTGGACAATTGAGAAACAATCCAAAAAGTGATGAAACAGAAAAACAGTCAATGTATTACTGGGTAGCCATCATCTTTTTCACAAAGAAAAATATCATTTTTTTTCAGCTGCTCCCTCTTTGGTGTCATCTTGTTTCTTTTTCGTACAGTTTCTTTTGTGTGCTATGCAATAAGTCTTATGCCAACTTTTATTTTGTATTGCCAGTGGAGGAATGCTTTGATTGCCTTGAAACAAACAGTCTATATAATTTACAAATGCTTTTCTAACATATTTTTGAACAGGCACTCTTTGTTTCTACTGCCCAGTTGTGTCTGACTTCATCATTCTAGTTAATATTTAAATAAAAGTAAAAAACTTTTCACCATGATTTTCTCTTCTTGTGTCTTAGGTCCATTTAGCACTGGCATGCCAGGGAGGGAGTTTGCCCTGTCTTTCATGCAGAATTATGCTGAAAACTATGGCAGTCCTCAATTTCAGCTATATATCACAGCTGTTAATGCTAATACAAAAGTGACAGTGCAAGTGCCTCCTTTGAACTTCAAGCAAGAAAACAATCTGAAAGCAGGAGAAGGGGCAATCATCAGTGTTCCTATTAGTGTTGAGATGTACGGCTGCCAAAAGTCTCCCAACACAGTGCGCATTGAAGCCTCAGCAGATGTGTCTGTAACCTCCCTTAACTACAAGCTATACACAGCCGACACCTCTGTGGTATATCCAACCTCTATGTGGGGCACAGAATACTTCATCTTCACTCCTCCTGGATCTCCATATGGCTCCTTCAAAGAGTTTGCTGTGACAAACGGAAAGCAGAGAAACAAAGTGGAGATTATCCCCGCCGGGCCAATCACATTCCAGGGCCATGTCTACAGAAAAGACTCTACCATGACAGTAGATCTCGAGCCGTATGAGAGCATCCAGCTACAGAGCTTTTATGATCTGTCTGGCAGTAGAGTTTCCTCCCAGAACCCTGTTGCTGTTTTCACGGGGCACACTTGTACCTGGCGTTTCTCAAAATGCAACCATGTTTATGAGCAGCTTCTGCCAGTGAGCAGCTGGGGAACCAGCTTTCTCATTCCTCCTCTGAGCTTCCAGAAAGAATTTGATACTGTTTACCTCTTGGCCTCTCAGCCCACCCAAGTCCAGGTCAACAAAGGCAAGAGTAGTAATAACTTCAGTTTCTCTAAGGGAGAAGTGAAGACGATTGACTACCGTGATCATGAGACATTGTTTATTAAGGCTGATCGTGGCATTCAAGTTCTCCTACTATTCAACGGAGTCGAAAGCGGCTGGTACCAGTTCTACGACCCATTTTTGACTACCATTATGTCCACAGATCGTTTCTGTTCCTCTTACTCACTAGAGGCAATTGGAGGTTTTGAAAACAAAGCCCTGATTGTTGCACAAACCAGCGCAACAGCAATACTGAAGTTTGACAGTGAAACCTTGCCAAAAAGTGCTCAATGGGAAAACATTAGAGGAACAGATTTCTCCTGGACAGAAATATCTTACAAAAAAGCTTCTGGCAACAACATTCACACTGTGACGAGCTCCGGTTCTGGCTTTGCTCTCTACAGTATAGGACTCAGTCAGATGAATGGGTATGGCTCACCAGGACAATGTATTCAACAAGGTAAAGTGTGAATAGGAGCTCCCCACCATCTTGACACAGTGTAAGCAACAACCAAATACATGAATCTCACATTGTTTTGCAGGAAGCATCTCTTTGTCCTGCAGTAGTGTCACCTGCAGTTCTAATGAGGTGTGTGAGATGAATGGCGGGTATCCCTCTTGCAAACCAAAACCACCAAAACAAAAGACCTGCTGGGCCATGGGAGATCCTCACTACCGCACTTTTGATGGCTTAAATTTTGACTTCATGGGTACCTGCACCTATGTCATTGCTAAAAACTGTGGAAAGGACAGTCGTCTTACAGCCTTTGAAGTCCTTGCCCAGAATGAGAACAGAGGAAGCCAAAGAGTGTCATACGTTGGCCTGGTTATGATAAAGGTGTATGATGTGACCATCACTGTAGTTCGCTCTGAGACAGGCCGTATAAGGGTAAGGTTCCTGCTGTTATTCATAAAAGATAGCACATTTTAAAAATATTTGTCATTTACACACATTTATAGTAGGTTCTTTTGTATGTGTATGTGACGCATCTCCTGTCTTTGTTTTGTTTTTTGCAGATTGATGATAGCTTGTGGAGTTTGCCAATAGTTTTGAACAATGGCAAATTGAATATATCTCAGAGTGGCCGCTCGGCAGTCATAGAGACTGATTTTGGTCTGACAGTCCGTTATGATTGGAATCATAATCTTGTGGTCAATTTGTCTGACAGTTATGCTGAAAAGACTTGTGGGCTCTGTGGTAACTTCAATGGCAAATCTAATGATGACTTCACCACACCTTCTGGCACTCAGGCAAATGGAGCTGTAGCCTTTGGGAGTAGCTGGAAGGTGCCGGAGATGGTAAAAGACCCTCAATGTAAGGAAGACTGTGTGGGTGGGTGTGGTACCTGTGACCAGAACGAGCTGAAAAAGTGGGAGAGTGACTCGTTTTGTGGGATTATAACACGTAAAGAAAATGGTCCGTTCAGTAAATGCCATGCAGCTGTGGAGCCACAAGCCTACTTGGATGGCTGTAAATATGATTTATGCATGGGAAATGGTCTGCGACAGTTTCTTTGCAGGGCTCTGGAGGCTTACAGTGATGCCTGCCAGGATACTGGGATCCAGATTCAAAACTGGAGGGAGATGGCAAAATGCCGTAAGTAGAGTAATGACTTAATTTAAGTAATTATCTATCAATTTCTGTCACAAACATTCACCTATTCTACTTGTTTTTTTCTCTAAAGCTGCCAAATGTCCACCCAACAGCCATTATGAGCTCTGTGGTAATGCCTGTCCTGCCTCTTGTTCTGACCCTAACGCTCCATCCAAATGCAAACGCCCTTGCATAGAAACCTGCGCCTGTGATGCAGGTTTTGTTTTGAGTAGAGAAATGTGTGTACCTGCTGCTGAGTGTGGCTGTACCTATGAAGGTCGTTATATTCCTGCTGGGGAGGCATTCTGGGCTGACAAGGGCTGTAAGCAGTGGTGTAAATGTGTTTCTGGAAAAAGACGTGTAGAGTGCCAGAATAAAGGCTGTGGGGCCGGGCAACAGTGCAAAGTGATTGATGGTATAAGGAAATGTCAAGCAGTGTCCTACAGCACTTGCCAGGCCACTGGTGATCCTCATTATGTGACCTTTGACAAGATGAGGTTTGACTTCCAGGGTACATGTGTGTACCAAATGGCAGCACTCTGCTCCAAGGATTCAGAGTTGGTGCCCTTTGAAGTCCTGGTGCAGAACGAGCAACGGGCCAGCAAAGTGGTTTCCTACACCAAGTTAGTAGAAATCAAAGTGAACGCCAACAGCATTGTTATTACAAAGACACACAAAGGCCAGATTATGGTAAGAGCTAAAATATGTTTGGTGCACCATAGGGAAATTAGTTAATTCTGTTTATAACCTAATACTATATTGAATATTTTATCTTCTCATTCAAATAACATTGACTTCTCTCCTTAAGGTGAATAATGAGCTTGTCAACCTACCCATCAAACTAAATAAAGGACAGATATCTGCATACAGGAGTGGCTGGTTTGCTTTTGTCACAACAGATTTTGGCCTCAAAGTTGCCTTCAATTGGGAAAGTGCTGTGTTTTTAACTCTGCCAAGCAACTACATGGGAGCCATTTGTGGCCTCTGCGGCAACTACAATGGCAACGCCCAGGATGATTTGACCCCAAAGAATGGCAACAAACCAGTTAAAGCAGCAGATTTTGGTGCCAGCTGGCAAGTGGCTGAAATCCCAGGCTGTGTCCAGGGGTGTAAAGGGGTGTGTCCCAGCTGTGACATTACCCAGAAGGATCAATATGAAAAGCAAGATTATTGTGGTGTGATAAGAGACCCTAAAGGGCCATTCTATGATTGCCATGCCAAGGTGGATCCAGCTGGCCACTTTGAGGACTGTGTTTATGATGTATGCCTGTACAATGGCAGGAAGGATGTGTTGTGTCAGGCTATTACATCATACGCATCTGCCTGCCAAGCTGTAGGGGCCAACGTAGACAGCTGGAGGACCAGTCACTTCTGTGGTGAGAAATCTGTTTAATTCAGCAAAAACAAGTTAATAATTATTTACTTTATAAAATGTGTCTAATGGTTCTTGTAATGGAGTGTTTCTGCCTTTCTCTGTTTAATCATGAATAAAGTGTCTCTTTAGAAAGATATATATGTGTCACTGTCTTTTGAACCTTGTTTTCAGCAGTGAAATGTCCCATCCACAGCCACTATGAAGTGTGTGCAAATGCCTGCCCAGCAACTTGCGATACTTTGGCTCCTCCTCAAGGTTGCGAGGTTCATTGCGCGGAGGGCTGTTCCTGTGATGAAGGGTACATCCTAAGTGGAGATAGCTGTGTTCTCTTTTCACAATGCGGCTGTATCCACAACGACCGCTACTACCGCGTTGATGAAGTGTTTTATCCCAGTGGAGAGTGTCAAGAGCAGTGCATGTGCACAAAAGATGGAGAGGTAATGAATACTGAAAAGATTAAAACAGAATAATTTGGTACACAATAGTATGATCTTGTTACTGAATATTTTAGTCACTTCTCTTGTTGCTTTTGTGTCTTTTTCAGGTTGAGTGCAAGAAGTTCTCATGTGGCCCAAATGAGAAGTGTAAAATAGAAAATGGCATACACAAATGTCATCCAGTTGGAAAAGGTGTGTGCCGGGCCTCTGGTGACCCCCACTACCTTTCGTTTGATGGGCAGAAATTTGATTTCCAGGGCACCTGCACCTACACGCTCTCTAAGACCTGTGGGCTGGAAGGTACCCACTTAGAGGCTTTTTCAGTACAAGTGGAGAATGTGCAGTGGGACCGTATGAGGGGAAAAAAGGAGGTTTCTGTCACCAGACTGGTTGCTGTGGAGGTCCATGGGTTCACTCTTATTCTGAGGAACAATATGTTGGGAGTGCTGGTGAGTGCTCACTCTTCATTTAAACAACATCCATATTTTGGGTTACATTAGTCTTGTTAAGCGTCTCTTTTTCCTTACTTGTAGGTAAATGGAGTGTTTAACAACCTTCCTGTAAATCTTAATGAGGGAGCAGTTAGGGTCTATCAAGAAGGCAGAAATTATGTTATTGCAACAAACTTTACTCTATTTGTCACTTATGACCTGGTCTATCATGTGACGGTCACAGTACCGGGGAATTACCGTGGAAAAGTCTGCGGCTTGTGCGGCAACTTTAATGAAAACAGCAAGGATGACTTCCAGATGCCCGACAACCAACTCACTAAAAATGTCAACATGTTTGGAAAATCATGGAAAGTCACCATTCCTAATGTGGTGTGTGAAAATGGTTGTCAAGGGGATGACTGTCCTGACTGCAGACCAGCTCAAAAGGCTGTATTTTCAAACACTGCTTATTGTGGTATCCTTACAACCCCCAACGGTCCATTTGCAGTCTGTCACAGCAAACTGGATCCACAGTTGTACTTTGATGACTGTGTGTTTGATGTGTGTGCCTCCAACGGCGATGGAAATGTGCTTTGTGACAGCGCTGCAGCTTATGCCTATAACTGTCACATGGCAGGAGTGGATGTCAAAAACTGGAGAACTTCTTCCTTCTGTCGTAAGTGACAGAAGTGCTATTTATGTAACATATGAATGCTTATTTTATGTAAGAATAATATATTTCCTTTTCTTATTATGCTTTACTGCAGCTATGAAATGCCCCACCAACAGCCACTATGAGGTGTGTGCAGATGCCTGCTCTGCTTCTTGCCCAGGTCTCACAGATATTGTTGAGTGCCCCACCGGCTGTACAGAAGGATGTGAATGTGATAATGGCTTCCTATTCAATGGACAGACGTGTGTAAAAGAGACTGATTGTAGCTGCTATGAAAAGGGGAAAACTTACAAGGTACAATTCAGGGTTATTCCATAATGCATCTAGTATTCACGGTAACTACTTTATAGAATCAAATTGGCCTCAGCAAAAATGCATTTGTTTGTTTTTTTCTTTTTCTTTTTGTTTTGTTTTTTGTTTTTTGTTACCACCAACGTGGTTAGGACATGTTGTGGCTTGTTTGTGACTCATCATCAAAACTTTTGCCTAGCAGGGCTTCAGAAAGTTTTGTGTGATTGGTCAGACATTTTTTTGATGTAGGTGTGGTGAAGCTTGAAGCTTGAAGTTTTCTTTATGCATTTTTGATGAGGCCGTATGTAGATTAACAGCTGAAACAAGTGGTAAGAAAGCATAAAAATTTGGCTTTTAAAGACATGAACTCTTCTCCATGCACAACCCCACACCCTTACACCTACAATAATCTTAATTAAAATGAGTCCCCAATCACCCTCCTCCACAGTTATTCCTGTCCCTTTAGCAGACCTACACAGAACCAAAACTAACCTTCTCTTGTTCTTGCAGCCTTGAGAACAAATACAAAGTTCTCTCTGGTCGTGGAATATGTAACAAGCTTTATTTTAACATCCCCATGAACTCATTCTGTCTCCAGCCTGGTGAAATTGTGTATGAGGAGGACTGTAACACAAAGTGTGCCTGTAATCCAGCCAAAGGCCTTGTTTGTGAAAAGCATTCCTGTCCTCCTTCCACCAAATGCATGATCAAGAACGAAGTCAGGGCATGTCACAACACAGGTGAGATAAAACTTATATGTATTTGTATTTATTTATTGAAACTCATATTTTAATTGCATAAAGTAAAATAAATATTGTTATATTTCCTTGCTTGCTTGTTATATGTTTCATTGATTATCCATTGCAGATCCCTGCAAAGATGCCAAATGCCGTGTCCAGGAACAATGTAAAATTGAAAATGGCGAGGCTGTGTGCATTCCCAAATACATAGGCACCTGCTGGGCCTGGGGAGACCCCCACTACCACACGTTTGATGGTTACAACTTTGACTTCCAAGGAACCTGCAAGTATGTCATCTCCAAGAGCTGTGGGGACCTAGATGGTCTTATTCCATTTTCTGTCAATGAGAGGAATGATAACAGAGGAAACACAGCAGTTTCTTATGTCAGAGAAGTAGATGTGCTTGTGTATGGGTACACCATCACCATCCGAAAGAGCCAAGTCGGTCAAGTCACGGTGAGATTTTAGTCTTTTGTCAGATGTGCCTGTTGTGTTTTGGGTGGGCAGTTTATGGAATGGTTTAATGTGTCTTTTACAGGTGGATGGGAAACTCCTCAACCTTCCTGTACAATTGGGGGAAGGTGAGGTATCTGTTTTTCAAAGGGGCCCATCTGCAGTGGTGGAAACTAATTTTGGTCTGTCCGTCTCCTATGACTGGAACTGGTACCTTGTCATCAAGCTTCCTAGCAGCTATTATGGCAGTGTCTGTGGTCTGTGTGGCAACTTTAATGGTAACAAAGGAGATGAGCTTCAAAATCCAGCTGGTATAGCTGTCTCCTCAGTGACAGAGTGGGGAAAGAGCTGGCAAACACCTGATCAGGACAAAGACTATCCCTGCTGGGACACATGTGAGAAAAACTGTCCTACCTGTGACGATAACGAGCAGAAACTCTATAAGACTCAGGCTTTATGTGGGGCCCTCACAGCTAAGACCAATAGTGTTTTTAATAAATGTACTGAGAAATTGGACCCCCAAGCCTTTATGAACAGCTGTGTGTATGACATGTGCTTCAATAAGGGGGATAAAAAGATGCTGTGCCAGGCTCTAGCCTCCTATAATTCACAGTGTCGTGAGGCAGGAATAATAATAAAAGACTGGAGGAAAGAGTTTGGATGTCGTAAGTATTTAACAGTCATTCAGTCAAGATCACAATAAAATATTTAAGTTCTTCCTGTTTTTGGTTAATATATGTTTTAATTCTATTTATATCCAGCAATGAACTGTCAGAGTCATAGCCACTATGAAGACTGTGCCAGCCCTTGCCAGCCATCCTGTCCATTTCCTGAGGAGAAGCAGAAGTGCAACGATGCTTGTGTGGAGGCATGTGTGTGTGATAAGGGTTACGTCCTCAGCGCTGGTGTCTGTGTGCCTGATAAAACATGTGGCTGCTCTTATGAGGGCCGCTACTACAAGCCAGGCCAGCAGTTCTGGGCGGATGAGGCTTGTGGTCGTCTGTGCATATGTGACACCACTCTAGGCATGGTGACATGTCGCGAGGCTTCTTGCTCTGCCAAAGAGAAATGCGCAATGGTGGATGGAGACCGTGTCTGTCAACCCATCAGTTATGGCACATGCACAGCCTCAGGTGATCCACACTACCGCACTTTTGATGGGCATAGGTTTGACTTCCAAGGGACATGTGAATATCAGCTGGTGGGACTGTGCTCTCAGCAGCCTGGACTGGAACCGTTCAAAGTGAATGTGCAGAATGACAACAGAGGAAGCAAGGCCGTGTCTTTCACAAAGACCGTCAATTTTTCCATCTATGGTGCCACTCTCACCTTTAGCAGAAAATACCCCTACAAGGTCTTGGTAAGTGTAAATGTGGAAGTATGGATAATGACAAAAATAGGTGATGTAATACAAGATTATAGAGTTATCTTCTTGTCTGGACATTTTTAAGAGAAATAGGACACACCATCTAGTATCTAGTCGCATTAGTGAAAATTACAGCACAAATCCTCTCAGCCTCGTTGAAATGAGTGGATGATATATCCTTTTGTTGCTGCTCTAATTCGCTCATGCTTTTCTGCATATATATTTAATTGCATATTAAAATTTTGATCCAGGGATTCTTAGTTAAATTAAGATTTAAACACACATTAGAATGGATTAACAAGATCCATAGAATTATTAAATCTGTTCATTAAATCTATAATCTCCTAAAAATATCCTTCTCTCTTTTCCTGTCTTCTCCAGCTCAATGGGCAGCTTGCTTCACTGCCTCTGGATTACAATAACGAGCTAGTTGTGTTTCTTAGTGGTCGCACGGGTGTAGTGGAGACAGTTGCTGGAATCACTGTGAGTTTTGACTGGCAAAGTATGGTGAGCGTCACTCTGCCCAGCAGCTACCAGGGCTCTGTGTGTGGCCTGTGTGGCAACTACAATGAGAAAGCTCAGGATGACCTGACTATGCAGAATGGCAAGATGGCCTCTGATGGAACTAAGCTGGGGGAGAGCTGGCAAGTAGCCCTCACACCTGGATGTTCATCAGCCTGCCAAGGGGCGTGGTGCCAGGCCTGCTCAGACTCCCAAATAAAACAGAACCAGGCCACCAAGCAATGTAGCATCATTGTTGACAAGGCAGGGCCTTTCAGAGAGTGTCATAGCCATGTGGACCCTGCTCCTTACATAGAGGACTGTGTGTATGATGTTTGCCAATTTCAAGGACACCAAGGTTCAGTGTGTGATGCTGTAGAGGTTTATGTGTCTGCCTGTCAGAGCCAAGGAATCCCCATCCACCCCTGGAGAACAGATTCATTTTGCCGTGAGTTAGAATTTGTTTTAATGTTTGTTTCGATTTTGTTTTGCGTCTCTATCATGCTTAATCTTGTCTCATCCTATCCTGCAGCAATGGAGTGCCCTATGAACAGCCATTACACCCTGTGTGCCTCAGGTTGCCCAGCCACCTGTGCTAGTTTAACCTCCCTTTCCACCTGCCACAGGCAATGTGCTGAAGCCTGTGAGTGTGACCAAGGCTACCTACTGAGTGGAGGTACCTGTGTGCCTGTGAAAGACTGTGGATGTTTCTATGATGGTCAATACTACATAAAAGGGGATGTTTTCTACCCCGAAGACAAGTGTATGGAGCAGTGCATCTGCGGAGAGAATGGGGCTGTATCTTGTCAAAAAGCCAAGTGTCGTCCAGGAGAAGTTTGTACGCTTGTAAATGGAGTGAAAGGTTGCCACCCAGAGGGGCAAGGAAAGTGTGTGGCGTCAGGTGACCCACATTATATATCTTTTGATGGACAAAGGTTTGATTTCCAGGGTACCTGTGTATATGTGCTGGCCAAGGTTTGTGATGATGACAAAGGTCAGCTTACACCATTTAATGTCACTCAAGGCAATGAAAAATATGGAAATGGAAAAGTGGCTGTGACCAAGTCTGTTGCAGTAACGGTCTATGGTTATGTCATCTACATCCAGCAGCGAGTACCGTGGAAAGTTATTGTGAGTTTCAAAGCACCTCTGTATGTTTTTGATTTCCTCACAAAATATGTTGCAATGATTGTATTCCCTTGTATTCTTGATCTAGGTGAATGAAGAACTTATGAACCTCCCTCTGTCCCTGGATGAGGGCCGCCTCACAGTCACTCAGGAAGGTCGTAATATAGTAGTCAAAACAGCCTTTGGGCTGAAAGTCCTTTATGACACTGTGTATTATGTTGAGGTGATTGTTCCCTCAACATACCAGGATAAGATGTGTGGTCTTTGTGGCAACTACAATAAGAACAGTAATGACGATTTCAGACTTCCTGATGGCAAAAACACAAACACTGCAGATATATTTGGAAAGGCGTGGGTGGTTGATTTGCCCGAGCATGTATGTGGAGGCTGTGGAGCTCAATGTCCAGTGTGTGACCATGCCATGGTTACTTTGTATGAAAAACCTGACTCCTGCGGCATCATAAGTGCCTCTAATGGCCCTTTTAAAGCTTGCCACACTAAGATTGACCCAGCAGTATATGTATCTCATTGTGTGTTTGATGTCTGTGCTGTGGGTGGCAATAAAGATATTCTGTGTGACAGTGTGCAGGCCTACGCTCTGGCCTGCCAGAATGCAGGGGTTCAAATCCAATCATGGAGAAGCAGTTCATTCTGCCGTGAGTTACACACATTGTTATTTTAAAACATAAGCCCATGTTTTCTACAAATCTCTAATTCCATTTATAAATGTATGAATATGTCGTAGCTGCCTACTGCCCTCCACACAGCCACTACGAGGTGTGTGCTGACACCTGTGGTACAACATGTTCCAGCTTTATTCAGCCAGTTTCTTGCCCTGAAAGCTGTTTTGAAGGATGTGAATGTGATGCTGGCTTTGTTTTTGATGGCAATCAATGTGTTTCCCTGGACAAATGTGGATGTGTACACAAAGGCACATATCTGACGGTAAAACTTTACTTACATTATGTTGACCTGCATAACTGCTGTGATTATGTTTTTAAAAATATATTAATAAAATACAAATGTCTTACATTCATGTCACAGAAATCAAACATAAATATAGTTATTTTGTTGTTAACCTTGAAAAAAGCTTTGACAATAAACTGTATTTCAGGTGGGCCAAACAGTAGTGGACAAAGATTGTAAGTCCAAGTGCATGTGCCAGTCGTCTGGGCTGGTAAAGTGTGAAAAGCTGTCCTGTGCCAGTGGGGAGGTTTGTGATGTGAGAGATGGGGTCAGAGGTTGTCAGATCAAACAGCATCACTGTACTGTCAGCCAAGCTGGCAAGCTGAGCTCCTTTGATGGCATGGCTGGAGAGATTGGAGCACAAGGGGCATTCGAGATGGCATCGCTGTGTGATGAGGCCGCTACACAGTGGTTCCGTGTGGTGGTGGATGTCAGGAGCTGCAGAAAGGGAGCACCTACCGCTGCTGCTTCTGTGCATGTGTTCTTCAGGGACACTGTTGTGACCGTGAGCAGCCAACATGAAACCTGGGTGAGGAATTTTGTATATGAGTTGTTTTTTATATATAGAAAAATAATTTTTTTTGTTTTGTTTTGTTTTTTCTTTGTCTGAATAATAGTTTTTTTTCTTATTTTTCCACCTTTGTATCCTCCAGGTAAATGGCAGGAAAGTGACTCTTCCCAGCAAAGTGACAAATGAGCTTTTGGTCCAAATCTCTGACAGGAGTGTTGTCATCGAGAAGGCATCAGCTGTACGGGTCACCTATGCAATTTCACAGGAGGTCACTGTCACTGTTGACGATCACCTGTCTGATAAAATGTGCGGTGCCTGTGGCAACAACAATAACAACCCAGAAGATGATCTGAAGACAGCAGATGGGAAAATCACTGTTGATATGTCAGTAGTTGTTGGCTCATGGAGTGCTGAAGACTTCTCTAGATGGTAAGTATTTATAGGATATACATCAACATTTCATGGCAAAGATTTATTGCTGTTTCCAGTGAGATGACAAAATAGTCCTTTGCATGCTCACATCACAGCTATCCTCATGTTAACTTGAATTATTTAAATAAAATAACTTTGCCAGAATGTTTGTTCCATAAAGGCTTGAAGTTAAAGGAAAAGCCTTTCTTGGGTTTTTTTTTTTTTTTTAATTATGCAAACTGCAAGTTTGATTTGACCGCTAAAACAATCAGGTCCAGATCATCAAGTGATGGGACAGTGATACAAGCATTCAACCGCCTATTCTCCTAACAGCAAGAACTAAACAAGGACTCCGCAGAGCCCTTTTAATGGAATTAGTGTAGTTTTTAATTGCATTTGGTTCAATTTAATTAAGAAATGTAAGAGAATCCCCTATGGTAATTACTGATTTAAAAGCAGGTGATGTAGGTGAGGGTGACAGGCATGGCCATCAAAATCTACCAAGCTTGCAATCCAATCACTGCTTGTCATCAAGGACACTGAAAACTCATCTGGGTGCCATAATAATTGGAGAGTCCTGCAGTTTCACATCTTAGCCGCAAGTCAGTTCTGAGATTTTTGGCCATCCCCTTCCCCTTTTTATTCACATTTCTCCCGAATTAAAGAGCACAAGAAGTAATATGATTCAGTGCTTGTATTTGTTTAATCTCTGTTGTCAGAGTAAACATGATTTTACATTGACTAGAATTTCTTTTTTGTTTTATTTGTTGCAGTGGCCTGTAGAAATGCGTGATCGGTGCTGGTTAACACATCTGGTACACAGGTAAACCCTGAAGCTGCATCCTTTTAAGAAATGTGAACATGTGTGTCCTCATGAAAGAAGCCGCTACACAGTGTGATTTACATATGTGGGTTTCCCTTTGTTAAACAGGATGAAGAAAGCTGTTCGTATACAACTCTTCTCATCACAGTTTACCACTTCCTCTTTATTCACAAAGTAGTTTTCATTGTTTGTCTGCAATCTTGTCCTTTACTGTTGTCTTTGGATTCATAGAACCATGGGATTTATTCTGGGCCAACATTTCCATCTAGTGGAGAGAAATAAAAAGCATGTTATATCTTTTCCACAGAACTCCATGTAAGGAAAAAAAGCAGTTTAGAGTAATAAATGTTACTTTACTTTATGAATATTTTTGCTAAGTAAAACTGTCCTCTTTACTGTTCTAATAAATAAATAAATGTTTTCATGACAGCATGTGCAGTAGTTCTTTGTTATACGCAGAAAACAATTGCCTACATAACAGTTGGCATCTTGTGTTTGACCTCTGCTGCAAATTATACAAGCAATATAAGAAATATGCCCACCTGACTGGTTAGAAAGCAAAGGGCTTGAAGTGAGAGGGAACTGTAAAATAAATAAATAAAATTTTACATTGTCCAGCAAACTAACTACAGTACTACACCGAGACTAGGTCCTGCTTCCAGCTTGGTCTAGCTGTGTATTTGCTCACAGAGAGGACAATTTGTCACTTTGCTGTGCCAGTGACTTTATGAAAACTGTTACATTGCTGAGGGAGAGCTAATTCTGTGGCAGACTGCTGTGGCCCTGAAAGCACTCTAATGTTTATTATTTCACTTCACAGTTGTGAGCCACCCACCCCCAACCTCTCTCTGCAGCTTGTAAATCACCCACAGCACAACAAAGACCCCGTTAGATGCGGCTTATATCCTTTAAATTAGCCTGTGGAGAGACATTAGCATGACTTACAGCTTATTATGAAATCACATTAGCTGTCAGTGCTGGCTACAACACGCATGGCAATAATAAGAGTGTTTTCGGTGCTGTGAAGCTCTCCTTGTGTTATTAAGTGTACAGTGGCTGCTCGGGGCAATTTTGGGGAGTAACTTCAGTGACTCCCCGCCTCCTTCTGCTTCATTCCTAAGACAGAACCAAGAGGGAACAGACCTGGATATGTTGTGAAGCAGAGCATAGACTTTTCTGCACAGAATGCGGCCATAATAATTCATTTCTTCCTGTTTTTTAAATGTGATATTTTCTTTGTTTTTATGTTTGTTGGAGAGTCTGTAAGATTTTGATTCTTTTGGCTGAAGTAATATCTTAGTGCGAAACTTTTTTGTTTTGTTTTTTTTTTCTTTTTTGTAAAGTTTTAGTCGTTGGTAAGAGGCTGGTAAACGGTAAGTGCATTTATTCTCCTGTTAAACTTATTTAATGGCCTTTATCATATTTCTCAAAGTAGAAATAACGGCTTTAAAAAGTTACAGGTAACTAATTCCATAATTAAATTCCCGTGCTTTGATTATTTACCTTTTTCCCCCCAAATTTCCATTCTTTACTATGAATTCTCAATGGGTAACTTTGTGTCTATTTAAGCGTCTCCTGCACATTAACACGTGACTGTGTCGTTGGCTCAAAAATACACTCTTTCGCAAATGTAACTGCTTTAAGTACAAATTCTGTTGCAGCATTTATAAGGAGATTGCGTTTTTATAAGTATTTAAGTTACATTTTATTTGCGCGGTGCTTCGAGATGATTGAGTTTGGCGTCACAATTTTGCCACTAAGTTTGTGGCAGTCACAGAAATTCCTTCTGTCAATGTGCGGATCGATACAGAAATGTCGATACCTCTGATACGACTCTTTGCTCATTTTAGGTTAGAACACCAATATTTTAATAATTTTGGTTAAATATATAGTTTATCGCCAACTTTTATACATTGGAAAGTAAATAGGATAGGTGGTGTTTAACATAACTGACGCTCCTCCAGTGCTCTGTTCCGTTGTTTCTAATCCACCACTGGCAGCATGCTCACTCTCACAACCAGAGCAGCACTATTACAGGCTGTCACAGGCAGTGAGATCGAGGGAATGAGTGTCTATCTAGCTTTTTGACAGGAACACGCGCTCCTATAGCTACTAACATTTATACAACTTATAATTGAACTTTCAGGATTGGTAGGAACTAGGCCCTACTTTTTCTTCCGCCAGAGCAGCGCCGTTCCCTCACTGCTCTCTGTCCAGTCCGATAAGCAGTGATGATGGAGATATTTGAGCCACACAAACAGCAAAGATGCGCAGATAAATGTGTGAAAACCACATACCACTGCATGGCGCAAACAGACTGCGTCCTTTTGTTAAAATACTCCTTAATGATTCCCATTAAATAAAGTTTCCAGTCCCCAGTCAGTAGGGACTAATTTTTCTTCCGCCTGCCATAATTATAAATAAGGAAATAAGGCACAAGATAGCAGTGTTGCAGCACATCAGTGTGCTGATTACTCCCTCAGGGCTCTTTAGAAGTCAATTTTAGAGCTGAACAATGGCGCTGTATTATGTGCTGCAAGGGTGAGACATAGTCTTGGAGTCCTTCAAAGCTGCTGGCAGTATCTGATATTTATCACTATTCCGGTAGTGGAAATGTGTAGTACCAATGCTGAATGTTGTGAAAGGGAATTTCTTCTGTCTGCTAGAGTGAGGTATTTGTGTTGTTGGTCAGACAACAGGAGTTTTCCTCTTAAAGTACAGTAATAAATATAGTTATGAAATAAATTGATGTTACAATAAATTGCTGTATGAGTTTAGCTTTGTGTTATGTGTCCCAGTGAGATCTATAGATTTAAGGAGCTACGGTTTAGGTGGTAAGGATGCTTGTATAGGCTGAGTGTCATTAAATATTTGATTAATCAGTCATTGAATGCTTCTAAACACTAAAACTAACTAACTAAAAACAAACGTGCCGCTGAAAAATATTGAATAAAAAGATGACAGAATATTTCAATATGTAAATGTTTACAAAGAAGCAATTATTCCAGCAATTATATATTGAATCATGTTATTAGTAATGCGAGTTTGAGTCACAACACATGTGATAGAACTGTAGCTATCAATACTTTTACCTTTAGTGTTTTGATAGTGAGTTTTAAAACACATCCTGTATTTGTGCAAAAGGTCAGTATGAGATCAGTGTCACCTAACCCAATGTAAACTTTCACTTGGTATCACATCAGACAGAAAATAAGTAGTATTGCACAACACTAATTTCTTAATCTTTTTATCTGAATGGCAGGCCTTTGTTGTTAATCCTGTTTCCAAGTTTGAAGTTTTCATTTCTCTCCAATCAAGACCCATTTTCACAATCCCACCCTAGTAATGTATGATATCCTGGTAGTGCTTTGGGCAAGGGAGGAAACCCTTAGCTCTGATAAACACAGGCAAGAATTTCTTTTCCGGTGTAGAGCAAACTAATATGTACTTGTGTTGCATTTGTGTCGTCGCTGTTTGGGATTGTACTGGAATAATTAGTCTGTGAAGTAAGCAAAATTGCACTTAACTCTCTGAACTGAACACTGTTCAGCTTCTGTGTCCAATTATGTTCAGTAGGCTGGTTGTGGATCCTCAGCCTGTAAACATATGGTGTGTAAGTGAATCCTAAAGGAATGGCCTAGATAATATATAGATAGAAAAACAGCTCTGTGAGGCTCATGCTTCATGTTGTTGACCCAGCAAAAGCCAAAAGCAAAGCCCACTGACTAAATATCAAGTGCAACTCAATACTGTCCTTGCTCCACAGTCCTCCACTACCAACCTTCTTCTTTTGGGGTGCTGAGCTTAAAATAGATCTCCCTATTTAACCCAGAGCCAAGAGCCCAAAATATTAGAACATATTCTGTTAACGTTTGTGATCGTGTTATGTTATGTCTAGCAGAAGTTGGAGCATTAGGTTCCTATACCAGGCCTGGGTCATTGGACGCCGTAGTTTCCCACTTGGAATTCATTTCAGTTTAGTTGTTATGAGAAGTATTACTTAATCAGAATAAATGTTTACCTCAGTGTTTGAACCCTGAAGATGTGTGCAGGATGTTATAAAACTATATTACGCCACATTACTGCTTTGGGTTGGTCATTATTTCTTGAGAAAAACAACTAACTCAATTCATTTAAAGTGTCTGACTGGCTGCTTTGCCCTCCTCCTAACAGGTACAATGGATCTCGTTGTATTGGTGGCATTCAGCTCCTGGCTGGCTCCTGCTCTTGGTGAGTATAATTTTCACCATATGTTCAACAGCTTTGGAATGAAAGAGTGCAAACTTAATATTTTCAATTACTTCTCGTAGCTGTGCTATGAGTTCCTCCAAGCTAAATGAGCTGATGTTTCTGTATAACAGGATCAGCTTTTGGCAGGGAGATGTTTGGTAAGTTTTGTGTTTTTTTGCACTGGAGTGGTCAGTGATTTCTTTGTGCACTGGCTTTCTGCATGGCTTACTGTCATGTGCCCTTTTTGGCCCAAACGTGTATAAGATTTCAAGTTTTGTGATCCAGTTTGCAGCATTGTTTATTCTTTTTTTTCCATTTTGCCTGGAATGTTTCATGTCCACATTTTGCTCTACAAAAGTTCATGTTTTTTTCTGCAGTTTGAACTGTACAGGCTACAGCCAAGTTTTCCATTTTAACACTGGTTTCTGACTTGTATGAGTCCTGCATGCCATCAGTAGGGCTTGATGTTAAGCAGATTTACCTACAATAAAGTTTGCAGGATTTTTTTGTTGGTTTTTATCCTCTTGACTATTACATGTGACTACCATTTAGACCTCATCTCTCAAGATTTGTTCAAAGCAATGTGAGAAATGTGTTTTGCCTCTTGAAGAAAAAGATTAACATTGATTTACAGGCCTAAAAACAAGGTCAGAGGTAACTCCAGCCCTCTAACTCTACCTCTTCAGTGAATGAACTGCAAATGCCTGTGTATAATACCATTTTAATATTAATGTTTTGGGGCTTTTAAATATAAAGTACTCACCTGCAATAGTTATTTTTATAATTAATAGCATCATTAATGTTGAAGGATATTAGTTTTTCAGTAGCTGTCAGATAGCACTAAAATGAGCATTGATGAGCTGCTAATGGCTGCAATTTACCTAACTACTCACACATTAAAAGGAATAATTTGATAACAGCTGAAAAAAATATTAATTATACAAAATGTTGGCAAGCATTAGCTTTTATGTAACTCCCAATGTGCCCACTGCAGGGTCACATTGTTCTCAATCCAAACATTGATGCTCATTTAAACACGGTCTCCTTTCAGTCTGGAATTGGTTGTTTAATTGTTCTGCAAGACTGATTCTGATTTAGCACTGATCAAAGAGGCCTGTACTTTCCCACATCGCTCCTTTAGCACGTAGAAGGGTAAATCAAACCAAATGTACTCTGGGTAAACAAAGGTGAGGTGATTCTTAGCAGTTTTCATTTGGAGTTGACACTCATTAGTGTTTACTTGTGTGAAACTGGAGGAGTTGGTTGTCTTGCACTGATTAAGAAACAGAGCATAAACAGTCACATGAAAAATAATCTCATTTTGAGAGAATATTTGGCTTTTTTTTGCATGTATTCAGGCATGCTAACATTTAATCCTCCTCAATGATGTCCGATTGACCTACCACTTTCAAATGGGGCTCATTCGCTTAATCTGGAACCAGTGGTTTTGAGTTCATATTTATTAATCCGTCAGTGTTTTAAATATGATCAAAAGTTCATTTCTAAGGGATTACCATTTCACATCACTGTAATGTTTATTCATTATGAAAGTAAGATTTATTTAAGATGTTTCAGCTGAATTATACATTATTTATTACCTTCCATGCCCTTATTATAAACCAGTTTACCCTTACAGGGATGGAACCATTTGGACTGTGTATTATGTGCATTGGTCTTCCACATCAGTTGTCCTCTGCTGTCTTGCACTCGCACCACCAGCTAAATATCTTGTGAAGACTGATTGTTTTTCATTTTTCTTTTACAGCTTCGTCAGCAGATGAGGAAGGTGGGTATCACTGAGTCAAAGTTTTAGAAAAGTAATTGTTGGTGAGATTAGTTTGATGATACTCTCATGTGACAGTGGATTGTTGTTCCTCTCATCTGTTTTTATCTCTTTTATTCTTTGTCTTACCAGACTTTGACAGTCCCTTTCATTACGGTGAGTGTTTAACACACAAAGCTTTTCCTTAATCGGTCAACCCTCTGTGCAGGAAACATCTGGGGGGGGTAGAAATGAGTTAGCATTTTTAGCTTATTTTTCCTTGAGGTAATGGAAAACTTTTGGAGTAGTCCCAAAAGAAATGCTTCGCATCCTGTCCACTGCTTTTCATCCTGTCGCTGATTTTTAGTGGAGGCAGGAGAGCAGCATGCACAAGATGACCAAACATCTACATTTATATTTTATCCACTTGTTTACACTGTTTTGGTTATTTTTAGTGTTGGATTTGTGCTGATGATAAACAGGCTTACTCAGGGTTTTTTCCTTATACGAACACCACTTCTGCAATGATGTCCACTGTGGAAGTTTTTGTTTCCCTTTTGCTTTCTTCCATTTTATATTTTCTTATTTGATATTGATTTTTACAGAGAAGTAAGAATAAAAGCAAAGCTAATGGAAAAAAAACACAACTGTATTCACACTACATCGTACACATTGTAGCAGGCTTTGTTTGTTTTAAAGGATGATGTTCCGTATTGTGTTTCTTATCACTATGCATTCATTTGCCTTATGGTGCTGTTTTCTGGACAGAACAAATAAGCATTTTATGTAACAAGCTTTTTTTTATCTTTCTTTGGAGAAAAGGTCTGTATCCATTTAAATATTATGCTGTAAAACATCACCACAAGTACATAAAAGGAGTTTTAAAAAGTTAAGCAAATGTAACAAAAAATACACTTGTTGAGTACAATGGTCTGATAGAACTGTGTGATTTCTCCTGTGACCTTTCAGTGCATCAAAAACTCTCATTCAGGATAAAATTAAACATGAAGGATGTTGTCACATCACACCATGTTTGGAAACTGTCTGGGACCTGATCCAATAAAACAGGCCCAATCCATGATGCTACGATCACCGTAATTCACTGTTAATGGTTATCGTGTATTTAGTTGGTTGGTTTTTTTTCAGACATTATATATATAATTTCTGTAGTTTGTTTTCTTCATCCAAAAACCTTTTTTAGTGTCTGGCTTGTCCATATGATTATTAGTGAACAGCACAGAGACACTCTGCAGACACACTTTTACACACCTGCCAACCACCCTCAGGGAGGGTAAAAGTAAGCTTTAGTTTTTTCACAGCAGAGTGTAGACTTAAAGCCATTCCTCCGTCACACATGACCTCTCATAGCTGCACTAATTTGTTGCATGTGGGTAGAGTTTTCCTCAGATAATTATAGAATAATTTCTCCTCCTCTGACATGGTGAATCTCAAAATAAAGCTCAAAAATTAAAGCAAAGAGCGAAACCCTAAAACCTGGTAATGCAGTTATGCAGCAGAATTAATTAATTAAATAAATTTGTTATATTCATAAATTAAATCATACATAAAGAAGTTCAAAGTAGCTCAATTTCTGCAGTTACAAGAGAACATTTTGCACCATTTTGATGCTGCACCTTCACAGGAAGAAGGCTGCTGGTTTGAACCGAGACAGTTTGCATGGTTTGCCTGTGTTAGCATGGGTACTCTGGCTTCCTGCCACCATTCAAACACATGCATGTTAGGTTGATTGGTCTTTCTAAATTGTCCTTAGGACTGAACATGTGTGTGTGAGTGTTGTTCATCTCTCTTTGTTGGCCCTTTGTTGGATTCCTGACTTGTGTTGTGGATAATAAGGCTGCAGATCTTCTCAATATACTACACTTGTCCTGGATGTACCCTGCGTCTTTCCGTTGATTAGCTCTAGTTACCTGCCAACCTAAATTTATCGAATATAAAGTGACAGTGACTTCATTGTTTTTTTCTGTACTTCAACAATCATTGTGGCACATTTTACAATGCAGCATTTGTGTCTTTATTTCTGTAAAATAGATTAGAATTATGCTATATTAGTTGTTCATATTAAATGATTACATAACTCTGAAGGGAATCATTGTTGTCCGAGTTCTCTCAGCTTGGTTTTAGGCTTGTTCTAATAGTTTTGTGAGGAATCCAGAAACGTCCACGTATTCAAGCATGTTCATACATAAGTTATTCTAAAGTTTTTTTAATTATCATTATAAGGATTATTTTAGTTCAAATTAATCTTTTGATTAAAAGTATTTAATATATTTTTTTACACCAAATCGAATACTTTGATCATTTTACAGTCTCTGAACCCTCATGGTAGGAAAACGATATTTACAGCATTTCTACCTTTGTTTTTTCTCTTCCTTGTCTTGTGGCATACTAGAGATTTTATCTCCTCTGCCGAACTAACATCAGACACAAGTAGACGCAAGCCAGGAATGTTGCAGATGAGGCAGTATGTTGTTAGCACGGTTGGCTGCTACATTTTTGCACAACAAGTCTTCAAGTTCATGCTGCGTTTTTTTCTTCATTTGTTTGTGGTTTGCAGAAAAGATATACTTCTTAACTGCTTTCTTCACTATGCATTAGTTTAAAAATTGAGGTTTTTCTGAAACAGTTTGTCAGTCTTCAAAGGAACAGCCAACTATGTAGCTGCAGTTAACTGGTGCTTTACGGGCCTTGTGAGTGCAGATCACAGGAATGTGTGGTGTCCCAAACATAACCATTTGGGGACAGCCGACTATTTCTACAGTGTTGCCTTTCAATTTTAATCCTATAGAAATACCTCCAAAAAGCCCTGAAAATGTTTGGGTATTTTTGTTACTGAAGACTTGAACAATCTTTCTCATTTCAGATTACGAATCGCTGCGGATCGGTGGCTTGGTTTTTGCTGTGGTGTTGTTCATCCTGGGCATCGCCCTTATCGTCAGTAAGTGCTCGTGTGGAATGTTGAGTGTGAGCGTCACTACACAGTGATCCCTGTGCAATCTTCTGAGTTTAAATGGTGCTGCAAAACAAGCAGGCTCCAGTTGCTCTCAGAGGTCTGGTAAACGCGCACAGATGCTGCTTGCACGGTGTCAGCACACTTCCCTGAAGTTGGCCCTTATATCTCACCCCCTTTCTCACACAGTGTTCTTCCAAGATTTCTCCTCTGCACTGCCAGCTAAGGCTGCTGCTTCTGCCAGTTGTAGTCCTGAAACCTAAACCAGCCAATAAATAATTTAGTGTTACTCCCACACCCTGCCATAGTTGATTTTTGCACTCTAGTAATACCCCTGCGTACAACTTTTATTAGAAAGTAACTATTTTTTTGTACAGTTTTTTTATGTGACAAAATGACATCTTTGCTTCAAATGCTTAGCAAATAAAGGGACCATTTTTTTCTGTATGTACATTAATATTATTTTGAGAGCTCTACCTATGTCTTTTGTCATCAAAACTCAGTTATAATTTGATTCCATAAAGAAAATAATTTCACTTTTATCAACTTACACCCACAAGACACAACCCTCACAGTGTGGCAAAGAGAGTGTGTCAGGCTTTTGGTTAACGTGTGGTTCTACTCTGCAAATCTCCACCATGTATTTATACACTTTATTCATAATAATAAAGAGAGGACCCTCAGGTAGACATGTTTTCATAATTTGGCAGTAGTAATGCTAATTATTGATGATGGTGCATAATGTGATTTACATGAGAAAAATGAAACTTTCTTTAGCAAGTGGTGACAGTCTTGTCCTGCACATTGACTGTTGTCATACTTACTGACGTGAAAACAGTCTTGGACTTCTTTTTAATGTCTCCTAAGCTGTCGAGAAAGGCTTGTAAGCACAAGTAAGAGTGTTGTGGTTGCAAATCCTTCCAGGTTTAGAACAAGTGCCTCATCTTTTGTTAAACGCAGTGAAAGAGTGTTCTGTGACTTTAAGGGTTTTATAGATCTTATTTGTATTACAATGTAGTGGCAATGACTTGAGATCCTTTTGTCATTGTTTTTATTTTTATTTTGTCCCCAAACAGGTAGAAAGTGCACCTGTTCAAAGAGTGACAAGTCGAGGTACGTTTCATATTTTCACTTCCTTTCAGGGTATTTTGAATGCTTTTAAACCTCAAATTGAATTCTACTTGTATAGCTTTTCTAGGTTTAGTTTAGCTCTGTAAGAAACTTGTTGTGCTTCTGATAGATAAAGTTATAAATATAAAGTGAAGTTTAAAGAACTCTGCAGTTTATCATTACTTTATCATTTATTTCCCTCAGACCCAGGGGTCCTGGTGTGCAACCTGGAGTCCAAAGGGGTAAATATTCTCTTTATTTCATATTAGTTACTGTATATGTTACCTTTTTTTGAGGCAATAATCCAAACCTTATTTTTTACAGCTTAACAGACACAGTAGAAAAACTGGTAAGTATCTGACAAACAGCTGTGTAAATGTAAGGCGCTGAAGGAACTGCAGGTCAAACACAGCATTTTCACCTCTTCCCACAGTCTGGTTGTTGCCATTAGGTGGCAGCAAACCCCGTGATGACAGCAGAGGACAATCTCTTCACAAGCACACTGTGAAGCTTTCTTAAATTACACAATGTTCCTGTTCTCCTGCTTTCCTTTTTTTAATGTTCAGTACCTGTCACCAGTTAATGTTTCACCTTTATAAAGTAGCTATAGTGTGATGATCATTTATATTTTTGTGACCTTCAAATTGTTGCTAAACAATAAAGCAAATCTTTTAGAAAAAAATCATTCTTTGTTTGGTGTTTTGGTTCATATAACTGTGGAATTCCAGTCAACATAGCCTGCTTTTATGCAGCACTCCTGTTTCTGCTGACACTGCAGGCACTTCAGTTACACATGCAGTAGTAACTATCAGCAGTGAGTATGCATGCAATGATGTGCTGAATTGAGCAGCTTTTGAAAAGACAATACATCTAATTGTACCCATCCCTGTTTTCTATGCTGCTATTTGTCAGATTTTCCACCGTAGTGCAGCCTCTGCAAGGATAAAAGCTGCATCTGTAGACTGTATTGCCCCTGGAGTTACTGGAACAAGCTGACTGCACTGCACAAAAAAAAAAACCATACGATAGAAATGGGTGCATTTCCAACACAGGAATCTGTCTTCACTGTCAAACAGCAGTATAAATAGAAAAATTCAGGAATAATGTTGTGAAAGCTATAATAATTTGATAGCCATCTTTTTTCTATGTTGTAACAAGCCACAACATATAAAGGTTCTATGGCCATCTGTAAATTGTTTTAGATAACTAATTTGTTTTAAGATATTTATACCACCATTTATTTCTAACTTAAAGCTGGCAAGAGAGCCTAATATCCTCAGGAAACTGGAGCTTGGCTGATTTTTGTAGTACTGGGATATCCCAAGGATTGCACCAGTAGCTCAGCATTAGGTGTAATGTTTATCATTACCACTAGAGGGCTCCTGCTGGTTTGTCTCTGGTGCTCGCTAAGCTGCTTTCTCTGTCCAGCCCCTCCATTCATATCCAGGCTTTAACTGCAACCAAGTAACCTGCTAAATTTCCAGGAGAAAGAGCTCTTCTGCATCTCTGCACTGCAGCCATGGCCACATCAGGTTAGTTCTGTTTTTTTTGTTTTTTTGTCTCTTAGGGTATCATTGATAGTGTTGCATTAAGTACATGTAGAATTTTTAAGAAATAAGAGAATACTTTCTTTTTCCCCTTTTAACAAGTGTAATCACTTTGTGATACATATACATTTGGATAGAGTGAAAAGGTGTTATTTTTCATGCCTATCCTGATGTAATTATTTTGTATTTCTTTGCTGCATTCAGTGGAGCTAAGTGCTGATGTATATTTCAGTTTCACAATAAGGGAATTTCTTATGTAAACTTCCCACTATAAGGACTGATCATTAGCACTTCTCTGAAATGCATAGGTTTTTAAGGAAGTGGGAAAGCGGCAAGGCAAAATTAAAACTGCAAGCGCAGCCTCATGGGACTGAAGAATTGGCAACATTCGAGCTGTTATTGACTTCCTGAAGACTAACTAAATTGGCTCTGTCCATAGACCACAACACCTTTTATATATGCAAAAATTAGTTATTGCATTGCTAAAACACATCTCTTGAAATGTCCCCTTAACTCATCACTTTTCTCTATTCAAGCCTCCACCCTCCTTATTTCTGCTCTGATCCTGCTGTTGGCTTGTAACCCATTTTTTCTGCTGAGCAAAGATGCTGCATAGAGCGCCTCTGAGTGGGGAAAAAAAATCCCCTGCAGATCTAGGAAAGCTGAAAGCCCTGCCCAACTAGAAACCCACCAGAAAGCTTTATTTGTATCATTTGTGTTGAAATTATTGCTTTGGTTTGATTTGACATGCATTCATGAGAGACTTTCTTCACAGAATCAATGTCTCCAGACCAGAGCGACTTCGATTATGGTAAGACTTGGTCCACTTGCAGTACTAGTTTTAAAAGAAAAGGACTCTTTCATTTACATATTGAAATGTTGCTGCAGTCATTTATGAACGACAATAGGTGTATTTGGTGAATTTCCACATGGTTTTGTCCCCTGTAGATTATGAGACATTGCGGACCACAGGCGTTATCCTTGCTGTTATTATGTTTGTCTCTGGCATTTTAATAGCCCTGAGTAAGTTTCTACATTTCTTTTAAACATAACCAAATTTTAGAAGCTTTATTAGATAGACATATTAACTCTATAACTTATTTATCATTCCTCAAACAGGTAAAAAGTTCACAAAATGTTTTAAATCCTCTTCCAAGTAAGATTTGTACAAGATTAAGTGGATGATCTGCCCGTGCATGTTGAATGATTTTTTTTTTATAACTGATAACCACTGTGAGCTGGGAAGAAGAAAAAAAATCCTAATGATTTCCAAATTTTCTTTTCCCTACCCTGGATGCCACGTCTCTAGTTACTCCCTCCTTGTTCATACACAGCCTGGAATACACCCCCCAAGACATTATGCAGTTAACACAGAACCGTGTGTGCATTTAACACACTCTTCATGTGCTGGCTGTGAATGGGCGGTGTCTACACCCAGCTGATCGCATGCTGCTTGAATGGCTAAATGACAAGAAAGTGAGCTTCTGATTGTCCAGTACAAAAAGCTAGCTGCACAGTGGTCTTATGGCCTAACGGGGCTGAAGGTTTGAAAGTTTGTGAGCTCTGTAAGTTTCAGTGTTTCTGCTTAAGTGTGACATAAACATCAAAATTTAAAAAACAAAAACTAAAAAGAGATTTGAATAAAAAGAAAAACCCAGTATATAAAAAAATTATACTTGGTTATGAGGAAAATAATCCAGTGTCATATCTTTGTCATATTATAAATAATATAAATAATTCAGTAACATATCTGGGGCTCCACGGTGGCGCAGCTGGTTAGCAATGTGTCCTCACAGCAAGAAGGTTGCCGGTTCGATTCCTGGTGTGAGCGGGGCTCCAACCGGGATCCTTTCTGTGTGGAGTTT
>JBAMHV010000006.1:14945124-14959878 GCA_037177535.1 Pseudomugil gertrudae | reverse complement strand
TTAACCCCTTGTGTGAAACTTGTGGACCGTCGTGATTTTTTAAAAAATGGGGAAGTTAATCAGTGTTTCTGTAGTAATTGCACTTTTATCTGTGATGCTCGGAGAGAGGCTTTTCCGGTTAAGGTAACGTTAAAAACAACTTCATTTACAAAGATACATTTCATGTTCATTCGACAGGAAATGTTTGTAACTCTAACCTCTGCAGCCAAAGGACCATGGCTTTTAGGGAGGCCGTTCAGAAGCATCTGCCTAATTGTGTTGAACTGAAAAATCTGGGTAAATTACGCTGCAACCAAATGCAACTTAAACTTTGGAGCATGCATGTTTGACAACATTGCAACTTTCCCCCCAGATTATGGCGCGGAAGATATGACCATCTTTGGAAATGGGCATGCTTTTATCAGCGCTGTAAGTTATTTTGCGTTTAATAGCCAAATAGTTTCTGCAGATTATACTGATTTGTAATACATAGGCAACTTTTTATGTGTACATTAACCCTGCTTTGTTTTAATGTTGAGTTGATCAACCTTGTTATAGGTGTAATTCCACCTCCTGCCACTGGGTGTCAGTAGCGGTCATTACTATGATTGAAGTGTAATGTTCTACTCGGCAGATCAAGAACAGCCGTTTGAGGTTTTACACACTTGTAATGATGTTCGGTGTTCTTAATAAATTACAGTGGTTATAAACACGTTTCTTCACTACAAAGAAGAACAAAACAAACCTGAATCGTGTTTAAAGAAGGATGTTAAAGAGGGGAGGGGGTACAAAGATGTTTCTTACTTGTATTTATGATTTGTTGGTATTAATGTTTGAATTTACTTGTACTTAGTTATATCATGTGCCATATTGTTATAACCTGTTTAATTGAGTGTATTTACAATCATTTCCAGGGGCTCAAGTATCCTGGACTACCACACTCAGATTTGCCTGGGAAAATCTATTTTCTTGATCTGCAAGATCCTCGTCTGAAACCAGTTGAGCTGCGGATGCCATGGAACTTTGACCTGGAGTCATTTAACCCTCATGGCATCAGTGTGTACACTGATCCTGCTGGTAAAAGACCGTCAAAGTCAGCTGTAGTTTCACATATTTCAGACAGATTTCATCATGTCTGCAGTGATAAAACCTAAATGGCAAAAATTGTGTCACTCTTACTGTCATGCAACTTTATTAAGCCAATATTATTGTCACAATCACCATTTTCTGTTCTGACTGTATAAATTAGGGGTAGCCCGCTGCAGTTGTACCAGTGTTAGGAATATCCTGCTACAACACACCTGAGACACATCTTAGTCTGACAACAAACTCTGTGCAAAACTGCTAATTACCCATTGATTTGAGTCCGATGTGTTAGTAGTGAAACTCCCAACACTGGCAGGACTGTGGTTCTTGAAAGGCCACAATTAGCAACACTTGGTATTAATAGTTTTTTTTAAGTATCTGTTTTCTTGTGATTTGTAAGCTTGTGCAAGAACTGGTTTCTCCAAATTCAGTCCTCAGGGGCCACTGCACTGGAGGTTTCACATGTTTCACTACTCCAGTGTTTTGCTAATTAACTAAGTAGTGGAGCAACCAGTCACTTTCAGAAATTGTGCATAGATACATTTAAGGTTGATCTGTATGCAGTCTCAGGGAAGTGCAAAAATATAGTTACATGATTCTTTTTTGAATTAAAATACTCTAGTTTTTTTTAGTGTACATGAAAATAGTCATTTTGATTTGAGGTTTACATGGAAACAGTTTTTGTTTTCTCTTAATTCTGCTTTAGATCCGGGGGTTGGGAAGGGTTGTGATTGGACAGAGGGTGGACATGACATACTTGCATATACTAGAAACAAACAAATTGTACTTCCTGCATCTTGTCTTTTTGGCTACAACATAGAAAACCACATAATAAGTAAATACTTGAAATACCAGCTCTCTTTTTTTCAGCAGCTGGAAAGGAGAAGGAATATAGAGTACTGTGGACAGGAGGAAGAAGACAAAACAGGACAGGACAACAATACAAACATTTATATGATGGAGGAATTAATCAGTTCAGATTTAAAATGAGAATAAACTGGCAACTTGTTTCAGTAATAAGGTTAATTCTGGATGGTCATTTTCTGTTAATCAGATGTTTACATTTTTCATCTCTTTAAAGTGAATTTATAAACCCAACAACTTTTATCCCTCCTGAATCTCCACAGTAAATTATGGTGACAGGATCATGGTTTGGGGGTGGTTTTCATCAGCTGGGACTGGGAAACTGGGTAAAATTAAGGGAATGATGGGAAAATTCATGATGAAAACATGTTTAGTGCACATTCATGCCAGGATATTTCAGGGGACTTTTGAGATTTGATCTGAAGTAAAAGGAAACTCAAAGCTCACGTTAAATTACCACACTTTAACAAGAAGTAGGTGATTACAATGAGCAGTTCTCTTGCAGATGTATGTGGAGACTCAGTGAGGTCCACACTCAGCAATTCCAAATTTGAGTCTGAAACAACTCTGCATTCTTTTTTTTATCCTGCAGAAAACGTGCTATAATTATGTGCAAGTGCACATGAGTGCACACACAAGGGAAGTACCTTGAGAGGAACACACTTATCTCCAATATCTTGGGAGGAACTGGCTTATTTTTTCTCCCCAGATATCCGTGCATAAGTGACACCTTGGGTGGTTAGACTTTGCCTTCACACCTGGAGAGCAAGGCTACTTCATACCACCAGTACATTTCCACAAATCTCTCTGAGTACATCTTTTCTTTTATGGTAAGGACTTTTCTACCTGTCTACAAGAGGCAGAGAGTTGTTCAGCATACTCTACGTTGCTTTTCCTCTTTCACTGGTTAGCTTTCACACTGCCAGCAAACAGCACTAGGTTCACTTACAAATGAATGGAAACCACCAGTTCTCAGGCAGACTCGAGTTTGCACCAATGGTCTGCACTAGTGGGCAAATAGGATTCACAGTACTCTGAACAAAATGTGCTATCCATAGAAGCGGGCCATGGTGTGTTTAAAGCAAACCAAACAGTGCCAGCGTGAATGTGGCCCTAATCCTTCAGTAATTTGAGACCGAAAGGAGATTGGCTTTCACTACAACAATGAGCCCTAAAGCAACACTGATTTTAAAGAGAAACAAGTTTTTGTTGGTATTTTTACAATTTTTCTCTTTAAAGTTTAGTTTCCTTTCTATCACATCATTTGCAGTTTGGTTTTTCATGCTCCTATTTTTTGTTTTGTCCTCGTTTGTCATGATTTATCAGATAACACAGTGTACCTGTTTGTTGTCAACCATCCTCAACACAAAAGCCAGGTTGAACTGTTCCGATATGTGGAGGACGGCCTTTCCCTTGAGCATCTGAAAACCATAAAACACGACTTACTCTACAGGTGATGATTTTTAATGATGCCTAGCTTTATTTATTTGGGATGTTTACTTAATCTTGAACAACATTTAAACATCTTGCTGGACTTCCATCTGTTTTTCTTTGCAGTGTAAATGACATAGTTGCATTAGGAGTGGATAACTTCTATGCCACCAATGACCACTATTTCTCTCACGAAAGCCTTAAAATGTTGGAGTTGCTTCTGCTTCAGCCTTGGACCAACGTTGTGTACTACAGCCCTGAGGTGGTAAAAGTGGTCTCTGAGGGCTATTACTTTGCAAATGGCATCAACATTTCTCCCGACAAAAAGTAAGGATAATCTACTTAATCTGTGTGATAATTGTTGTATTGGTTTTATTCTATGTTTTTGTGTCATTTTACAGGCATGTTTATGTGGTAGATATATTTGACCACAATGTCCATGTGTTGGAGCGGAAAGAAGACAACTCGTTGTCCCCTGTGAAGGTAAAATAGAGCAAAATAAAAGCTGGCTGATGTACTTTAAGGCACATTTTTAACAGTAGATGTTTCTGAAGCAGTATTTGCATTTTGTTTTATCTCAGTGGAGTTCCTTTCATTATTTCTAGGTATTACTGTGATTAAAAAAAAAACGCTTATATGCAAATATTTTTTGCAGCATAAACTTGTTCTATAATATTGTTTTTATTATAAAAATTAATGCACTAATTTAAAATAACTTATATAATTGTGAGACAACAGATATTGTTGCACTGAGGCAAGGAAGTTTTTTTTTTATTCACATGACTTAAATGTTAAGTACTTTTTTCTTGCATTTACTGACCTCTCAAGGTAAAGATTCCTACTGAATGATGACTACTGTACAACTAAGAGTAAAGTCTGTATGTGATACAATACCATATGATTGTTTTCCATAATTTAAAATAAGCTATTGATCCATCTGGCTCACCTTACCCATCTTATCATCCTACACAAGAATTTGCCACATGGTGGCAGCAAACTATAAAACATAAAATTTAAATTTTTTCTTCCAACACAATCACTATCAGTTTTTTATGCTGGTTGGCTGTGGTAAATGATAACTTGTACTTGTATAGCGCTTTTCTACACATCAGTGCACTCAAAGCGCTTTGACACTATTCGGCCATTGGTTCACACAAACACACACACAGTGACACAGCACCGAGAGCAACTAGAGGTTCAGTGTCTTGCTCAAGGACACTTTGACATCTAGACGCCAGAGCCGGGATTTGAACTTGCTGGTTAGAAAATGACCCGCTCTACTACATACACCACAGCCACCCATGCTGCACAAGTGATTTATTTTCCACATACCGGTACCTTGGATTTTTACAAGACTGATTTTTCTAAATCAGTTTCTAAAATGTTCCTAAAGCAACAGTGACATTCTTCCAAAGAACAAACTATGCATAACTAGTGATATGAATCTGCTGAATATTTTTTAAAAAAATGCCTTTAAGGGTGGAGACGAGGTTATTGAAGCCCTTGGCTGTGTCTCAATCAGCGCACTAACGGTACTTCACGCACTATGTTTAAGGGCATTTACATTGACATTTACACACTACCTAGTGTGCAAAGTAGTATTAGTGGTGCACTTGAATGCAAATGACTGTGTAGTGCTCTTTGGTGCCCAGTCGTTTAAGCAGGTAAAGTCACAAATATGAAAATGTCTTAAACAAGTTTGATGTAAAGAACAATGCATAATTCTGTTTAGTTATTGCTGCCAATAAATTACAAGCATACCATATATCTATTTGACGGCAAATAGTATGGTATGGTATACCAGTATGATGGTATTACTTTGGTCTAATCCAGGAGTAGGGAACCTTGGCCCTCGTCCTAAATGTTTTCCATGTCTCCCTGTTTCAACAGACCTGTTTCTAATGAATGAATCACTGTGCAGATCTTAATAAGCTGTTGAATCCATTTGATCTGAATTAGGTGTGTTGGATCAGAGATACATGGAAAACCTGCAGGAATCCGACCCTCCAGGGTTCCCCACCTCTGGTCATATCTGTTTGATCAAAGGGAGGACAAATCAAACCCTTAGACAAATCAGTAGAGTTATATCATGAAACATAACGAAAAATTTAGAAAATATGGCTGGAAGAAGCACATGGTCGCCTACTGGTCTGACGTCTGTGAAGAGTAACAGCAGCTGAAAACTGTTGCAGTGGAGCTTTTCCACTGTTAGGCTAACTAACAAATTAGCTGCCTCTACCGTTTTCTATAGCAAGAAGCCTTTCATTAAATGGAAGAGTAAAGTAGTTGTAGGACTATCCTGCCCTGTTTCTTATAGAACAGCAAAATAAACTTCACTGTTAGATTGGATTAACTTACCTGTCCATCAGAAAGTCTGCAACCTCCTTCGGGTCCTTCAAGTCCTTCATGAATTGTATCCATCTGGTAAACGCTACACCAGAGAGATAGATATAACACTTTATGGCTGTGTCCGAATGTGCACCGTATGCCCTACATAGTGCCCTACATAGCACACGCCATTTTGTAGGGGTGTCCGAATGTACTTTCAGTAAAAAGTAGTGCCCTCAAAATTACCCACAATGCATCTTGAAAAGTAGTGCGCATCGATGGTCACTAGAGGAGTTGATATAGACCACAATGCATTGCAGGAGGAAGCTTACAATGGCGTATATAACAAAACACTATAGATCATACATTTTAATTCCATTTTCATTGGGTAGATATAGTACAAAGAAAGAATTAAAAATAAAGTGAAGAAATAAAATATTTTCTGACGACTTTAGATCATATTTGCAATGACGTGTTCAAGTGCGCTGTGGTTGCCATAGTTACAGCTGGTCATCATGCAATGTACGACAGCATTTCCTTAAAGGAAAAACACTTTATAACAGCCTGCATTTTTTTTTTCACCGCCTATTCATTTTTACTTCATATTAACAGATAAAGTGAAGATGTTTGTTCCATCTTGCTCTAAATGAGCAGGGCAAGGTTTTTCCTGGTCCTTTTATCATGTTGTCTATGCAGTTTTAAAGGAAATACAGTTTATACATACATTTCACATTTTATAATCACTGATTCTGTCTTTACGCGTTATTTACAGCTAAATCAAAATTTACTCTTTTACAGACAGTAAGTTGATTCTGACATGTCTCAACATGTCCCTGCAACAGGTGTGCAAATGAAAAGCCTAATAAGTTATACACTAACTTTTTAAATTGAAAATTAGCACGTGCAGTAAAGGGATCATACTGATAGAAGTCTGGACAGAGCTAATGAGCTGGATATGTTATTCAAATGGTTCAGTTCACTGCCCAACAGACCATACATCCTCCATGAGCCCACAGCATTTCTGTCACACCAACTTTGTCATCCTGCAGCTTCGTCGTTGACTTTAAAGCCTCTGATCACCAGTGAAGGATGGCAAGAAGTTGTTCTGTCAGTGGAATTTAAAAAGCATGTTTCTTTGAATCTGTGCATGAAGTGAAATTGATAAACCCAGTGGTGTAGTCCAGGATATACTCTGGTATATGGAGTATACCTGCTTATTTTTTCAAGCAAAATTAAGTATACCCACATCTACCCACTACCCAATTCTTTCACTCATGGTTGCTGCTTAAGTTTACATACCCTTGAGACTTTGGCCTGAAAATGTTCACAAAAGTTAACACAAATTGGTTTGAAAGGATAAAAAAGTAACCATCCGAACCTGTGATCTATCTGTAATCAGTGTGTGCATAAAGAAGGTTCAGTGAGTTTCTGGGCTCCTGACAAACCCTTGCATTGACATCTGGCTTCTGAGTCACGGGGACTCAGAGTTGTAAAAGCTGTGGGAAAAGGTCATTGAATTGTACAAAACAGGAAAGGGATATAAGAAGATACCCAAGGGTATGTAAAACTTATGAGCACAACGGTATGACTCAGTTTAATGAAAATGCAGTTTCCTCTCACAGCCAGTGGGCCATTAGCAGAGGTGGGTAGAGTAGCCAAAAATTGTACTCAAGTAAGAGTACAGTTACTTCAAAATATTTTTACTCAAGTAAAAGTAAAAAGTAGACCCAAAAAAGATTACTCAAGTAAGAGTAAAAAAGTACTCAAGTAGTGAGTAACATTTAGTTAATTTCTTTTACTTTAAATAAATAAAATGTGCAAATTCTTGTATTTTCAAAATTACTAAATACAAAAAAATAAATCACATCTTTAGAAATAACCTAAATAAATGCACAAGTTTTTAAACAAAAGCTTTTTTGCAGCAACAAAAACATGCAACATATTGTAAGTACTGTATGTGAGAAGCTTGCAAACCTGAGTGTTTTTGTTGTGTGAGTGTGTGTGTGTGTCGTGTGTGCAAGGTGAGTGTTTTTGTTGTGAGAGTGTTTTCTAAGTTATTGTTTTTAATTTACATGCCACTTTTGAGACTGTGCATGTGCGGTGCTTGTTCTGTCCATCAGAATCATTCAGTGAACTGACAGTTAAGCTTTAACAGTAGCTGGTTCTCGAGATTCTTACTGTGAAGCTGTGATCGTTTAGCAGTAAACAGAAGTCCTGCATGACTAAAAAGCCTCTCGCAGGCTGCAGATGCAGGAAGACCAGTGTTGACTTTCAGTGAGAGCTTCTTGATATGATGAAAAGAGTGCAGTAGATCCATACCCTCAGAGGATGGACATGAAAGGTACCTCTCTAGCTCTCCTGCTTGTGGTTTTCCTGACCCCATGGATGCATATATATATATATATATATATATATATATATATACACCAGCTTTTAAGATGTGCTCCTCCTCCAGGATGTTTGGAGTCTTGCTGCTGCAATCAGCTCAGGCTCCTCCATTGCATCTCCAAATTGTTTCTGAATCCCACTGAGCAGGGCATCTACCAGAGGTCTGCAAACTTTGCAGGATAACTCCAGCCTTTTTATCTTCTCTTGCAAAGTATTGACAGGAAAAATCCCATATGCACAGATGTTTCCCCTTGAAGGATGTTGAGGGCCATGGCAACAGGCTTCATGACAGTAGTGTACTCTGCCAAAAGTCCCATTTCAGCAGGATTAAATGTAAAAATATATATATACTGTATACAAATTTAGAAATTGTTCACACAAAGTTCCACCTCCAGAAATAGTTTGCTTTCCACATACTAGTTTAATGAATGCAAAACTAAATCTAGAATAAACCAGTACTAAACCACAATAATAATGTATTTAAAACACATCACCAACTTATAAATCACAAGCACACTAAATGTCATCCTATATGTCAATGTTTCAGAAATAATGTTTCTCTGTGCTACTTTTTTTAAAGGGCCAAAATAGGAGAGTATACCCACTTTTTGAGGGACCCATACACCACTGCATATACCCTATTAAACCCTAAAGAAAAAATGTGATAAATTATTACATAGATTACGCTTTTATTGAAGTTGAGATGGTACGCCATCAGCTACTTTTATAAGACTTACGCATCTCAAATGCAGGTGATTAAGTCTGTAACTGTCTCTAGTATTGGAAATTTAGAGTTGTTACATTTTGTTTCAAGATATTCATCTAAAAAATAAGAAGAAAACTGAATGAAGTGCATATACTGTAATTTGTAACCTGTTAGATGTATAATCAGACACTATAATAGATGGTGGTAACTTTTCCTCTGACTCTTCACCAGACTGTGTCTGTGGGTTCACTCTGTGACAATGTTGAAGTTGATCCTGAAACTGGTGACCTGTGGCTGGGATGTCACCCAAATGCAAGGAAAGCTTACATGTTTGATCCTAAAGACCCTCCTGGATCAGAGGTTTGTCTGATTACCATTTTTAAAGAGAAATCTTTGAACAGCCTGACAATAATTCTAAGATAAGGACGTTTGTGTTATGCTCTTGTAAGGATAGCAGATGCACAAGTTTATTTTTTATATTTGTTTTGTGTGGTTATGTTTGATATGTTTACAGGTCATCCGCATCCAGAGCGTTCATTCTGATCAGCCAGTGGTGACCCAGGTGTATATGGATGATGGCCATAAGATCATAGGCTCTTCTGTGGCAACTACCTATGGGGGGAAGTTGCTCATTGGCAGTGTGTTCCACAAAGCTTTATGCTGTGACTTGAAGTAGACATTAGCTATTTGATGTCTATTTAGTTCAGTTGAAGAAATAATATACATGTACATCCTTTCAGATGGGGAGGCTGTGAAGGATATGTATAAATACTGTTGGGCTTGTTTGTGAAAAGTGAGGCAAAAAATATTGTTATCAAAATCCAGACCAGAGTATCAGATGGCACCAGACTGCAGGATAAACTGGAAGAAGACCATGTCAACTGGAACCACAGAGGCATCAATGCTTGAAATTTGATAATCCAAATATGTGAACAACTCGTACTTAGGAAAAGTATATTATCAGTTTATGTGCCTGCTGTATAATATGATGAAGATATTTTCTCCTGCTCAGGTGACTGTGTAGGTGACCATGACTTACATTGGGTTGGTGGGTTACACGATTTTGTGAAAAAACTGCTTTATAGAAGAAGATATGTATGAATGTTACAAATACCAGAATAAAAATTGGTGTCTTTAAAACAATTTCATTTTTAAAATAAATTTCATGTTCAGGCTCAATTCTTTGTTCTAATTTTGTTGGAAAACTTACTCTATGGTAAACTTTGCAGTATTTTACACGTAAATTATGTTACATTACTGAGTACACATTTCTTTCCTTATAAAATATGTTAACAATAAGGTAGTTATTTTTACATTGTGATATTGTTTTGTACAATAAAATGATGCTGACATGTTTTGGAAAGATCTGTAAGACTGAGAATCAACAGTTTTGATCAACAATATCTTGGGTGCTAACTGTAGGCTACCTCTACTTAACCATCTGCAAAGATGTAGTGAGACATTGAGATGTTCACTAATAAATGGGCTATTTTATTAAATGAATGGGGAATTCAAAGACTGGAACGAACAACTAGGAGACCTGTGCAGAGTTTGGTTGCAAGACTAAAGCTCCTAAAGACCAGATTTGGCAAAAACCCCCAGTTTTTCATAATGTCTGGTTTTAATCCAGTGCTACCAGCAGGATTGAAGGTCACAGACAGACCTTACCATTATTGTGCAGAAATTTTTCCAGATTCTGAGATTGAGAAACATTTTAAACAGTTTGCTAACACAGTTATTCACAAAATGGTAAACTTTGCCCCATTCTCATGTAGCCTACTCAGACTTTCGGGAATGCTCCTTGAATGTCCAACCATGACCCCCAGCTAATTTATTCACCATGTGGAAATTTACAAACAAGTGTTTTTAAGCATCCATCATTTGTCCAGTTTTTTTGTTGCCCTGTCCCAGCTTTTTTCAGAAAGTTTTTTAAGTTTATCCTGTGGACAGGTAACCTCCATCCGGATGATACAGGTGTTACAACAAAATCTGTAACCCATCAGAATCTGTGAACACAGGGGGCACTAGTCTACATTTCGGTGCATTGTAGATGTATTACAAGATGAGCGAAGCTTGAAAACACACAATAAAATGAATGAGAAAGCCTTTATTAGCCGCTCAGTGCGGGAAATTGTAATCTGAGTTTATTAAATGACGACACAGTAAAGTCACACAATCTGGTTGCGATCAGAAATGGGGACTTTTGTAATACTGGCTGAGACTCAGAAGAGTGATATGAGTGATGAACTCAGATTTCAAATAAATGTTTATTGTCCTCATCAGTTTTATTAAAGTGTTTTCAAGACCTTGCTCGTCTTTTAAGACGTATCTGTAGAGAAATGTATGCAAGCGCCCCCTATGGTCACAGATTCTGATGGGTCACAGATTTTGTTGTAACACCTGTTCTAAGAGGTAACGTCACTCCCCTCGAACTACTTCAGGTCATTTAATTTCAAACATGGCCGCCGGGAAGACAGCTCTGATTGCAGCTGCTGTAGCTTGTCTTGCAGCTTTTGTTGGTCACTCGTTTCTGAAACTTAAGTAAGTATTTAATATTTCAGAAGGCTATATGTCAACTCGTACAGAGGATGCGTATTATTATTACTGGTTGAAAAGTTAACGTCGGTGCAGTTAGTAAGAGTAAAATGCTTGGAAACTAGTTAAAGTGGAGCTTTTACTTTAAGAAATAGTTTTAAAGTTAACTTCCTGCACAGCTAACATAAATGTCACAGTAAAGTTACTTTGACGTCCTAATTGTATATGTTGTTTGCAGAAAAGTGTCCCTTGCCTCCAGAGAAGCGCCTATGAAACACCTGAAATGTCACCATTTAAAGAATATTGGTAGGTAATCTGTATAATTAGTGTTGTTTATTAAAAACAGCTTTTAGTGCAAGACGCACAGTGCGCGTTTATGATTTCAGGCTACAACTGAAAGGTCTGAAGTCCAAATAATTCAAAGTAGGTAAAGTGTCAAGATTTTACGGAGCCTCACAGAGGACATGTAGCATTCAGTCAACACGCGCGCATACACCTGACATCATGTCCATGTTAACAGAGAAAGTATGTTGTAGTGCTTTAATGGATGCAGAACAAGAGGTCTGCTGTAATCAGGAACAGTACGCATGGTGCTGCTGTGTCTCCTTGTGTTTAGAAAAATCCAGTTGATATGATGCATTAAATATATCATTTCCCATTTTGATCCATTTATGACTAATTTAAGAAACTGTTTAGTAGGCTACTCTTTATTATTGAAAATTAAGATGTTAATCTCATAAAAAATAGGCCCACATCATAATAGATGAATGCATTAGACTATTTTGTCTGCACTCTTCATCAGGAGCAGCACCTGACCACAGTGACATGTCATTCACCAGCTGTTATTTCTACCAGATCGCTAAATTGGCCTCGCTACCTAATGGTTTCTGATTCCTCATCCCTGTTCATGGTATTTTTGACTCACTTTCTGGTTACCTCTTCTTTGTCTCTTTGCCAATTAATTAAGTATTAAGCTGGTTTGAAAAACAGCTGACCAACAAAGCAGTCACATAGAGTGCAGATAAAGTAGTATAAGACATGTGTAATGCATTTTCCTGTTATGGTGTTGGCCCGTTGGAATGCAATTAAGGTCTCAATTTTCAATAATAAACAGTAGCATAAATAGCAGTTAATTCAGTCATAAATAGATGGAAAGTAGAATGTATTTAATGCATCATCAATCAATCATATCAACTGAACTGAATGTTATGGTACAGTTCCAGAAAAAGGGTAATTACATGAAGCGTATATGCTCACTACCCTGGATTAATAGTGATTGTAAACAGCTTATGATATTGTTTTTTGTATAAAAGTGTAAAACTGAAGCAATGTCAACCAATGGGGCAACTTGTACTTAACTTGTGCTTCACAATAAAAATATTTGAAAGCAGATATGGAGACAAATTGCTTAAAAAATCATTACTATCAGGCCTACTTACCGATAGGCTAAATTTAGTCTCGGCACGGAACAAATTTTTTCATAACTATGATTGACAGTGCAAAAGGGATTTGTAAATTAATCTGGGAAAATATTAACAAAATAATTGGTTAAACAAGGGAAAACACTGACGGAGAACTTGAACTTAAATTTGACAATGAATTAGTGACGGAGCCTGTCCTTGTTGCGACAAAACTGAATGAATATTTTCAAAATACTATTAGTGATATTACTAAACTTTTTTATTGTGATCCTCTACAAAATGTGGTCTTACTAGCTCCCAAATAGGGGAAGAAACACCAACCCAAACCATTACTTGCCCAAAATTTTACATCAAAGCAATTACTGGAAATGAAGTATCAAACATGATCTCAACATTAAAAATTCCAAGGCAAGGGATAAATTTGGTTTTGACACTAATCTAGTTAAACAAAACAAATCTAGTTTCCTGTACCCTATTGCACATCTTATTAATGTATCAGTTACCCAGGCAGTTGTCCCACTTAAATGGAAGATGGCCAAAGTTACACCCATTTATAAATCGGGTGATAGAACTGACCCTGCTAACTATCGGCTATTAGCATATTGCCAATCTTCTCAAAAATAGCTGAAAAATGGGTTGCAAAATGTAACTCAACATCTTGACAATGCTGGCCCGGGTTTGCATCCCATGCAATTCGGATTTTGATAATGTCACTCAACGGAAACAGCTGTTTGTGTGTTCATGGATAAAGTTAGATCATATTTGGACAAAAATAACTATGTAGCTGCTGTTTTTATTGATTTTAAACGTCCATTTGACAATGTAAATCACTCTAAGCTCCTCTCTAAACTCTTGACATTTAATTTTAGTGATCAAGCATTAAAATGGATACAGTCTTATCTGTCATAGACAGCAATGCGTGCAAGCTAATGATGGTAAGTCTCCCTACCTCCAGTATAAAACAGGGGTCCCTCAGGGATCCATTTTAGGCCCCATATTTTAATATTAATGACCTGCCCAACGTGTGCAAAAATGTGGACACAATAATGTATGCTGATGACACGGTCATCTTTACACCTGTCAAAAGTGCCCATGAGGCTGCCAAGCGACTTTCTTTAGCTTTAGATGAATTAGAAAAATGGCGGAATAAATTATGTCTCTGCTTAAACGTTAAAAAGACTGTATCTATGTTTTTTAGCCAAACAACAGCAGCCATGACCCCTGTAAAAGTCTACTTAGTAGAAGAAGGACTGATAAATATTGAGGAGTTTAAATACCTTGGAGTGATACTGGATTCAAAGTTATCCTTCAGGAGACACATAAAAAAAAAACTGTAAAAACTGTAAATTTGAATATACGTAATTTTAAACATATAAGGTCCTCCTTAACTGATAAAGCAGCAGTCACATTCCTGCATTCAATGATACTGTCCTATATTGATTACTGTATTACAAGCTGGTCCTACACAAGTTTATCTGTTATTGGACCTATTGAAGCTTGCTATAAAAGAGCATTGAAAATTTTAGATAAATCTTTTTCTCACCACCATTGTGACATTCATGATAAATACAATTTTCTAAATTTAAACATTTTAAATCGGCTTGTTTGATTTACAAGGTTCTAAACGGCCTAGCCCCGCCACCACTGAATGTGCTTATTAAACAAAAATCTGTCAGTGCATCAGGATCCCGAGTAACTCGTGCAACGGTCAGGGGTGGCGAACTCTTTTCTCTCAAAACGTCCTGTCATATTAGGGAGTAAGATTCTGGAATAGTGTCCCACTCTCAGTGAGGGAAAGCACCAGTTTCCCTGCTTTCAAGAAAAATCTAAGAATTCACAAACATGTAACCATGTATAAATATGTTTAATCTGGACATTAGACTCAGGCAATATTTCCCTGTCAATTCGAACCCTGCTAAAAAATAAAGCGGGTAATTAGCATTAGGAACCAGTGCAATCAAATTTAGTGCAATAAAACCCAGGGGCAATAGAACTTGGTGTAATAGAACTTGGTGC
>JBAMHV010000006.1:14902330-14937237 GCA_037177535.1 Pseudomugil gertrudae | reverse complement strand
GGTGATGGGAAAGATATTGAAATAAAGGCACACCCTTCACACACACACACACACAGTCACCAGGTATGTACAAAACACAAATAGGACAACAGGCCAGCAGCAACGGCTTAAACAGGCTATCCTTTCCCTTGTAGACATATAATCACTATCTGTCAGACTATTGCAAGAATGTGAACCTCATTGTGAGGAAACATGAAGTGGAAAGAAAATCCCCCATGTCTATCGGGAGGTTCTGCAGAATTAAAACATGATAAACTGATTTTTTTGTCTTTGTTCAGATTGTGGGGCAGAGGATATCACCATTCTTAGAGATGGACTGGCCATTCTAAGTACGGTATGTCTTTTTGCTATCTGTGGAAAGCCTTAAAATTCTGCATAAATATAAATAACTTTATTTTTCTTAATCCATCCATTAACCTGTTAAATTATTGATCATTCTGAATAATTTTTTATAATCTGTTTGGTTCTGGAAATGTCCCAACAATAACCAACATAGCCAACAGACTGGTGAGCATAACCAATATGCAATGTTTCGATTCAGGGGCTAAAATTTCCCGATATGCCATCGTTCTCTGATGAACCAGGGAAAATGTATGTTATGGATATGTTGCATCCAAAGCCAACACCAGTGGAGCTACAGATCAATGGAGAACTGGACCTCAGCTCATTCAACCCACATGGTATTAGTTTATACAAGGATGAAGCAGGTGAGATACATTTAATTGTCAGTTAAATAATTATCTGATTCAACATAGAAACTCAATAAGGGTCAGATCACTTTATTACAAGGTTTTACTCACATCAGAAGAGATATTTAAATGTGTCATTTTATGGTTGCGAAGAAAAGGGAGCAAAGTTCATCAAATAATATGGTTCATCATCACTGATCAATTTATATTCTTCTCACAATGTTATAAATAAAATTGAGAAAACGGATGAATAGAAGATTAAAATGTATCTCTGACTAAAATAAAAAATGTCTTTGTGTCTGATATTTGTTGGTTTGTGGATCACACAAGAAACTTTGTTTACTGATCTTTTAAAGGCTTTATTATTTAGTTTATTGTAGTGATGGGTGTGTGTGTGTGTGTGTGTGTGTGGGGGGGGGGGGGTGTGAAGAAAGTCAGTGAACATAGGCAACATTATAGGACTACAGTATACTACCTAGATTAATAATTGTGTTTTTATTTGTGGTGGCATTACTCACCCACAGCTGCATATGAGTCCTAGTAGATCACCCAGTCTAATCCACAAACCAATAAATGGGCTCGGTCGAGCCTCAGAGGTTCGGGAATCCTCTTCAATACTTCACTGCCTCTTGAGCATCACTCCAAACAGCTAGTTCAAAATTGTTTTATCACTTGAGGAATATTTAAAAGTCAAACTACTTCTGTTGACAGTTGAGCCAGAAACAATCCTCCCATTTCTTCTTGGTTAGATTATTCTAAGTCGCCTTCAGTGCAGAATGCTGCAGCACTAACAATAAAATAACACATTGGCCCCATTTTAGCTTGTCATCATTAATTGCTGGTAAATGTTAGTTAATTTTGAAACCATAGCTTAACATTTTATAGACATACATAGTTGGTCTTCATGGTATTTGTCTGAAGTCATCAGGACAGTGGCTGCTACTGAGCCTATGTGCTGTACAGTTTATGGTTAGTGGTGACAGCTTTTCAGGCAGTAGCACCGAGGTGGTGGAATACATGTACACTGTCCTGCTGCAGATCCATTCACTCTTATAAAAGCAGCTGAAGGTGTCTTTATACAATTGATAATCTTCATTTTTATTATATTTGTTGTAAATATTTTTATCTGTGAAAAAGGCTGTATTATTATTATTTACTTGACAACTAATTAAATGATTGTAAAAATGCTTAATTATTTCAAGAGGTAAGTTGCAATATTGTAATTTTTTAATTTAAGAAAAACAATAATTTCATTGAAGATAATGTCTTGTTCCAGAGGGTGGCAGAAATGATCTCTACTTTTTTGTGTCTTTAAATAAAAAAAGTGTAAAACATTTTCCCAGGTCTTGCTGTGACTACTGTCTCCAAATTAACCTAAACTTGTTGCAGAAATATAAACTTAAAACTATTAATTTAATTGCAGTTAATACCAGTACATAGACGTCAAATAAACTGAACAATAAGAGAATCTTTGTTCTAAATGCATTGATGTTAAAAAAATGTCCTGTTTCTTTACAGATGACTCTTTATATTTGTTTGTTGTCAATCACCCTGAGCATAAAAGCCAGATAGAGATCTTTCGTTTTGTGGGTGAGGACACACTCATTCACCTAAAAACCATTACCCATCCTTTACTGCACAGGTATGCCCTGTATAATACAAACTTTTTGTACATTAATAATAATAATCATTTGGAATCAACTGTTTTTTATACTTCATTGTCTTGCAGTGTAAATGATGTTGTTGCTGTGGGAGTGGAGCACTTCTACGCTACAAATTATCAATACTTTCAAAGTTTTCTACTTAATGTTCTGAGTGTGATACTGGGTCTATCCTGGACTGATGTGGTGTACTACAGCCCAGAGGAAGTGAGGGTGGCAGCTGATGGCATTCAGTCTGCTAATGGGATCAACATATCTCCTGACAAACGGTTATTTGTTAAGGCAGTTATTGATCATACACAGTTCTAATACTTCAAAATGAACTATGTCAGAGCTGTGTGTATTTTTATAAGAACCCTAAATGACACAGAAATGCATCTTTATTTGTCTTTTGTCCAGGTACATTTATGTGGCAGATATTCTGGACCATGCCATAGATGTTTTTGAAAGAAAGGCTGGGGAGCAGTTGCTGTTTGTTAAGGTAAAACAGCGGGACTGAAACATTGCTTATTTCACTTAGCAGTGCCATTTGGGAGATTTTCTAATTTTCATCTTACACAACTAGAAAATGAGAAGTGTCGTTCTAATCTTTATGATTTGATTTCATGTCAGTAGTTCACAAAGACCAAACACATTTCTGCTCTCATGTTTTGTCATGTTCATATGCAGTCCGTAGACGTTGGATCGCTTTGTGATAATATCGAAGTGGACCACAAAACGGGTGACTTGTGGCTTGGCTGTCATCCAAACGGCATGAAGTTGTCCATGTTTGATCCCGATGATCCACCAGGCTCTGAGGTTTGTGTCTGGCAAAGCAGTACACGTGTGCTGTTTTTATAATTCACCAAAAGAGTTTAAATTGTTCCCCATAGGTCATCAAGATCAAGAACATTCACTCGGAGCAGCCAGTGGTGAGCCTGGAGTACGGTGATAATGGTTGGGAGCTGATGGGCTCCAGTGTAGCAGCTCCTTATGAGGGAAAGTTGCTTATTGGCACGGTTTTCCACAAAGCTTTGTACTGCATCTTGTGACCTACCGTATATACTGTGTATCTATCATACCTGTTTGATGGCATTAATGTTCTAATAAGGATTTTGCATCAATACAGAACTAAAACCATCCAGCTGGGTTTCAAATGGTTTATTGAATGCAGCAAAAATGGAAAAAACAGAAAACATCATTATTATAAGGCAGGAGAGTATCTCAAAATAAAGCCTCAATTTTAACAGATTCTGAAACGTCACAAAATTAAGTTTGTTACCGATGTGAAACATTCAGAACTTGTCAAAAGGTTTTTTCAGGAGCTACAAACATGATAGAAAATCTAAATGGAGTTTTAACTTGAAGGGCACGTTGTGAGCTCAGTCCTCCACCAAAGCCAATTCTTTATTTTGCAGTTGTAAGACCATAATCCAAATCCACAGTAAAGTGTGATGCTTCCTGGCTTCGCACACACAATACCTTTCTCCCAAAGTTTGAGGAAAAAAGCTAAGGTTTTAAAAATGTTTTGTTGTCAGAGTAATACTGGAAAAACAGCCTCAAAACACAAATATGGCTCTTGTTTCTGATAAACGAGTGTATTTTACCCATTCTCATCTTCATCAAATGACAAAGCTTCCTCGGCTACCTTGAATATTGTAAACCTAGTACCCCTTCTATCAGAGTGCCATACATTATCCTCATCTTCAGCATCAGTGGTTGTGAAGACGATGCAATCATTTTCTGATTCATTGTCACAATCCTCTCTGCTGTCTACGCATGCTGTAGATTGAGGATCTCTAATTGTTTCTTGTCTTAGAAGCTCTTCTTCATCTTCACTTTTTTCTACCGTTGCATTCATAAACACGTCACTGATGCTCATCCTGCGTCTGCGCCGTGGCGACTGATCCAGGGTCTGTATGGCCAAGATGTCGCTGCAGCTCTTTGAACGGTTGATGTCTACTGCTGTGCTTTTCCTTGCCGTGGTTCTGATGTCTTTGATGATGGTGCTGTAGTCCTCCTGCTTCTCAGAGAGGAAGTTGAAGATGTCAATAACAGTTGGCCTTTTTTCTGGGTTTTGTTTGTCCTGCTCAGGCTTTGGTTCGGTGTCATGTAAGTGTCTGTGCCTGTGTCGTCTTTTCTTTAGAACTTTGTGAGCTTTCACCACCATGTTAACATTCCAGCTAAAAAACAGAGACAGCCAGGCCAGCCCCATATAGATCCATAACTCTGCAAATACTCTGTACAGACGTGGGTACTGTATATCTGGATTTACACCTGAAATGAAAGTCGGCATTAAGGAATCGGTTTGATTTAAACTTCAGACCACTTTGCATTAAAAAACAAAACGTGTATATGAAAATTTTGCTGTACCTGCCACATAATCCCCAAAACCAACTGTTGTCAGTGTGATGAAAGAGAAGTAGATGCCTTCTAAGTAGCTCCATTTCTCCACATACATAAAAATAAATGGCGGGATCACCAAGTGCACCAGCAGACCCCATAAAAGGAAGGATGCTGTACACAAAAGCTGGACTTTTTTCTGATTAAAAAAAGATACAAAGACACACATTACCTTTTAGCTTGCAACTCTTTTGTTCATGTCAATGTATCATTTTAGTACAATCTGTCCTTCAGATTCTCACCACAGAAACGCCTTTACGTAACAGAACCTGGGACACGCGTTTAGCCCGATCTCCAAAGAAGGAACCGAGCTCACTTATCCACACCAGGCACAGGGGGATCCCACACAGACCATACAGGATGCAGAACACACGACCACTTTGTGTCTTTGGAGCGACATTACCATAACCTGTAGAGCACAAAGAAGATACCTTCAACCACATGTATTTTATAAGTATCATGCACTAAAGGTGGGGAATGGTGTAGCTTCAAGGTGTTAATTGTAGCTGTTGGTGCAGTTTAATGACAAAAATACAGTTTAAAATCCTTTTTCATCACAAAGAAAATTCACAGAAAAGTTAGTTTTTATTTAAAGTTGCTGTTAAATGAACTGCCCATAATACTGTAAATAATTATGAAGATGTGATAAACATAATCATGTTTAGACTTGTTTTACAGCCACATTAAAGAGATTCAGTTGAAAGAGGGAACCTATTGTGGTGACAATGGTGGCAGCAAAGATGACAGAGTTGGTCCAGTCCCAGGTGTTGCGGTGATTGTCCCCAGTGATGGTCACACCTTGGCCTGCAGCCTCTGACACCATCTAAAAGATAAACACAGGAACTGAGCACAATGGGAAACCACTATACTGTCTCATTTTACTTTCCTGGAACTATAATAAAAATTCACTAGTTTAACAGTTTCTTCTGAATATGCTACTTTAAAAAGACCAAATGAATGCCAGCAGGTATGCACACGTTCAGAGCCCTGCAGTAGGTTGCATACTTGCAGGCGTGCTTTGCGTGACCGTGCATGTCTGCCTCGCATCTAAATGCGTGATTGTGATTTGACCCATTGTGCCTGCTGGTAACTGGTTTAAAAGTGGCATTTAAAAAGAAAACCATATAAACGGTAGCAAGTTTATTGTTTTGGTTCGCACCCTCGAAAAACAGGTTGCTCTAACAAAAGACCAACGCCCCTGTTACTTTGTGGACAATAAAAAGTTGGCTCTAAAAATGTCAGAACATGCCGGGTTTAGTGTTAAAACTTTAGAAATATTTTCAGGATACCTCCAGTATGCTTCTTATCTGTCACACTAAGCAGTCTTCATACCTTCAGTATGTCATCGAGACTTTCTTTTGTTAGGCAGTGATGATTTCTTAAAATCTGCTCCTTGTGCAGGAAGTATCTGTCCTTGGCTGCGATCCAGTTTGGTTCCTCGAGAATCTGGAATATAGCTGCTCCAATCGAGAGGTAAAAAATAATACATGATGTTAAAAACGGACCTTTATCCGCCATATTAAAGTCAACTTCATTCTCTGGAAGGCGAGCGGTTCATTCCCATAGAGGGCTGTCCTTATTTTACCTGCTCTCTTCCTGGTTAACGTAATGGACTACAGTAAAACCCTGTTTAGCCTATTGTTTACATCACATTACGCAAATTCGGAAAGAGGATATAGGCCTATAGGCTATAATGTGTGTGTGTGTGTGTGTGTGTTTGTATGTAACTATATATACACACACACACACACACACATATTTGATTTGGTTTGATTGAATAACTTTTGGATGCACGTGGACAATGGGATATGTTTTTCTTTTGCGCTCCTCCTCTTGCGCCAGCACCTGATATGTGCATGTTCACCAACTTCTGCTTTAACTGATTAATCACAGGTGAAAAGATTTCCTGTAGCAGGTGTTGCTGTTGTGGCTGCTGTGCTCAGACTGTAACGTGCAGTTGATGTGATTTATTGATAATGTCTTAGAAAAAAAATCATTTTCACAATTTTTCATGACTGAATCATTTAATTACTTATAGGCTGCTGTCTGTCAATTAAGCCGTTAATTGTGTCAAAGTTATTTTGGTCTGCCCTCTTCCTCAGAAACGTCATTTGATCGCTGTAAGGAAAGCTAAATATCTCCAACTTATATAAGTTGATAAAGTAGCATATAAAGGTTTTTCAGGGGAAAAACAAAGTAAGCGAAAAAAGATTGAAAGGAAGCCTACAGTGATCCCCTTTTTTTCTCTTCATCTTGTATGGCTACAGGAGGAGCTGCCTCAGATGATAAAACCTGATGCAAACACCAAGGATCTGTTAAAAACCTTTTTAAAAACAAATGTTCTTGGGATATTTCTCAGAAATTTCCTGTTCCCGAATGAAGGTGAGGGCTTGTTTATATTATTGGGTTTCTTTTAAAAACACACGAGCGCGCGCAAACACACACACAAACATTTTTATTAATGTAATAAAAATAAAATAACAGATTAATTGGGTGTTTTATAAAATACATTTCTGGATTTTTTTATTTTTGCTGTGGTGTCCACACAGACTGTAGTTTATATAAAATGGCATATAGGCTACATTAACTGGCATCCTATTTAATTAAAATATATCATGATATATATGAATATATCATATTTTTCACATGACATGAAGAAAAATAGGAAAACAACAGAAGTCCGATTAAAAACAAGAGGCTGAAGATCATACATAAAGCAAACAACATTAATTGTGGGCTGCACCAGTATTGTTCAGTTTTAAGGAAACCTGGCGCAATCTGAAATGTGGGTTTTAACCTGCATCATGCTGCACGTGGAGCCAAGCATGGTTCCGATAGGATCAATGGGCTCACTACTGTTGAGCCTTCATATGAACCACATTCTAGGATAATCTTCCATATGGGCTACAGACAGAACCAGCTGCATAGAAGCAAACAAAGCATATAAAAGATATCTTAGCTTCCTAACACATGGTGGCTGTTGTTACATGTTGTGGGGAAGATGTGTTGCTTCAGAGGATAGTCTGCTTAAAGCAAAGAGGAGTAATTAAGTCAGTAATTTAGAGTAAATTAGCGGTCTATAAATACCTGCAGCTATGGAAATATCCAACAGGGGGCGATATTTCTTTGACATGAGCATGTCTGGGAAGCTTTGGAAGAGTTCATATCTTCATGTGCAAATACCCAGAAGGCCGGAGCATGTACAGTTAAACCCACTGGGTGGATCCTGGCTGCTGTGTGTGATAATGGACAGAGGCGTGGTCCCATAGAGGCTACTCCATCTGAACACAGAATGGAAGTTTGTTGTTGCAAAAGCTTTTTAACCTATCTATGCACTGATTAAATCCTGAGTTACTAAGTTTTTTTAATGCTATCTTGAGATTTAATACATTAAATGATCGCTCTCTAAAAGTGGATATACATAAATTCATCTATGTAATGTTTCTGCTTCAGGTTGAATGAATTGCTGCTTTTTCTTTATGTAAGTCTGACACATAAGTCCAACAATGTTCCAAAGGTGCATATCACTGGAGTGCACCTTCAAAGCCAGATGTTTGACTGACCTACTGGGGCACTGCCACTGGGTTTAAGTTAAACTGAAACAGATGTTCCTGTTGTCTCAGCTGTCAGATTGAGGTTTACACCTTGTGGGATTTCACATTGCCTTGTTCAGGTTAGCTTGGGGCTGGAAATGTTTGTGCACCTTATGGGTGGCTGACGTCACATGGCTGTTGTGAATAAAAATGTATTTGTCAGAAACGTTCTTAATATTTTGCAGAACATTATGCTTTATATGTACATACTCGACATTAAAACAGTTTATTACTCATCTTTCTTTTTTAAAATTTTATGTTTATGTAGTCTTATGTTGTCACTACCTGACACTTGTTTCTCAGTGTATGAACTAAAACTAAGAAAAATAAATGCAAAAGTTCTCAAAAAAAGTACTGAAAAATAATGAAGATGCCTGTGAGCATATTTTTTTCAACATCCAAGCAAAATGTTTTGAATAAATTCTAATCAAAAATGTTTTGCCACACAAAGCAAAATCATACAGTGTGACATTATTTCAATAAGCAACTGTTTGGGAAGAAGAGGAACGGCTTCAGCAAGGTTGTTCAACACTAGAGACAATCACAGGTTTTTATACTTGCAATAAATCAGATCTTGTTGGCAGTTTGTTCACTTACAGATGTCTTTTTGGTGGGACATTTACATGTAAATATATGTTGCTTTGTTATAGCTAGCATATTATTAATATTCTAATGTCTAGCTACAAGACACAGGGTTGTGTTAAGTGCAGAAAACATCATGTGACATGTCTGTCTGTCACACTGTTGAATTTGTTTGTCACACTATATTATGCAAATCGTTTTGCATATTCTTTTGCATATATTATTACATAATTATTATCTGCAGATATAACGATAAACCCCAAAGTGACATTTACATTTGATGTGAATATGATGTTTACTGGATTGTGCAGTTCCAGATTGCTTGCCATTGTATAAATGACCATTATCAACTTACTCTTTACATAAATTACACTGCTTGTTTTTAGAATCATTTAGAAATATAAATTAAAAAGTTGCCATAATTGTTTGGCTCTACAAAGATTTAAATGTAGTGAGCAAGACATTGTGATGATGTTTCAGAACAGGTACAACTTCCCTCCAGAGACGACCCAGTGTAACCAAAGTGCTCAATCGGAGTCCTAAATCTTGTGCACTGTTAGGTAAATACTAAGTTAAAATAAGGCTAAAAGTATCAAATCTGGTGGAAATAAATGATCCAGACCCACACATCCAGATAAATTCAGTGAGTTTTATTGAACAGCAGCTGGTTAACCCCATTTGAGCATGTGTTTACTTTTTAAGGTAGACTTGATTAACCAAGCAAAGCTTCACAATTTACTACGCACACACAGAAAACTTTAACCAATCCTAGAAACCTTCAGCAGTTTACACTTTTTTTTCTGACAGTGCTGTTTACTAACCTCTATCAGTCTGCTTCAGTAAACACTCCGGGCTTGTTAATCATATGCAAACATTTTAATAACACTTATAACTCTACATTTTTTGACAATATTACATACTTTTAATATGTGTTAATTCAGTTCACTGCTGATTCTTAAGTCCCAAAATAATGACCAGCTTACTTCCACTATACATGTATTCACAACAGCGCCCTCTTCTGGAATAGTTAAGTAATGTTAGAAAAAAAACAAAAATCATTCTGGTTATTTGTTCACATAAAGCAAGTAGCTGGACCAAACTTATTATTATTTTATCCAATTTCTCTGATGCTGAACACACAAGCTCCCTCTTGCATCAGAAGCAATCAGCTGGAAGGTAAAACAAAATGCTGTAATGAATGAGTATGCGTGTGTGGAAATCGTGTTCTTCTGCGTGCATTATTCCTTAAAAAAACATAAACCTATGCATTGGCTTTTGAGCAAAGCTGCCACCCCTGATCTCCACCCATCACTACTTACAGTGCTTCGTCATTGTAGCTGCGTCACCGCCTCTCTGTGGAAACCTGATCGATAGTTTCCAACTTGACCTGAAGGCAAACAGCGAAATTATGGCATCGATCTCAAGTTGTAAAAGTACCCAGAGGATCCATCTATCATTTCAGGTATGAATCGCTTTCTCAGACCCCTAGCTTGTGTTATTAAAGCACACTTTTCCCCTGGCAGTGGGGTTATTTTTTCCCTACCTGCAGCGCGCGCAGAGTTCCCTGCAACGTATTTGGGGGATTATGTCAAACACGATAGGTCAGATATTTGTGGTGCTAGCTTATATAACTTAATGAGGCATGGTAACTTACTGCAGCCTTTTGATTGCACAAGAATAAGAAAAGGATGCCTGTAAATGGTTGCTGATAAGTTGCTACTAGCCCAAAGATTCAGCGCCTTAAACGCACGAAGCAGTCTGGAGCAGGAGTTAAATAAAAATATGTTGCGATTACATTGATTATCGACTATGTTTTTGTTACTATGAGGCTTTTTAAAGATGTGCTGATGAGTATTTATGACTGTTGGTCACAGTATTTCTCAGTTGAGTTATTCCTCAGCACCACTTTAATTGGATGAGCGTTACATAATGCGTCCTGGCAAACAGATTAATGTATTCTGAACTAACACATTATTTTTTCTGTCTCCCGCTTTTTGACCCCGTGTCACCATCTGGGGCTGTCTCTGCCTTGTGCAATCGTCCTCCACATGAAAAAAATGTGAGTATTAGATACAGTTTCATTTTAATAAAATGTTTTTTTTTCCTCAAACATGAATGAAAAACTCATTGATCTCAATGTAGTTCTTTAAATATTTACTTTCAATCATTTTAGTTTAGTTATATTTGAATACCGACACATTATTATTTGAGTTTTGGTGGGGAAAGAAGCTTTTATTGTACAACCTTGATGGTTGATCTGAGGAAGATATTTGAAAGAAAAATAAACCTGCTCATATAACTTGCAGTTAATATGATGACTGTTGTTGTCGGACAGCTGGTCCCCTCAGCAAAGTCATTCTGGGAGGGTTGTGTCTTCCTGAGGCCCCAAACGCAAACACTTCATTATCTGTCATGACCACATGCTGATGTGTGCGTTACACATATGTGATAAAGCAGAGTAGAATTAATGGGGTTTTCTCTTGTAACATATAATCGATGCTCAAACTATTTCATGAACTTGGAATTTAAGCTTTGACTGCACAGTTTGACATAACAAAACTCATCTGTATTGAACAGTTGTAGAATGAAGAGGAGACAAAATAAATACTTATTCTGGTATTTTATTAGGAAATTGAATATTTAGTCAGTTTATCACCAGTCTATAACAGAACATCAGCACAGTGCGCTTGCGTGCTGTATTTACTGTCTCCACCAGGTGGCAGTGTAAACCAAGACAACCTGGTCATTTACAGTAACGTCAGACGATCAAACACAATGCAGCATGGACTTAGTTGGCCAAGACTATCTGCCACAATGTATTTATTTCACTGTGAGCCTCAAGGCATGCTATTGTGTACCTGAATGAGCATTTTAAATCTCAGATGACATCCATGCGTGTAGAAGTATTTTTACTCCAGCTGGACTCATAGTTTTGCAACATCAGTGGATGCAGTCAGCAGTTTTATTGGAAGCACAAAATGAATACCTTGTCCTGTTTTCTTTTATAAGTTTTACCACAATTTAAACTTGTAATTCACCAATTCTATATCATGTAACTTAAATCCTTTCAAGGAGCGAAAGACTTCAAACAAAAGAGATTTTCCTTAATGAGACTATTTATTATGAATTTGGCCAAATTGATCTGTCTGTAAAGTGCCCAGAATGACATAGTTGTGAAGTGGAGCTATACAGATAAGGCTGAACTGAATTCAGATTTAAAAAAGAAGGGGCACCATGTCTACTTGCAGAAAAGGGTGGAAACATGGCCCATTCCCAGTTCATTAATTCTTCATAGCATAATGGTGCACTATGAATATTGATGCACAGTTACCATCCATCCTGTTAGTGCTCCTGAGAGCTCAGCACAAATAAACCCCTGCAACCATGCTTCTGTCACACATGCAACCCAACTTAAATGTAAAAGCAACTCAAAAGCTACACATGTTTCACATACGATTTAGAGGAAAAGGCAAGGCAGCGTGTCGTGCTCGCCCAGATGCAGCATCGAAATTCTAAAAGAGATGAACCGTGTGGAAGTGGTGTGGTGGGGAGGTTATGTAATCACATAGTGATAGCGCCAGAGAGGGATAAAGATGTTCCAAACAAACATAACCCCCTAGCACTCAGCTGGAGTAATGCACTGCAGCATCATATGTGTTTGTCTTTTAAGCAAATGAGGAAGAGTGACAGGGGAAGCAGTGAATTTGCATCATTATTTTGGGTGTGTCTACTATGAGAGGGCGAGGAGTGGATCGTCTCAGTGTCTGTGTTTCCACCCTGTCACTGTCTCAAGGGACTGTGGGTCTGTAAGTGCTGCTGCTTCTCCTCCCCTCTGTGCTCTGTCTCTTTCTACCCTCTCCTGGGCCCAGCTTAACACCTGCTCCTTGCAGTAGGCACAGGGTTGGGCAGGGGTTTCTAAGCAACTGAATGCTTCCTCGTATTCCTCACAAACAAAAGATGCAAAATGAAAGCAACTTCCTGTATGGAGAATCTACATTCAAAGCCAGTATTTTATGTTGTGCTTACATCCTGCTTCCTGTTAAAGCTTCATGCTTTAGTAAATGTTTAACACCACCAGTGTCACTTTGATCAAAGTCTAAGCAAGGGGATACAACTCAGCTGAGTCATTTTGTCTTTCTTCCTAAAATGTGGCTTCAACTTTAGAGTGTATTTCCTTCAAAGATTTTGGATGCATGGAATAACTAAAACTGGTAAGATTCCTCCTCCATGAATAGTGAGTGAATATCTTGGTAATGACCTGGCGCTGGCCGACACGCCACATGATGTTGCCTTATCCTGTGTTGTAAAGAGAATAATGAACCACTATACTCCAACTCCCCCCACCACCTCCCTTTACCCATAAGCCGTATGTCCCTAATGGGGTCAGGCAGATGGGTGGAGACCATGTCGGGCTTCATAAAGACAGCAAGTCTGTATGTGTGCACGTGATAGGACGCATATGTTTTTATGTTTGTTATTTTATCTGAGCATGTTTTGGCATCACATTTTCAGTTTCTTCACTCATTAGTTTCAAGCTGCATATCATTCAATATCTGACTAATTGGGTAAAGAAGCTAAAAAGCTCCAAGCAAAGAATATGGGCGTCTCTTCCTGGGCTTCCCTCCAGTTTCTGGACATTGCACTCTGTTAATGATTGCCCTCCAGACATACCGTTTGAGATTGTTTGTAGTAGTAGTGGGGTACTTTTCAAATGAACTGATGAGCTTTAAGATAAAAAAAAATCAACTGAGGTATTTTTAGAAGCATTCACTCCAACTTCATTTTCCAGACTTTAGATCCCTTTTAGATATTTTTTATATTACACCTGCGTTGTTTGATTAAATCATGATGATATATGCATAGAGTGGTTCTTATAAAGTTTTTTTTTTTTCAAAAAAAGTTGTGTATCCATCCTCCCATCCGAGGCACGCTGGTTGGTGCTCAGTTGCGACTCCAGCCTCACAGCGAGGCTCCACCCCTTTACGAGCATCGGACCCCTTCAGCACAACAAAGCATGTGCCGCTTGGAAACACTGTATCTCCTCTGAACGTGCGGAATATCGGAATTTGTTGACGGGATTTTGCGCTGTTTTCTCATTCCCCTGATGCTAAACCTAGAGTAGGTAAGCCGAATTTAAAGACATATTCTCGCGGGGGTGGGTGGGGGGGAGACGAGGCGGTGTTTGTTTTGTTGTGCATTCGGCGCCATTTTCATACACAGATTGTTTAAATGCCCTGGCACGCTGGTCCGACGCAACTGTTTTGTGGCTAAATATGGAAAAGAGGGTTGGGAATTTAAAGAGTTGCAGGCTATTTTATCACACCGCTCGTTTCCCAATAGCTGTTTTAATTATGTGTCCTTTATATTATCGTGTGTGTAGAAAAAAAAGCCAATATGAGACTTGAAGCATTTTGTTGTATGGAAAAGTAGTCCCAACTTACAGAGGAAATGTTTTTGTAAATGGATTATTTGTTATTTGCATATGTTGAAAAAAACAAAAAAGAAAGGATTGGACAGTCCTGAAACACACAGCTAAAAGCAGCTCATATTTTAAAGAAAAGCCTTCACTTTCCAAGTTATATGGCTATTTTCTTATTTCCTCCCTTCCATTAAAGCTTTTATACCTGGAATATTTACCCAAATCCACTTACAAGTATGAACATATTCACTATGATGTTCCTTAGTGTTCAAAATGAACAACAACTAAAAGTTAAGTTGTTTATGGTCCTCTTTTGTGAGATGTGTTATGGCTATTTCTAATAATTCAGATGTTGTTTTGCCCCTCTCCAATGATTCTCCCTTTTTGCATTTAATTTTCTGCTTGGCATCTTTTGTTTTTACCCCCTGAGGACTGTATAGGTTAAAAATAACCATCGTCGCTGAAGAGGTGGCATATGTGAATGTGTTTTGTCCTGCATGCACCCAGTCGAGAGAATCTCATCCAATAAGCCTCATCTCCATTGATGATACTGCTGAATATATATAGTCAGATAATCTTTCGTGAAGAGCTGCAGATATGACGTAGGGAGGATGAGGGAGACAGCGAGGCAGTATTAATGCAGCAGAAGTGGCAAGTGCTGCAACAGAAGTAAACACAATGGTTAAAAATGACAGAGATTAGACTCAGTCACTCCTCCTACCCTTTGCAGCTGAAGCAGTTGTGTAGTGAAGACACTGAGCTCCTGATGTGATGTTGAAGTATGTTTTTGGCTAAGAGGGGAGGTCATTGAGGTCCCAGAAGAGCTTGCTGGTATAATCCTCTTTTGGGAGTTATGATGCATCCGTACAGTTAGACTATTACTCTGTTGTGTGAGCATAACTAAATAGGTGACAGTACACATGCTTCAGAGCTGCTTCTTAGTTTTTAATGAATGAAAATGTGGAATGAAACAGCTTTAATAGCAAAAGAGAGCCAGATTTTAGAATTTAGATCATCCTGAAATAGACTTATAGCATTACTTTATTTAAAAATAGAAATTGTAATAGGCATCATGTTAACATTTTATGTACTTAAACTCTTGAAGCTTGTCGTGCAGATTGAGTCTTTGTAGCATAATGTCATCATGCTCCTTAATGAGGAGGGAAAGTGTTCCTTCAATGGGCTTTTTTGGCTGAGGTGATGCTTGAAATGGATTCAAAATAGCTTTCAGGGCAGCCACAGTAAATCAATCATGCCACTTCATTCTTTTCCCATGTCACCTCATGTTACAGCATCAGGCCCACAGACCATCTGTGCATATTGATTAGTTTAGGACTGAGTTTGGGATTGGCTTACCCAGAGAACTGGTGTATTCAGGTATATTCCTGCAAGATGCATGTAGCGTAAGAGCGTTTGTGTTGCTTTATTTTAATCGTCCCTTAATTCTGTGTAATCGTCATGTTGCTGGGCAGGTTAGTGTGGTGGCCGAATATACACACAGTTTAGCTGGGCACGTGTTCGTATGTGTGTGTGTGACATGTGTGTTTTGTGTTTACTTAAAAGGGTAATAGTAGTCACCATGTGGCCACTGGGCAGATATCTCGGCTTTCATTTAATTTAGGTTGATTTTCAGCCAGGTAGGTGGGGCTCTGCATAAAACCATGAATCAGCACAGCGGATCACCACCGCCGGGCTTTCTTTACCAGCCACACACAAACATATGCACACAAACACACACAGATGGACAATCAGAGTGGAGAGAGACAGTGAGCTAGATACTGTAGGTAGGTAGGTAGGTAGATGGAGATAATCTCACTTGGTCACTTGGGGGGCTGATTAACTCTAAACTCCTTCTAATTCCTTAAGCCTACTCTCAGTGCCCAGGAAACATGCATTCTTTATGTTGTAGTGTTACACAAACCTCATCTTTCCTGTGACCAGCTTTGATGTTTGTCAGAGTATGCATTCATACTAAAAACTGGCTTTTGCTTTTTTTTAAAAAAATCATTATTGTTTTTTTTTTAAAGGCTGTAAATGTCATCATGTGAGCATTTGTGACTGTGTACATGTTTGCATATGTGCATTTTGTGCAGTAAACTGTGAACAAAAATAGAAATGAGCTGGTCTGTAAAGGGCACTTAATGAGTCCCTGAATCTTACGCACATGTAGCTATTTATACACTGTACCTCCTTCTCCTCTCTGCAAGCGCTTCTTCATTCAGCCCGCTCCTTTGATTTTGTTGCACACACAGATGTAGAACAACAGCACTGCAACATCACTAGTAAAAGACGTCCAGACATTTGTATCGAGACTATTTTAAAATTGAATGCAGATATAATTAAAGTGTTTACATTTTCTACTTTTTTTCCCTGTAATTTGAGTAACATCAGTGAGCAGATAAGCAAAGGCCACGATCTTCTCAAAATGTACTCTTAAATATTAAAATTTGATGAATTCCGGTTGTGGTGTTTGCTCCTGATCCTCGTTAGCTCCCTGATCCAAGAGAGTGGCCTACTTCATCCATAATTTAGCTCATTACTGCTAATTGTGTGGTATTTTAGAGCAGCTATTTTTTCTAACAGCACAGAAATATTTCATGTAATTGCCTTTAAAGTAAAGTAGAGGAAATATTTGTCATATTATAAGAGATAGATGGGCATTTTGAGACATCTTGTGATGGGGCTGCAACTTTCTCAATTGGCCACTGTGCAGGTTCTCCCTGCTCAGCTGGCTGGTAGCAAAGATGTTAGATGGGTGACGCAAAATGGAGGAGGCAGCAGACACAAGCTCAGCTGGTCCATTAAGAGCATGTCTGTAACCTGACAATCAGAATTGAGATGACGGAGCATTAAAACACCCTGAGCGGGCTGTGAGCATCGATGCATAAAGGTGTGTGCATTTGTGTGTATGCGGTGACCTAGGGAATAGACCTATGGTGGGGGGGGGGGGGTCTTTGGGGGGAGGGGTAGGCAGGATTAGTAATAGAGTGCTGCACAGTTATTGGTCACTGGACACAAACAATGGGAGGGCTAAAGAGGATTTGGCCTATTTGCGTACCCCCTCCTCCTCTCCTGCTGTCCTGTAGTGCCAGTGGGAGGTGTATGGTATAGAGATCCTGGAAGCACCCTTTGGGACAGCCATGTACATCTGGAAGATTGGCCTGTCTGCTTGTCTGGCATTTTCCTCCCTCCCCCATCACAGACTAGGGTTGGACTTGAACTACATTTGGAAGCAACAAACACAGCCACATTAGTCACCAATTAGACAAGGCCTAACATGATGCATATCTGTCACACTGGATTGGGTTTTGAAGTACTGTTACTGATGTTTCATCTGCATAAAGCCTTATACGCCACGTGGAAGATTTTCAACACCATATCTGTCAAATTGTTAAACCAAAATTTGATTCATTTGTAAGGTTTATTTTAGGGCTTTGAGTCATTTTCCTGCTTGATAAGAAATTAGACAAATATTTTATATTGGCTGCAGCCTTTATGTTTGCATAACTAGTTCACATTCTGATTAAAAATAGTAACATTAAATCCTATTGCACATTTGAATAGTAGAAATAATTTCACAAAACAGCTTTGCTCCAGACACAGGCATTTTGGCCAATGTGCCTGATTTGGTGTAAATTGTGTGGATAGGTGTATATAATATAAACTGGAAATCATCAAGCTACCTAGTCCCTGTGCGTCAGATGACTTGTGCAGGTGTATGTGTGTTATATGAAAAGCAGGGCTTGGTGAGGAGGACCCAGGCGATGGTAATAGGCAGAAATGAACAGAATGCCTCCTTTGTGTCAATGGGATTTAATGAGTCTGTGATTGGCCCTCAGCATTCTTCAACAAGGATGGCTTTTGTGTGATGAAATGTTTTTGTATGTGTGAGAACGGTGCTTAAACTAGATTATAATCTGTGGGTGGCAGCTAATATCAATAAACTCAATGTAAATGAATGTTTATATGTTGTTCATAGCAAATTTCTCTTATTTATATAGCGCGAGGGAAAGGGAGAATTATTAAACACTTCTAGTGTGTTGGTAAACTTGTCTTTTTTCCCTATTCATTAGATTGTATTGTTAAAATGTATATTTTTATTTTGTTAATCTAGTTCTTTGCATGTGAACAAACAAGTAGCACATCACTTAGCTTGTATGTATAATCAAACCTAGACTTGATATTTTCTACTATGTGAAAACTAAGCTATATATCACATATTACTTTCCATTACTGTAGTGGTGGCTTAGCATGTCCATGTCATGTTCAAAGCCTCACCACCTCCACCTTCTTTTCAGTATAATATTGACAGATATTTTTTTGTAGTTATAAATCAGTTTCAGCATGACACAAATTACATGCTTGCTGCAGTTGCATTTACACATATACATGCTCCATAGAGGTGATTTGTGTGGATGTATGATCAGCTGTTTGGAGGAATCCAGCAGTATTGATAGAGCATTAATCTGTGCTATATCAATACTAATAATCCATTTAGTGGAAGTTCTGTTCTTGTGTATATTCAGGAAAGGAAAATAAATGTATTTGTTTGCATATTAAATGGTCATATTGTCATTGTTGCAATATTGCTGATAAGATGTTTTCCTTATATTGTTGTTCAGATCAGGCTAGTTGGTTTGGTTCCACCCTCCAATGTCTGGTGTAACAGAGTGCGTTTTGCTTGTTAGCTTGATATTCAGTTTTATGGATTTGACATAACAAGATGTTAAGAGAAAATGTAACAAATATTTTTGTGCAGCTTCACTTCTGTTAAACAGCAGTGGCAGTATGGAAAAGGTGTCCCCAAGTGGCTTAATGTCATGCTGAGTTAATAACAACTGCTCTGTTGCTGTGGTTAAAATGAACCCTAAGAAATATGTGACAGACTTTTGAATCAGCTTAAACATACTGAAAAGGGATATTTTCAGCTGTATTCGTCCACTGGTTTCTTTCACAACAATTGAATGCTAACTAATGAGATGCTCTAAAAAGGCTTTGATGGACTGGCAACCTGTCCAGGGGTACACTGCCTTTTGCCTGCTAATTGCTGGGGTAAACTCCAGCTTACCCCCAGCCCTGAACTGGAATAAGCTGTAAAAAATGGGTGGATGTTGTTAAGGCTGTGACTCAATAAGTATTATTTTTTGTCTAATATTTCCATCACTTTTATAGTAATATTAACAAAAATGAATAGAAAAATGTGTTAATGACTTATTGTGATCGTTTTACCTGACTGACGAGTTAAGTTTATATATTTCATGTGTGAAAAGAGTTAAATAGTTGGCTTTCTTGTTAGTTATGAGTACAGGCATAAAGTTCACCATCATGCTCCATGCAGCATCCCTAACTTTTTCCATCCCTAACTTCCTTTGTTTTTCCTCTTTAGTGGCTACCATGACAACAGAGGCAAGCGCTGTGAGTGAGGCAGAAACTGAGGGCAAGCAGAAGACCAGCAGTGCAGCCCTCGAACCTGAACCAGAGAATAAGCAGAAGCAGGAAGCAGTTAAATCTGAGCAGGAGGGAGAGCAGTCGAGCAAGAAGGCCCAGGAGCAGGTTGCTGAGCCTGGGCCTGCGGATGCAGCTACTACCCCTGAGGAGGAGCAGCTGAAGCCTCGTACCAGAACTTCTGCTGGCAAAGGCCTCTCTCGCCTCTTCTCCTCGTTCCTGAAACGTCGCTCGCAGTGCTCTGAGGGCGAAGGGTTCGAAGCAGAGAAAGCCAGGGACGAAAAAGAGGAGAAAGCTGACAAAACGGAAGAAGAGAAGGTGGAAGACGTGAAGAGTGAAAAGAAGGAAACTAAAGTAGTGGAGGAGAAATCAGATGTCAAAGAAAATAAAAAGAAAGAAGAAGAGAAAATAGAGCAGATAGAAGACAAAAAGAAGGCGGAAGAAAAGGTTGAGAAGAAGGGCAGTAAAAAGAAAAAGAAAGAGGCAAAGAAAAAAGCTGAAGAAAAGAATGAGGAGAAAGTGAACAAGGTTGAAACTAAAAACAAGGAAGAAAAGAAAGAAGAGGAAAAAGAAGAGAAGGCAAAGCAGGCTGTAGAAAAAGAGGAGGCAAAACCTGAGACAAAAGAAGAAGGAAAGAAGGAGGCTGCTGAGGTTAAAGAGAAAGCAGCAGAGACTGGAAAGAAAGAGGAAGAAAGAGTTGATAAGAAGTTTGCAAAGAAAAAGGAAAAAGAGGAAAAAGTAAAGAAGAGGGAAGAAGAAAAGGCCAAAAGGAAAGCAGAGGATGAAGAAAGGGTAAGAAAGAGAGAAGAGGAAAAAGCAAAGAGGAGAGAAGAAGAAAAGGCCAAGGAGGCAGAAAAGGCTAAAAAGAAAGAAGAAGAAAAAGCTAGAGAGGCTGAAAAAACTAAAAAGAAAGAAGAAGAAGAAAAAGCCAGGGAGGCTGAAAAAGCTAAAAAGAAAGAAGAAGAAGAAAAAGCCAGAGAGGCTGAAAAAGCTAAAAAGAAAGAAGAAGAAAAAGCTAAGAAGAAGGAGGAGGAAAAGGTGAAAGAAGAGAAGACTAAAAAGAAAGAAGAGGAGAAAACAAAAGAAGAAAAAGCTAAAAAGGACGAGGAGAAAACAAAAGAAGAGAAGGGAAAGAACAAGGAGAAGGAGGAGAACAAACCAAAAGAGGAGGAAAAAGTGAACGAAGAGGCAAAAAAGAAGGAAAAAGAAAGAGAGGAAGGACATACTGAAGGAAAACGGCAAAAAGGAGAGGAAAGGGGAAAGAAAAAAGAGAAGGGAAAGAACAAAGGAAAGAAGGAGGAGAAAGTAGGAATTGAGCAGGTGAAAGCACCGATAGCTGCTCCCGAGCCTGAACTAAAAACTGAGCCGGACACGGAACAGGCTCCAGATCAGCACTCAGTAAGCAGCGCTGACACACAGGTGAGTGACTAATAGTCTGATTATACTTTGCTGAGGCAAAAACTTCTGTCAAGAATGAGGAGTCTGGTTGTAAAGTGAAAATGATTACAGGTTTATTGAAACAAAGAAATAGTACAAAGTAAAGAAATTGCAATTCCTGAGAGTCTGTTCAGAGATCCGTCAGGCAGAGCTCTGGAGAGAGTCTGACCATGAACAGACAAGCTGGGACTTAGGAAGACTTGTTTCCACCTCATTGCTTAATCATATATCTTGTCAGGATGAAACAAAGAGATTGCTCTGGAGTCTAGTGAAGTTTAGCACCAGGTTCACATTGTAAAACCATATGACCGGCGAGGCTGACCCATCCAGGTCAGCTAAGAGGGAATCTGGTGGATATCAGCTAAAGTGTAGATAGGCTGTCACATTTAGGAGTCACAGACTTATTATCAGTTGTTTAGCACAGTGCAATCAGGAGAACAGAGTTTAGGCACCATGGACACAGTTATGGTACAGTACTATTTAATAAAAATCAATCATAGCAACATGTCAAAATTACAGTTATATAGTTAAAGTAAACAACACAGCATTTTGAAGATGGGAGATTTTTTCAATGATCAGTCAGGTCATCATAATCAGTGGAAACAAAAACTGCACGACACTATCGTATTTTCCATTTGGAACATATTTTCCATGTATGTGCAGCATATTTGCATCTATAGAAAAATATTTGCAGGAGTGATGTATTTCAGCAGATGGTTAACATGTCTAAGCATAAATATGGGAGATGACCAGAAGCAGTCAGGCTAAGAAATTCACCTAAAAGGACCGTTAAAGTAATACCGTAATAGAAAAATTACACAATAGCTTATGAAATTTTTTTTGTGGAGTTGCTTAATGGCTGCTGTTTCCAATGTTATTGCTTTAGTAAGATTCTAGGGTGTCACTGCTTCAAACCAGGATGTTATAACATATCAGTAAATTGTCTTTGTGTAAAAAGAGTAGCTTTCTGTGTGCTAAACTTGATACTTGCTTCATATTTAATGGATGAAACAATGCAAGAATGTCACCAACATAAAAAAAGCAACCAAAACAAAGCGGTGTTGCATATAAATGTATGCTTCTTGTTGTAATATGGTCTTTTTTCTCTCCAATTAAATTTTTTTTATCTTGCCACCATGTGAAGTTTTATTCCAGTGCTCTACTCTTTGTACATTTAATTAATTATATCCCCACATCCTCTCCTCCTGAGTATTTGACACAGTTTTCAAATGTCTTGTGTGAACTCCATTAGCCTGCTCCAGAAGAACAGAAGGAAGAATCTGAGATAAAGGAAGAGCCTGACATAACAGAAGAGGTGAAAAAGGAGGACACAGGGAAAAAGGAGGGGGAACCAACAGAAAAGGTGGAGGCGACCAAAAGAGAGGAAAAGGCAACAGAGCAGCAGGCAAAAAAAGAAAAACCGTCAAAAGAAAAGAAGACAGAAAAGAAGGCGGAGGAGGCCAAAGGCCCCAAACGTCCGAAAATGATGCAGTGCAAGGTCACCTTACTGGACGACACTCAGTTTGAGTGTGAACTTGATGTAAGTAACTCACTGCATTTTCATAATGTTTGCTTAAGGCTCTCCTGTTTGATTAATATTGTTTCAGAGACTAAAGAATATCTGTCACTGCTTTATTATTCAGAAACATGCTAAAGGCCAAGAGCTCTTTATAAAAGTGTGTGACCATGTCAACCTTCTGGAGAAGGATTACTTTGGCCTTGCTAACTGGGAAACACCAACCGACAAGGTGGGCTGGCTTTTCTTGTATTAGTTATTTTTTAATATTAAGGTCACATGAGAAAACAATGTGCTGAGTGGTGTTTTTTTCCCCTATATTCCCTGCAGACATGGCTGGAACCTACCAAAGAGATCCGGAAGCAGGTTCCAGGTGCTGTCTACGAGTTTGCATTCAGCGTGAAGTTTTATCCTCCTGATCCGGCACAGCTGACTGAAGATCTCACCAGGTAAATGTACAGAAAAGCTAAATTAGTTATTTAGGTTTAATATATAGCAAACACACTGAAAAGTAGTTTCAATATAAACTCATTTTATTATAAATTATAATTTAGTTTTTTTTTTATCTGCACACACATTTGTCTAGGTACTTCCTATGTCTCCAGTTGAGGAAAGATATTCTGCGCGGAATTCTTCCATGTTCCTTTGTGACGCTGTCCCTGCTGGGATCCTACACAGCCCAGTCAGAGCTAGGAGAATATGACCCAGAGGTTCATGGGTCAGACTATCTTAAAGATCTGAGCCTGGCTCCTGGACAAAACAAAGAGCTGGAGGAGAAAGTGATGGAGCTGCACCGTACTTACAGGTTTGTAAAGGCAATGGAAGCTGATTGGATCAATTAAGAGGTGGTAGATTCCAAACACAAAACTTAGCAGAGCCAAACTCTAAACCTGTTTTTGTTTATTTACTTACTTACTTCTGTTACTTATTTACTTACTATTTTTTAAAATAACTCTATTTTCTGTTTCCAGGTCAATGAGCCCAGCCCAAGCTGACATGCTATTCCTGGAAAATGCCAAGAAACTTGCAATGTATGGAGTTGATCTGCACCAAGCCAAGGTGGATATTAATACTTCTATTTATGTTTATTTTTCAAAATGTTCGTCCCTGTCAGGATAAATGTTTTACATGTTACCGTAACTGAAGGCTTTTTATGGAAATCCTGAGAGTTATACTATGCTCTGACTTGCAGTTGCTTTTCATATGCGTAGTTACAATAGCTTGCTTGTCATGCAACAGGAGCAAATTTGATTACAAAATTGATGTAATCTCCCTTACAGAAAAAAGAAAGATTAATAGCAAACCCTGTGACTCTAAACTGTGTTGCTTGGTTGTATGAGAAAGGCTGCCTCCCAGTGACTGTGTGTTGTAAGTGCAGGATGACGGCCATGCTGTGATGCTTAATTCTGGTTTTACATGCAGGATCTTGACGGTGTAGACATTACGCTGGGAGTTTGCTCCAGCGGGCTGATGGTTTACAAGGACAAGCTTCGAATCAATCGTTTCCCTTGGCCCAAAGTGCTCAAGATCTCTTATAAACGGAGCAGCTTCTTTATTAAAATCAGACCGTCAGAGGTAAATTTCAAGCATTCATTACATTTTAGTTTATCTGCCTTTTCATAAACCTAAATCTAGTCCATGAAAATAGCTAATTATATCTAAATTACCGGCTATCCTGGCTTTGAAATGGTATGAATTTTATTAAGTAATTCCTTCAGTAATGAACATTCTTTGAGTACCATTATTTGGAAAAAAGGTTTTTTTTTTTTGTTTGTTTGTTCTATGTTTTCTGCAGAATAATGACATTAAGCCATTAAATTAAACACATTTTTATCTGTTTCCTCACATTTAGCAAGAGCAGTATGAGAGCACTATTGGCTTCAAACTGCCTAACTACAAAGCCTCAAAGAAGTTGTGGAAAGTTTGTGTTGAACATCATACCTTCTTCAGGTAAAACCTAGTTCTTCTGTAATTCAGAGTGACACTTCTTTGCCTGGCATTCTCACTTTGTCTTCATTGCACTGTATTTCCTACACTCATGGTTCCAGTTTTACAATTAGACCTTCAAGTTTTTGTCTACTTATTAAGATGAATAATGTTGGCTCCATGGAATTAATGAGATTAAATGGTCTTATTGATTCTGTGATGTACCTCTTAGGGTATCGACAGTGGAGCCTCCTTCATCTCGTCGATTCCTCATCCTGGGCTCTAAGTTTCGATACAGTGGGCGCACTCAGGCCCAGACCCGCCAGGCGAGCTCCATGATCGACCGCCCAGCCCCTCGCTTTGCACGCTCTGCGAGCAAGAGGCTGTCTCGTAACTTGGACGGAGGTATGGGCAAGTTTATGATTTCAAATCCTGTTTTTTTTTTTTCCAACAAACCGGGAGTTGACGAGCTACTTTTTGACATGTTGTACCTTTGCAGCTGGAGAGGAGACTCTCCAGTTTCTGCAGCAGCTTTCAGCATCAGCCAGGTCTGAGACTGATGATTGGTCGTTAGTGATGGCACATGACAAACCTCAGCCTTCTATTGAATTCCAAGGTACAAGGAAGAGCGTGAAACACTTCGCAATGCTTTTTGGCATATTTTTAACTCGCTGTTTGCTTGCTTTTTCCTACCAGCCCGTTTGTATTTAACATTCTCATCGGTTTTTATTAATTTGCTTTCATGCCCTTAAATTTTGCTTTGCATTGTCCTCGACATGTCAGGAAGATGACATGCATCATCATAAGTTCTTCCCTTGCCACGACTCAAGGATAGTGTTCTTACTGCGAACTCCAACAGGAACGAGATGAAATGACTTTTCTTGCACTGAACCATTCTTGAACATTTTCTAACAGGAGCTGGCTTTTCTTCAGAAATTGTGCTAAATGTATGAAGCACATACATATTCATTCCTTTTTAGCATGTTTAACCTCTTAACAAAATTACTTACTCATCACTGCTGCAGCAGCTTTCATTAAAACAGATTATAGAAATAAATATAACCTGCACTCATGTCTTGGTCATCCACGCTTTTTCTGGACTATACGATTCATATTTTTCACTAACTAAATCCTAAAGGACTCACAAATGCTTGGCATCCAACTGGGTAACAAATGTGCTTGAAGCACTGTGAAGCATTATGTAATTGCCATCACCTTGCCATCTCTTTACAGCCAGAGGAGAATCAGAGCAGACTTTTAGTCAGTTCTGGGATGAGGGACCACCTGCTCAGACCTGGCAGGGCACAACTGTTACCCGTTCAGTCAGTCAGCCATGGCAGGAGCTGGCAGTCGATGAGCAGCAGCAGAGGAGACAGGAAGATGATTGGTCTGCCCTTTTGTACCATGATCGCCCTGTTCCCGTGGCCTCAATTTTTGATGTTGTAAAACAGCCAGGTATCAGCACTGGTAATGCCTCCAGATGCTTTCTACATTTTTATGCTTTTCATGCATTTATTCTAAAGCAGATTGAACTGGGGAGTCAGACATGCTGTTTAAACACACCGTTCTCTGTTTGAGATCTTAGTGTTTTTGTTTATCTGGTCCAAAAATGTTTCATGTTGATTTTCTGATGTTGTCAGTCAAACCCAGCATGACAGAAATGACCGCCTTGGCCCAGCTTTTCCAAACATCATTTCTCCAACAAGATGATTGGTTCATCTTATTTTCCTCTGAATTGTTACAAAAGCCTGTGTGTGAGTTTCTTTGTATGAAAATATTTATATAGAAACTTTTTAAAAAGTAAAATATGGCTACATTATTAATCAAACTGCGTTTCACTTCAACGGTGAATCTATTTTCTTGCAACTCCTCGCAGCTTCTTCTCAAGTCCAGTTCCAGTTCCAAGAGGAGCAGCAGAGTACAGACGTGGCCACTAAGGAAAAGATTCAGAGGCTGCAAGAGACAGTCTCTATACTAGATAATATGACAGAGGTGCATGTTTTAGAAGAGAAGTTAAGAGAGGTGAGGGGGTTAGAAGAAAGGCTGCAGGAAGTGGATGAGATGGCAGAGAGACTTCAGAAGGTAATAGAAGATGAGTTAGGGAAGGAGGAAGTTGAAAAGTTAAGAAAAGAGGAGGAGTGGGAGCAGCAAAGTAATGGTTTTACAAAGGTTGTGGTAAGGAAATCTGTGAGGAAGATGGAGAGAACAGACGAAGATGGAGATGAATTAGAAGATGAAATTAAGCAGGTGTTCTTTAAAGGTTTGTTACCTGAAGAAGAAGAGAGTAAAACTAAGGTGATGCAAGAAAATCTTTTAGATGAAAGTTTGAGAGCAAAACTACGCCAGATTGAAAAAGAATGGCAAGATGAAGTGGAGGAGAAGTTTGCTTCTCCCAGCGTTGCTGGTGCTACTTCTATAATTGCATATCAGAGGGGAGAGCGTGCAGCTAAACAGAGGGTGACAGTAACGGAAGAGGGAGGACAGTCTGGGAGGACAAGGTTGAACATTTGGGAGATTGTGGAGGAGAGGACACAGAAAGATGTTACAGAGAGACAACAGAGTGGAGATCAAGTTGAGATGGAAGATAAAGATGACTGGTATGAACTTTTTCATCGCCCTCCATACAAACCAGTTTATAAACCAGCAGGTACAGTATTTTATCGTGCAAACAGCTGTGGGCTTCCACTAATTCATTTAATGTTCTAATGACCTTCAAATAGATAAAGTGGTGAATGTTAACTGATTAGTTCTTTTTGCATTATACCTCTGTACCTCTGCTGGCTGCTTCGAAACTGTTGATACATCCTTTTAGTGAGGTTTTATTTTTTGTTTATTTTTAACAATCCTTTTATTGTTTTTCTCAAATTGAAATCAGTGAGAAAATACAAGACATGAAACCCTAACTTACCCTGCACACATTTTATATGTCCGCAAACTTAATATCTGCTCACATATGTGGACATCAGCATACATAAAATCATTGTGTTGTAGTTATTAAAAAAAACAAAGTGTGACATAAATGATAGGTTGAGCATTGTAAAGACTTTCAAATAAAAGCACAAAAGTGCACACATTTGAGTTTACAACAAAACTGAGTAAATATACATACAAAAATATATTTATCTGTAAAAACATTTTTAAAATGAAAACAACTTTTCTTGCCCTGCTTTGCTTCTTTCACAATAAGTTGTTGGAACTGTATATTTGCTACTTTGGTCATTTATTATCTGTCTTTACTCCTGTTTAGTTACTGCTGAAGCAGAGGGTGGAAGTGAATATTTCAACTTGAAGTCTGAGGTTGCATCACTTGCTGTGAAAACAGAAATTAAAGTTGAGGAGAGGCAAGTAAGACAAGAGGAAGTGTGGAGAGTGTCTGAAATCCTACTGCAACCAAATCTCATAGAAAGAGTTGATGACTGGTTTGTTCTGCTGGAGGTTCCTCCCAGAGCAACATCTTACATGCCACCAGGTACCACTTAAATATTCCACACTTTTTCAAAACAATATTTTATATTTTACCTTCATGCAAAGGAAGTCGGGTTTCTGCTTGAAAGGGTTTCTCCTGGTTTTATTTATCAGTCACATTAAGGGAGGGAGCCCAGGCAGATGAGCGAGGTTTTGTCTCTGTTGCTGGAGATGCAGAAGAGGATAAGGTGATAATTGAAGAGAGTCAGATAATACAAGAGGCAGCAAGATATCAAGAAATTCCTCAACAGCAGGTGACAGACAGAGATGATGACTGGTTTATGTTGCTGGATATTCTGCCCAGAAAAACAACATACGTGCCACCAGGTAGAGGTGAAGTTCCCCTACTCTTTTTCACAGTTTTATATAAGCAGTTTTTGCTTTGCTATTCTTCCACACCATTGTTTTTCATGTTGGATTTTTATGTCTTTTGTTTTTGCTGTTCAAGACGTCAGCGAAAAAGGTGTCTCTCTGACTGATGTAAAGGCTGTCAAGGAAAGAGAAGCAAGAGCTGAGCTTTTAGTCAAGGACACGGAAATAATACTGATTCCAAGTGAGAGCGAAGATGACTGGTTTGTGCTGCTGGATATTCCAGTTAGACAAATGTCTTTTATGTCTCCAGGTACTGTAGGTTGTTCCTTGTGCACCTTTTAAAATTTTTGTTTTACTGTTTTCCTCAAGTTGCTCTTTCGTTTAATTTTCTGTAGTTTCCGTGGCGGAGTACACTCAAGTTTATCAAAGAGAAAGTGTCTTGAGTGTGACTAAGGTTCTGACTGTAGAGTCCAGGGCGAACATTGTAGTTGAGGATATTGTGATGCAGAAAGACAACAAGAAGCTTCCAGAGCAGAAAATATTGCTACCAATGTGGGAGACAGAGGACGACTGGTTTCTGCTGCTGGATGTCGTTTCCAAAGAGCCTATTTATATACCTCCAGGTACTTAAAGCTCTGATATGACTGTTTTTGCAGGTTATCATGTCAAAGAAGTTTATCTGGAATTTTGAAAGTGTCAGGGTTTAAGGTTACATTTTTTCTTTCAGTTTACATGCCACCGCCAACTAAAATCTATCCAGATGTTCCAGCTGAGGCAGAAACTGTGCAGCAAAAATTTTATGTTGACCAGATTAGCCCACAGCTTTTTCAGTCACTGGCAGAAAGAGATGACTGGTTTACTCTGTTTGATACTGCTTACGAGAAGGCAGTTACAATACCAACAGGTATACAGTTCATTCATTTTGCACCTCATACCAGATGTTTGCTGTATTTCAGTAGATTTGTTTTTACCATACATCTTCTTTCACACTCTGTCTGTGCCAGTTGCTCCAGTTGAGATTGTTCGGGATATGAGGAGGACATTTGAAGCTGAGGTGAAAACTACAGAAACTAGAACATCTAGAACATACCAGAAGGTGATAATTGGGGTGGACACGAGGCAAGAGGGGGCACGCATGTCTGAAATTAGACCGAGCCAAATTACACCACTTTCAGAGAGAGGAGGAGAAGATGATTGGTTTATGCTGTTTAATCTCACACAAGAAAAACCAGTAGCCACACTCCCAGGTACTGTTCATTGCCAGTTATCCTGAGTATACTGCACTCAAGTGTTGGCATCAGATTTATTTATTTTGTGTTTCTGTGCCAGTTGCTGTGGTTCAGCAGATCACAACACCTGCTAAACCAAAATCAGAATACGTGACGGAAGCTGTAAGACCATCTGTGATGTTGGTCGAGCAGTTACAACCAAGAGAAGTGGACGATGACTGGTTTGTGCTGCTAGACGTTGCAGAGAAAATATCAGGTATTCTACTGGTTTGCGTGCTTGTTATGAGACAGAATCAGCTTAAAAAGCAGTTTTATCTATAGTTTATGTCAGGTTAGGGTTATAGTTACAGGGGGCAGTGTGGTTAGATTTTATTAAAACATGATAAAATTAAGATAATTTTAATCTTAGTTTTACATTGTGTGTATTCAGTGACAGCAGCTTTAAACGAACGCATCGCTGTCCGTCCTGAGGTGAGAAGAGTGAAAGAGTTTGCAGTCACAGAGCAGAGAACACAGAGAATTACTATAGTGGAGGACAAGTGGCAGAGGAAAGATGAGGTGCAGCCACAACCAGCAGTGAGACAGGTGGAAGATGATTGGTTTGTACTTCTGGATATGGCGCCTAAGAAATCAGGTATTTTCCAAAAGAAGTTTGTCTCCTTACACAAGAAACACAATCATTTCCCCACAATAATATCTGGTTGTATATTTGTATTAGTCGCTGCTCCTGAAGGGATCCAGTTCCCAGCAAAGGTCAAACTTCCAGAAGTTGTGGTCACAAGAAGGATTGATATTTCAGAGATGAGACCACAGTTTGAGAAGCGGATTCTGGAAGAAAGGGTTCCGCTCGTACAATCAACAACCGATATTGATTGGTTTGATCTGCTTGATGTTGACCGCAAGGAGTCAGGTATTTTTGTGTGTTTGGGCTTCTTTTTTGGCAGATAAAATGTTCCTACAGGCCTTTCTTTGCTAGTGAAAGCGCTCACTAACATAAATCATGTGTTCGTGGCACATTGGCTTCACTTCTTTGCCTGTTAATGGACCTCTGACTCTGACGTAGTTTGCAGTTTAAAGGAATAACGCTTTCCTAATCCTATTGATTCACCGGTTCAGCCTCATTCAGCTTGATGTGTGCCTTAACATCATCTGCTGTTGCACCCATCGGTGGGTTGTAACGAGAACTAAAACGCGCTTCATTTCACTCGGAGGACATTTGCTTCTCGCTCACCTCACATTCTCATGTTTGCTTGTCTTTTTGGAAAAGAATGACAAACAAAAAAGGTACAGTATACGCTTGCTTCATATGCATTTTTCTCATCACAGGAAAAATGAGTACAGTAAGTATAAAGTGGCTGATTATCCACATAATTATGTGCTGTGTTTAAGTTCTCATCAATGTTTTGAACCGCAACAACTTATTATATCCTGCGCTTACTAACCTTACTGTGCTAAAACCTAATAGCCTTCTATTGATTTCCGTCTTCTCTACATCTGTCTAGTTGTGAGCACACAGAGAGGCATGCGTCCTGTCAGCGCTCCGGTATTCTCCCAGGCTGCTCTTGCAGAAGCCGGGATCCCCATGGCCCTTCTTGAGCAGCCACAGACCTCAACTCCTATCAAGACCAGCCGCCAGGATGAAAGGAAGCTTGAAGTCACTGTAGAAGCTGTTGAGCCTTCAAAAATTGAGGCCGTGACTGAGGTCAAGGTATGCAGTTGTCTTATAATTGTTTTACAAATTGTAAAAATATTTTCAAAAGTGTAGTAGAAACAGTATTATATACACCTGGTATGTAAACATTATTATAGGTGTAGCTGTAGAAAGGGGACAGATTATTTATAATGTGTTCAAGGTGACTGCCTGGACATTGTGATTCATAACAATGTAGTACTTATTACATAGTAAGCAGAGATTTCTCTCTGTGTCTCTCTTGCTGCTGTAGCCAGCAGTGTGGAGGGATCAGACAGAAGTAAACTCTTCATTGATATCCACCATCAATGGGGACATTCAGGTTAGTGGCAGATGCTGTCCTCCCTCAGACGATATGTTTTCACAATGACTGACACGTGACGCATCCAAACCAAGAGGCATAGCATGCTAATGCGTGTCCTTCTCTCCTTCCTGGGGTAGCACGAGTCGGAGATGAGCTTGGAAGGGGTGCGAATGCGAAAGGTCAGATTCCCGGCGTGGCACGTATATCTGTAGCCATTTCTCCACCTCCATTCTGACGATACAGAGTTTCTCATCCAAAAGACTAATTTCATCCTCTTCCCATGTTTTGCTTCCATACAACTAGGTCTAAAATGAAATCCACAGCAGGTTCGATGAACATACAATGTTTCTAAAGGGTACAAAATGCAATAATGAGTAGAATATGTAAACGGTGAATAAAGAGTCTAAAAAGAATATAGCAAATTCAGAATGCTTGACTCAGAATATGTTAGCTCTTACATTTTTTCAAGGCATTATTTCTTTTCATTGCTTGCTTTTGTAAACACTGGAATGCACACATGCATGATTATAGACTAACTGGTGTCACCCCATCACGATTTCTTCTTCTTATCATGGTCTTAGAAACTTCAGTGTTTGCTTTGCTAGTGTAGTTGTGCACCAAACGATTTTGCATGAACTTCTGACAAATCCTCTCGTCTATTGTAATAATATATTAGTGAACTTCATAGTATGCATGTCCAAGGTGTGGCAGTATGATGCCAGCATAAAGGGAAATGGAAACAAACCTACACTTTTTTTTGTTCTTTTCATTCTTTACAGAAAAGAGCTAAGAAAATTGAGGGTGACTCAATTTATGTCAGACATAGCATTTTAATGCTGGAGGTTTGTATTCCTCTTTGGAGATTTCTGTCTCCAGTTGAATTTCTTGCTCTTTGGCACAATGGCTGTGTTTAATCTCACGCTTGCATGTGGCACAATTTTTAACACTTTTAATTTTTTTTTTTTTGCCAGAGGTAATTAATAACATGTACGGCAAAAATAACTAACCAGGTTGATTAAGGAGAGTGCTGCTGGACTGAACAAATGATCAGAAGTCTTAAACCTTTCAGGGGTATGCTCTTTAGAACGTTTGACTTCATGCAAAGAGGTTGATAAGCTATGGTGTAAGTTAATTCTGGGCAAGATGTAACTTTCCTGGAGAATTTAAACTGGTCAAGCTGATCAGTTTTTAAGGATTATGTATTTATTGTGGATCATCAGTATTCTCCTATTCTGGCTTTTGCGCTGCATCTTTTGTTGTAATTTATCAGTTGTGTGTTGCTTTACTGCAGCAATCATCTAAATGTGCCTTTGCCTGCAGAAAATAAAACCGGAATAATTATATATATATCCTGTGTGTTTCACTGTAAGCCTAATGCTGTGAAAACGATTCTAAATGCTGTGCTGTGTAGTTTATAGCTTGCACCCATTCAGGGCTTCAGATGGTAATCAGCTTTGATGAATCATGGCACCAGTCATCTGCCAGACTTAATTTGCAGTCTGAAAAGCAGTCACTGGTAATCTGTCAAGAGACCACAAGCTTTTTGTGCTTCAATCAAGAAGTGCAAACATTAAGATTAATGCCTTCTTGTAATTTATGCTCTCTTAGAAATGCCTGTTATTCCTGCTTCTGCTTGTTTTTTCTTCAACCTGCAACTCAAATATGCACACATAAAAACCCCAATGTAACTGTTTTTCTATATTCTCTCCTATTTCTTAATCTCCCCCTCCTATTTCTGCCATCTCCTCATGTCTGTAATTCCTTTCTATTTGCCCAAACTTTCCAAATTACTCACTCCCTTCTTTCTGCACCCTCCCGCCACCACACTTTTTCCCCTCTCGACTTTTTTCTGTATAGGACTTTGATAAGCCTCAGGAGGATATGCTCAAGCACCATGCAAGCATCAGTGAGCTGAAGAGGAACTTCATGGAGGCTGTTCCCGAGCCGAGGCCGAGTGAGTGGGACAAGCGCCTGTCCACACACTCTCCATTCCGCACCGTGGGGATTAATGGACAGCCGCTACCTAGTGCAGATGGGGTAAGTTTTCCATAGAAACCAGCTAATTCTTTTCATTTAGCTGAACTCTGTCAGCTCAAGAATTAGAGGTAATTGTTAAAAATATTCAGTTTAAACAGCAATTAATGAATTTTATTGATAAATCCTATAACTGACCTAGTCAATCGCTACATTGTGAACATGGAGATTTATTACAGGGCACATATATATGAAATATACATAATGTGTCCCTTATTTAAATAATTCTTGTCAGAATTTGTCATTTTGATGGTTGACAATAGTTTGTAACTGTTACATAACAGATTTTTTTCTTCTTAGCTGAATGAAATGAGATAAATAACTGTCTCGGCTTGTTCATGCCGTCACTCTGTGCATGAACAATCTTACAGTGGCATGTGGTATGCAGCACATGCATGTGTGGGAAATGCAACAGAACTGGTTGAATAAGGCCTGTGCTTTCCTTCTTTCACTGAAAAGACAGATGTGCGTGAGGCATCTTTGGGACAGGTTGTCCACTCTATGAGAGCACACTTTGTGCAGCTCTCTCATTGGATGCCTCTGAAACCCAAATATGTTCGTGTTGCATGACTGACAGACATGACTGCATGACTAAAAGATGACAACTTTCTAAAGATTTGCACGTTCCCTCAGTGAGCCGTGTTTCTATTTCCCCCTCCATTCATTGCTGCATTTCTGCTTCCTTTGCTCTTTGCTCATTTTCTTTTCATGCTGCTTTCATTTAAAGTTCGGTCGCTTCTTTCTCCAAGTCATCGGTTGTCTTTTTAGACATGGCCTCATTCACATTTGCATCACAAATGATAAAACAACACAGATATAACTAAATTCTAATGATTTACTTATATATTGTTCATGTAAGTTGTTTTGACTAGTTTTTAATTAAAGTTACTGTTTAAAATCTTTCATTATGCTGCGTTCAGACCGGACAGCGTTTTGGCGTCCAGGCTTCTGATTTACATGTTAAGTCAATGTAAACCTGCGTCTTGAGGCGTCCAGCGAATTTGCGTTGCGAATCTGCGTCCAGCGCGGCGCTTAACGCAAATTCACGCGTCCATTAACGAGCGTATTTACGACGAGGTCGCTCAAAGCTGCCTGGACGTGCCACCCGGCGTCGACGCCAGAGTTGGAAAATCTGAACTTTCGGCGTCCAGACGCTGAGCGTCCACCAATCAGCGACTACGCTCCTGTGACGTAGTGATGTGCTTTCGTATGCGAGAAAGGAG
>JBAMHV010000006.1:14889657-14901875 GCA_037177535.1 Pseudomugil gertrudae | reverse complement strand
GGCTCTGTGTATTAAATACACCCAAGCCACTCTCTCAACCTGGTCTGCCATCATGCGAAAACAAAGCTCCTACCAAAACGTGGGAACGCCAAGACGCGGGTCACAGCGTTCAAAAGCTATTTATTTCTGACGCCTGTTTTGGCGTCAAAGACGCGCGTCGAGGCGTCGGCTTTAAAAATATTTGGCGTCAAAATTTGCGTTTTCTGTCCGGTCTGAACGCAGCATTAGAGTAGAAACATTATACTAGTGTAGTTATGGTGATAACACATAAATAAGTTTAATCTCGTAAGTGTCACTTTCCATGCCTTTTGCAACTAGTATTTTAGGGCTGCATGAGTCTTTCAGCTTGGACACTAATGCCTAGAAACAAATCTTTTTGTCAACACACATTAGACTTGTTTTGAAATGAAAGCAGAACAGACTGACAGCTTTGTGTGTAGAAAAGAGCTTTGAATAAGTATGACCCTGGTCAAATGTCCATTTATTGAAATGGACACATATTGTTTATGATCATGTTTACAAGCTGAGTTATCATTCTGTTAAAATTTTACTTTGATTTAATAAATGTCCTATGTGAGAAATGAATTCTCTGTTTGACAAGCAGCCGTCGTATTGGTGCTACTTGTGCTGGAAATGTTGGGCTAATTATAATAAGCCACAATTAGTTGTTAGTATACCAGCTACAGACTCTGAGCTACTGGCATCGCACACACTTTTACACTTTTTGTCATGTTGTTAAGATTGGCAGTTGTCAGAACTTCAATTAAATTCACTTCACTTTGCAAACATAAATGTGTACTAAATATCTGTTGCAGTGAAACAGCACCGGCCTACGTTATCATCTCATTTAGACTCTTATTTTTCCATCTCAATTTGCTCCCAAAACACAGCAAGTGTGGATGACTTCCTGTTGTTAAAAGAAATAAAACAAATATTTGGACATGGAAAATATAGAATGCACGTTAAAATGCATGTGATAACATTTCCATGCTCTCAACAACAAAAATGGCTTTAATCATGTCATTTAAGCCCATAACTCAACCTCTGATAGTCAGTTTACTATAGGTCATTGCAGATCTAAATCACTTCCTCTCATGTCTTCCTCCTCCTCCCCCCTCTCAGTTTGTCATCCGCCTCCCACGCGGCCCCCTGCTAGACTTCTACTCCAAACGCAGCTGAGGGGCCGTCTGAACCCTGCGGAAACCCCACACAGGTGTGAATGTGAGCCACGGAGAGCACGCCTAGTCCATCTACCCATCAACCTCTAGCTTTCTCTTCTCCTTCTCTCCTCCTTTCGCGTCCTCTGCAACATTACTCCAGCATCCTTCATCCCTCATCCTCTGCTCCACTTGAGAAGCTGATCTTTCTTTCAGACCTCAGACGTTGACTCCTTTCCCACTGCTGCATCTCCTTGGTTTCTCCAGCCAAATACAGACCTCTCCTCCAAAGACTAAATAGGACTGAAAATATCTAACCCACTACTGTTTTGCATTTTCTGTAAAGGACTTTATTGGTATTTAAAATACTTCTTATTAACTGGCATTTATCAGAGGGTTTTAATCACTTTGAGCTTGTTTTTATACACATAATGAGGTGCATTTATATTGTCTGTAGTCTTTAGGCTGTCTTCATATCAGCTGATCACTGTGACCTTTTTCTTAAACACTCTTGAGGTACTCAGTACATACAGCAGACTTATTACTGGAGGATTTGTTAATATTCTCTTTCACTGTTGTAGTATTTCATGTGGTTGGAAACCTTGAGGCAGCTCAGTTGTAATACTCCTTTAACTTATTTGTCCTCCACCAGTATTTGGAAAAGATGACGTGTAGCAGTTGCAAGAGATTCCTTGTTGCATGACTTTTTGACATTCAACTTTGACCAAAGAATAAAAAGCATTCCATATAAAGTTCATATTATTGGTTTTTGTTATCATTTATTTATATATATTTTTACTTTCCAGGAGACTGATTTTGTTATTCACATATCAGATTTGGGAACAGTTTGCAAATACATGTCTGTACTGATTATTTATCACCCTTCTCTTATCATCCAAATAGAAAATTCTGAAACCATTTAACTCACCCAGTCATTTTGGCTCATGTTATGAATATCCTTTAAGAATATAAGTGGAAACTGATACTATCATACACCCTACCATGATCTCAGATTGGGAAATTGTGGTTTCACAGTAGCATTATTGGCTCAGAATAGAGAGGAAGGAGAGATGATGGAGCATATTAAAAAGAATAATACAACTAGAAAACAAGCCTTGAATAATGTATACTGTAAAATATAAAAAATTAACAAACACCTGGTGAAAAATAGAAAGAGAAAAAAATATTGTAATATGCAATTGACAAATTAATGATAATAAATTAGAAATATGAAAATATGGAAATTATTATACAAAAATTGTGCAATTAGAGTGAGGATGCATAACAATAATGTGCAGTTATGTTGTGAGCAGAAATAAAATAAGAAATGAGCTGAATTAGCTGAGCCAAGAGTCTGCTGAGAAACATTATTGTGCAGTGATCCTACCTGTGGCTTCTTTAATCATGCGTTCCTTGTGACAGTGAAGCTGAATGAGTCTCCTCAACACTCCTCCATAGACTGGAAGTCTGTGGTGGTTAGTATGGCTAGGTATCTCCATGGTAATTGGATAAGTGAAGAGGAGGACAGTTCTCTCCACCTCAGCTCCTGCTACTCCAAACACGGAGCCAGCTTTCCTGATCATTCTAAGTTTTTTCCCGTTGCTCCAATGCCGCTCCCCCAAGAATAAGATGATGGCAACAATAGACTGATAAAACCAACATCTTGCTACACATGGTCTCAGTTTGCTTAGAAAATAAAGTGGGTTCATCCCTTCATGTACACAGCCAGTCTGTTGTCAATGTTCACACAGAGGATTTAGTCCGTCCTCACTGTGGCCTTCTGATCCAAAGGGCATTTTATCATCTGATGTCAATCATCATACTTTACTAAAAATTGTCTTATTACCCACCTGTGAAGCACATGCATATCCAAGTGACCTGTGAAAACTGCTAACAACTAATAAGGAATTTTAAGTGGCCTTCACAGTTAAGCTGAGGCTTAACCATCGTAGGTCTGATTTTGCCATATGGAAACTATGAATAAAGTTTTTATCATGATCTTAATCATCTGTTCAATAATTACAATACCTAGTTTATTCACTGCTGTGTACTTTAATTGAAACATTTGTATCATTTATGTTTATTCCACTTGTTATTCAGAGTACTCGGCCCATGATTACATGGTGACTGTTTGTTTTGTTCTTTCTTTAGAGTGTCTGCATTACTTCCCAAGGCAAATGTTCTGAAACAAAAGCTGGTCATGAAGAAATTCTAGGCTTTAAAGTCCTATCAAGTCCTAACATAACCCCCAAAAGGGAGCTGGATAGTGTGGGGGCCCTCAGCACACCTGTTGAGAAAGAGTCATGTGATCAGGAGGAGGATGTAGTTTTTCAGACGCTCTTGGTGCCAGTTCTAGAGGTGAAACCAGTTCAGTTGGCTTCTTCCATTGAATGCTCCTGTAACGTTCAACATGAAATCCAGGAGGAAAAGGAATCATGTCCTGCAGTGGCACATTGCTGTGGGAGGATAGTTGGATCGTCTCCAGCTCTCCATTTGTGGAGCGATGATCCGCAGGTCATACGCAACACCCAGGTAGTCTCCTGAATTTCCCACGGTGATGCCGTTTCTCTCTTCCTGGCCCTTGGATGTCTCACTTGCTCACTCCTTTGCAGCACCATGACTTTTAAAAATCAACGTTTATAAAGGTTGAATTATTAGTGTCAAATTGAAGTCAATATGCTGCAGAGGGGTTGCACAGTGGTGTGCTAGGTTATGGGCTGTGGTGACGGGTTGCTGTAACATCAGCGTATTGTGCTCTGACACAAAATGTTAACATTGGCTTCACATTTGTCGTCTTTCCAAATCACTCATGGCTTCATAGTTGCAATTTGATACTCCCTTTTGTAATAGCTGCTGGTGGGATGGAAAATTATGTCGTAATTGTCTAAAGAAATCACTTATTTGGGCTGCTGGTTAAAATAAATCGCGGTGACTTCAATGCATGGCGTGAAATCAACTTTCTGCTGAGGTGAAAAGTGTCTGGTTAAACAGCCACTCATGGGGCTATGCTCCCCTTCACAGCCCCCTCTGGTGCAGACCCAGACTGTCACCATCACAGCTGTCTCCTTACCCAGTGACATCTCCACCACAGAGGTCCCTATCGTCCCGACCAAGACCTTCACCTATGATTCTTCAAAGGTAGAGGGGCCCAGCACCTGCTCAGCTCCAAGAAATCAGGATTACATTAAGGAAATACAAGCTGACAGTGAGCGGGTCTGAGTGGAGGGGTAGTGTGCACTATGGGGCTCCTCAGTGAGCTGGAAGCAGCACCTTCTTTAATGGAAGCTGAGTTTTACAGTAGTTTTAAAAACGTTTGCTCAGTGTCCCCCTCTTTTTTTTTTTGGTTTTCCTCAGATGACGGATGATGGAACAGATGAGGAGAAAGACAGTACAACTACGTCCAGCTCCAAGACCATTACCACAGAGTCAACCAGTGGCACCACAGTCACCACCACTACTACTCAAATCTCAAAAGTCAGCAGGGTGGATTCCTTCTTTTTGCAATTGCAGTTTTATTCTCTGTTGTGTTCTAAAAGTCTCACAAATGTCTTTTGCAGGTAGTAAAAAGCGGCTCTTCTGAGATGCGTGTGGAAAAGAGGATTGTCATCACTGCAGATTCTGACGTTGACCAAGAAAAGGTAGAAACACACCTGAAAACACAGACTGATGTAGATGGCATGCACTGGCTATTATATTACTAAATGTAATAGTCCTACTCAGTATCTGTTACAAGCAACGATAATGCAGCATAAGTTAACATCAGCAGACTGCAGTTGTAACGTTTATTGAATTTTAATCTGAACAAAAAATGTACTTTTGCTTTACTAAATTTAATTTTATTGTGAAACAAAGTCCTTACCATATAATATTTAATCAGACTTAATTAAAGTTCTGTGGGGTTGTTTACTATTAACAGCACCTTGATTTCTCAGCTCAAGAGCTAATCTCCTGAGCACATGGATCATTCAGCTCAGGAAGTTCTCAGCAACGTTTTTTCTTGTATTTTACAATTACAATAAAACCAGTATGTCTTCTAATAAATACACCTTAGTTTTCACAGTGAAGAAAACAGAAGATGAGTTTTGAGTTTACTAAACTGAATGATCTAAATGTGTCCATGTTGCAGGAGAAGCACGGCGGAGCATCAGCGTTGTAATCAAGTCCGTCCTCGTTCCTTTGGCTCGCCACCTCCAACGTCCCTACTAGACTGCAGCACCCAACACCGTAACTACGCACAGAAGGGAGATCTCAGAAATCTGCACCTGAAATTATTAATATCCGAGTAGAAAATCTTTTTAGATTCTTTTAGTTGGTTTTCAGATCTGTTCATCATAGTTAGCGGCCACACATTACAGAACAAGTAACGTATATCACCATGGCGTAAAGGCTTAGTATGAACATTTTTATTGGTTTACAAAAATGATCGCTTAAGTTTGCTTTTAAATGCTTTTTATTTTCCTAATGGCATCTACATTTATTTTATACAAACGCACTGTTTCCACTCTAGTTCAGAAACAATCAGCATTTATTCCTCGGTGCTGCTGCTAGGAAAAACATTCAGACTACATTCAAGGGAATTATTTTCATTGTTTACTTGTTAGTTTAATTTAGAAGAGGCTTTTTTGTTGTTTTTGTTTTTCTAAAATGAAATGACATACCTCGCATCAATATGTGAACAAAGATGTCAGATTTGGACAGTTTGTTGGCCTTTGTTCACTGCTCAGGTACAAAAACAACTCAACCTAAATCTTTGGTTTCCTGACCAGCCAAAAACCAGTAGCCTACACATTCTTGTAAAGTTTGAATTTAAAATTGATCTATTTTGAAATATTTCTCTATTTTATAGCAGTATGCTTTTTATAGTATTTGTACAAATTTGAGCTTCTTAAGTTATTCATAGCCACCTCCTCATTAAAGTTGTAGGTCACCACTGAGCTATGATGAAGACCGGTCTCGCCCTGAATCATCCTTACTCGTTTCCTCTTGTAGTCAGATCAAGTTTATTGAACTGTTCACACTTTACATACAATAATGGAGTGCTTCCCTCAGCCCTGTGTGTTGTTCAGTTTCATAGATTGTTTTGAACATACTGGTCGATATGTTTTCCTAGCTTTGGTCTGTTAATCTCAGGTTTTGATGTTCTTTTTTAAGACTACAGGCCTCCATATGATTGTATGAAGAATGTCCATATATGTATATTCATCTCTATTGTAAATGTACACTTATGTTCAGTCAAGTAAGGTCAATAAAAGTGAAAAGCTTGTCTGTCACAATAACTACATGTATAAGAGATGAAGGCAGCTGCCCCAGTATATGTGGCTTTTTCTCTCACAGGAGCACAGGTTGTCTTTTTTTAAAACATGTTCTGCTATACAGTAATTTATTTGTAAAGTAGGAACTGTTCAGTGTGAGTTTGATGTACTGTGATGTTTCAACACAAGCTTCATTTAGAGATGTCAAATATTGCATTATCAATCCAAGTTTTTAAAGCCTTTTTAACCACATAGCTTTGAGTAAGGTGTGCTCACTCGCTGTTTTCCTTTTTCCGTAGAGTACAAAGTATGAATCTCTTAGATTACCAGTGTGTTAGCCATTTTTTTCTTTTTGTTTTTTTAAAACCCAATCAGAAGCCATGGATATTGTAGCTATACCGAAAGCCCTGCAATCTTCTCCAGGAGGAAGTAGTATTCCATGTGAAGGAAAAATAGTTTTTAGACAAAGAAAATATTGTTGCTTTGTGACTTCCCTGTCTTTTTATGAAAAAATAAAATATGCATTACTTTGCATTTTGGTCTGCTGTCTGTGACAACATATAAAATATAAAATGTTAAGAAATAAATCTTTAATTGCATTCACTAGTTCCATAGAATATGCTCCATAACAATGCAAACATGACGAATACAGAATTACCTGGAAAATATCATTGAAATAATCAAACCCAAAAATTGCCATAAAATAAGCTCAAGCATTCGCTCTATCACTAATTTGGCATTTGCTGATACTTGGAATTAGCACCTGATAAGAGACTGCCAGCACAAAATCTAAGCACATTCCAATGTGTTACATAGCACAACTGTAGAGCACTTTATACAGTTTAACCGTTATACTACTTTTCTATTACTGATAAGGCAAACCTGTTTGGGGCTGATGGAGCTGTTTCCTGGTACAGTCAGTAACTTAATAAGCCAAACAACAAATTGTAGCTTTAAATATGACACAATGCACTGACATCTGATACGAATGAAAACTGTATCACAGCTGCACTTACATGTTTGATAGAAATAAAAAGTGCACTCCATTGTACCCGTTTGACTTGATAGGACATGACTGACTCCAAAAGTATCATAAGATTAATTTCAATTACTGCACAAATATGTATAGGTAATAATACAATAATACTTCAGTTTAGCTGTAAACGGTTTAGAGTCTTTATTAAAGATGGGTTTTAGCGAATTGCCTTCACAGGGCTTTTGAAAGTTGATGCAGCCTGAAGTTGGAGTTGATAAGCCATCGGGTGAATTTTGAAACCATATAGCCTGAAAAAAAAGAACAATAAAGTTTTAGTCTAAAATAGTTAGGATCTTAAAGCAAAATATCTTGAATAAGCGGGCTTTATCATCCATGCAAAACATTCCATGCTTGATTTTTCCAAAATAAAAAAACAAAACAGCATGTTGATGCCAGTCACAACATTTTCACAAACCTCGGCACAAACTGGTTGGCTGGTCGCTTTGGTCGATACTCTGGATGCACCATGAACAACATGTGTGGGAATCCTGTTCCAAAATAGGCTCCATCTGTGTGGTGGTGTCTGGAGGACTTAGGGGTGTACACATCCATGCACTTTGGACAATAAAGCTTCACCATTGCTTCACCTGGGATGTCTGACAAACCTACATCAGTCAGAAGGGACCCTGATTAAAGTGAGTTTTATCACCAAGAACAGCGGCACTTTTTTTAAGGAGTCAGACTCACCAATCGGAAGCATTGGCTGATTCTCACAATACACTCTGGGGCAATAGCCAAAATCCCCTTGTTGATACTTTTCCAGCTACAGAAAACAACAAATCCAGAGATCAATTCTGGTGATGTAGTCATACAGCATGTATGTGGTCAAGATTACTCCTCAAAAACCTACCATCTGTGCAATGCCTCTGTTTGTCAAGATATAACGTGCATGTATAAGGCCGTACAGCATCTCTGCCGCCTGCTCTATCAAGTCACTCTGGTTTGGATTATCTTCAAGCTCTTCATCTGTTAATTGAAACATTTCAGGTAATTAAAAAAAAGAAAAGATTTTCACAGTTATTTCTAGATGAGAAATAATTCAATTGATAATCTCACCTGGCTCCAGGTCCAGAATCATATCCAGAGCTTGGCGATAGTGAGGCACCTGCTCATTTAAACCTGTCAAGTTAAACTTGTCCTGTATGTAATCTTCATCAACCTGTAACATAGCAGCAGGCGATAATCAAAGGCTATTAATAGCATTAATTATTGTTGCTGGAGTTGCCTAATACTACTGTACATCGATATGGAAGCATTACACAAGAGCTCAGCAGGATTAGTTAGCTGCTGCTAGAGAAAAAAAAGTTAAAATTAGACGTAGGGCTAATGTGTTTAACAAGTTAGTATTTAATGTCTTTAGCATCATCCAAACAGTTCCTAGTATGTTTATTTTTAGGAAGTAGGTAGAATGGGAGAAAGCTTCAAGCGACAAGCTGCTTGTTGGAGACCTCCTCAGCTGCGCCTAGAAATTCTGTCCATAAATGTTATAAACAGAATCGGTGATAAAGGGCAGACTCCAACTCTCACCGGAAACGGATCCGAATTACTGCCGGCAATGTGGACCAGGCTCGGACCCTCCTCTCCAGAACCCCTGAATAGACCTTCCCAGGGAGGCTAAGGAGTGTGATCCCCCTGTAGTTTTAACACCTTCCGATCCCCCTTTTTGAAGAGGGGGATCACCACCCCAGTCTGCCAATCCAGGGGGCACTGTCCCAGATGTCCATGCGATGCTGCAGAGGCGTGTCAGCCAGGACAGCCCCACAGCATTCTGTTAGACGGACATCCGGGACATTTTGACGTCACCCATAGCAACGAAGCCAGCACCATTTTAGTGTGGGGGAAACAAACCTAGCTACACTACGGAGAAGACATGCCGAAATGATGTTGTGTGGTCGGCTGCACAGCCAATAAAAAAAAAAGAGCTGAAGTTCCACCGTATACCCTTAAGTGGAGTCAGGAGAGACAAGTGGCTGAGGGCCATCAAGTGATGCCAAGTGCGAGCGGACGGAATAATGAATGTTGGAAAGTTGTGGGAACCAAAGTCCAACAATACATACGTCTGTGGCCTTCATTTTACAAGTGGTGCATGCACATTCAGTGATATGCCATGCATAATAATATATGCACTTAATAATATCACTAGGACTGCAAAGTACCCATTACCCTCAACAAAGACCTCTTATTTATAACAAGTCAGACCTGGTCTCTTAGGCTAACTGTTAGCGGTTGCATTCAGAACACCATAAACGATGAACAAGAGTATCTTTTAACCTCGCTTTCTTTTTGCTTGTTGAATTGTTTAAAAAAATCTGACTGTATCTTGGATGAACTCTGAATAAGTTGTACCATATTAGGATACCATTTCACAAGCGCTATCAGTGGCACAGTATAAACTAGAAAAGCACTCTGAGAACGCAGACCGAGCAGCATGTTGTAATGTTACTGAAAAATTCAAAGTGATTTAGAATCCAGGATCTTCTTTTCCGAATAGAGCCACTGAACATGGTCCACTCGGACTCAATATTCCCCGCCTCACTCGGGACATGGTTGAAGCTCAGCCGGAGGTGGGAGTTAAAGCTCTTTCTAACAGGGGACTCTGCCAGACGTTCCCAGCAGACCCTGATGACGCGTTTGGGCCTGCCAGGCCGGACCGGTATCCTCCCCCACCATCCGAGCCAACTCACCACCAGGTGGTAATTGGTTGACAGCTCCGCCCCTCTCTTCACACGAGTGTCCAGAACATGCGGCCTCAAGTCCAACGATACGACTACAAAGTCGATCATCGAACTGCGGCCCAGCGCGTCCTGGTGCCAGGTGTACTTGTGGGCACTCTTATGTTGGAACACGGTGTTCGTGATGGACAATCCATGGCGAGCACAGAAGTCCAGCAATAGAACACCACTCTGGTTCAGATCGGGGGGCCATGTCTCCCAATCACACCCCTTCAGGTCTTACTGTCGCCACCCACGTGAACATTGAAGTCACCCAGGAGGACGAGGGAGTCCCCCGGGGGAGCGCGCTCTAGCACACCTCCCAAGGACTCGGTGCATAGGCACAAACAATAGTCAGGACCCTTTCCCCCACCGGAAGGAGGCTACCCTCTTGTCCACCGGGGAGAACCCCAACGTACAGGCGCCCAGCCAGGGGGCAATTAGTATGACTGACTACACCCGGCGCCTCTCACCGGGGGCAACGCCAGAGCGGAAGAAGGTCCAACCCTTCTCGAGGATACTGATTCCAGAGCTCAAGTCGTCCGTTGAAGTGAGTCTAGTCAGAACTACTTAACCTCCCTTCACCAGCTCAGGCTCCTTCACTGCCAGAGAGGTGACGTTCCACGTGCCTAGGTCCCCCATCCCCGGCTGCCGCACAGCTCACACTGCACCCGACCTCTACAGCCCCTCTCGCAGGTGGTGAGACCACTGAAGGAGACCATGTCAGATTATCATGTTTTGTTATATTTTCATAGCTACTGACAACATATATTTTAGAAGTGCTTTAAAAGTTTCTTGCCTCACTTGAATAAAGAGAAGCTATTCAGATTAGTGGGTTTGGTAGCACACCATGATGAAAAAGCCAATCCACGATAATGAAATAAGCCAAATTGTATTTGAATATAAATATTAAAGTACATAGTTTGAAAGTTGTTGGATGATTGTTTACAAAAGGTGCATGGAATCTGTGTAACCAATGCTAGTACAAAAAAGGCGTACAAATAAACAAACATATCTACATAACTACAAAACCACAGTACTGACATTTTATATCATCATGTACATTATAAAAGAAAGAAAAGATTAATATTTATATATAAGCTGTTTCAATAGCTAAATAAAAGGTTACCATTAATTTTTAAGTATAAAAAAGCTTCGTTATTTATTAGATGCATAAGCCTGGGTGGGTGTAAAGTGTAGAGTAATAACTCAATTTACCTCACAGAAGAATTCATTCCCTCTGAGTCCACAGAACCAGGATATCCAGGACACTTCTTCTGAACTGCTCATTCTCCTTCCAAATCAGCAGAGAATTGCAATGAAACTCTACATTCACACTGGTCGTATAACAGAGTAGATAACGCCATAACTAGGTGACTACGCTAGTTAGTCTTGGTATCCAAACACGAATTTACCACGTATTCTAACATTTGCATAACAGCAATTTTACAACTGATATGATTTTATTACAAAAAATCTTATTAAACTCGGGTTCCCTGCTACCTACATTAGCTCGAGTTACTCGCTAGCTTAATGGGTTACCGTCATATTTGCATTTACAGTGCAGCGCTTGTTTGTTTCAGTTGATATCAGATATTATTTTGGCACAAACGCGTGTATCTAAAAATGCTGTGTATAAATAAATGTTTATTTTACTCACCCTTACTATATTAGCACATCAACTTGCAAGCTTTACTAGTCTGTCTTCTCTCCAGAGACTAACTTCCGGTTACCAGTAAATGACTGATGACGCCATTTCCGGTCCAAATCGGAATTGTTAAATTTTTTTTATCTATATATATATATGGAAACAATTACAGATTTGACAGAAAAGCGCTGAATCTCGGACATTAGACCTACATATATAGAGTATGAGTCTAAAGTTTGGACACACATTTCCATTCATTCAAATGGGACAGTGTGTCCGAACTGTATGTGTTGTATCCTCAATTTTGTGTCACATTGATACCATCTTCATCAATACATATAATATAAACACACAATCACACAGTAACACAACCACACAGTCACACAACCACACAGTCACACACCCACACAGAGA
>JBAMHV010000006.1:14858017-14883157 GCA_037177535.1 Pseudomugil gertrudae | reverse complement strand
AAACCGTTTGCACGTCCTTTTGACACGCGGTAAATATAGACGCAATTTCTATCAGCAAAATCACTTTCAGGATTGATTAAAAAAAAAAAAAAGGATTGATAAATCGCTTTGCGTGTGCTAAAATCATATATTTACATGTTCTCCTCCCACCACACGCAAGATTGTGTGTGAACGCCCCAATTTACATATTCATTGAGGCAAAGGTACTATTTGAGATGGACGCGTAATTTTGCACCTTTGAAAGACGCAAACGCTTTTGCTCACTGTTAGTAGATCAGTTTGTACTTTTTTTTAGCGTGAGCAACGAGTTTGCACGCATTTTAGTACATGCAAATCTTTAGTAGATTTGGTCCCAAGTGTAATCTAACAACACCAAACTATTTTAGGTTATACTTTTGTGAAGTTTAAAGCAAAACCAAAATACAATAGTATTCATGAGTTCTTAGTAATTAGTTAGTAATTAGTAACTGAAACTTTCAGTGGTGTCATATTGACAGGTTCAAATGTGTATCCATCACCATATTGGATGAAATATAAGAAATACTTTTAATGTTTGTTTTTAGTTTGATTTTAGATTTTGCAAAAGTTATTATCAGTAAAGAGAAATCTGAGATGGGACAGAATGTAGAACCAAAGATACATTTCAACATATTTCTACAGCTCATTCACATTATTCAATAATGACCAAATGACTGAAGTCCAGCGGCATTCCTTGTGAAAGTTATCATGGCAGATAGTCCAAACAGCAACAGGCAACCCAGTCTTCTCTCACGAGACATTTTCTGGGAGATGAGATTTTTCTTGCTGTTGCTAAAGACTTTCTCAACAACTGTTAAAAAAAAGCCATTTCAGGAAATGACATAACAGGCCCTAGAGGGGCAGCTCGGCAACTTTGGCACAGAATTCTTGCTTTTCTACAAAACAATTCTTTGTTTCTCTTGTGTGATGTGTGAACATGTATTTGTTTGATTTGTAAGATGTTTGTGTTGACATAACTGTCCCCATTATCAACATCAGGTGGCCTATTATATAGAAAATTTAGTTGTATTTGTACGTTTACTCATTTAAGTGATAATAATAGTGATAAGAAGAAATGGTATGTGCACAATTAGTATTTTGAGGAACAATTATATTTGGTGGGACCAGAGGGCGTGACGCAGGAGGGAACACAACATCCGTAAAATCTAAACAGCCACCCAGATGCCACTTCAGTAAAAGCTTATCAAATTCTAACAAATTTGGTTAAACCCGGTTATACCTTACATGCCCAAGTGCCAGTGAATGCCCAATTTCAGTCCTCGGGATCTACCATTTTGCAACTTCTACACCTGAATCACATTTGAATTCTTAATGTCTTATAAAAAGCTGGCTGAAACCACAAGATGCTCAAACAAATACTCAACATGACAAATAGATGATGATAGATAAATTATTTTGCTTTGCTTTCTTCTCATTTACTTTTTCAGTATGTCAGATACTTTAAAACATTACCTCCTCGCCAACCTTGCTGCTCCCGCTTACCTGTCTTCATATTTATTCTCACACATTACAATTTGTTAAATCCTTATTGAAATAAAAAGCTATACTTTCAACTAAAAATTGTGAAATGGAATTAAATTTCTTTCTTTGTGAAGTGTTCACTTTCACTGAAGCTGTTTTGTTAGTATCATATAACAATTATATCTGAAATAAACAAAAGGAGGTGGCAAATAGGAAAAAAGGAGAGAAGTTTCCATTTAAAAAATATTTAATTTCACACTTTTATACACCATACAAGCACCAAGTAACCTCCACAATTTCACTTTATAGATCATCCATAGGTCTGGGACGTGCTATAACTTTGTAGGACTTGATCTTAAGTACAACACTGGCAACACCTCTCAGGTCAGGCGGGGAGATTTGGCTCTCAGGAATGACAAACTGAAAATCTCTCAGTAAGTAGGCAGTGAAGAGAAAGAGCTCCATTCTGGCGACAGACTCCCCCAAGCAGAGCCGAGCCCCACCTCCGAAAGGCATCAAGGCCCGAGCGGAGCTTCCTCCTCCCTCCAGAAAGCGCTCTAACAGAAAGAGTAGTGATTTAATTTTAAAGCTGCTGAGCCAGTTAAAAGGAACACACTTCACCCAACAACTGGAGCAGTACCTGGTTTGAAGCTGTACGGCTCAGACCAAACCGCAGGGTCGTGATGTGCTCCAAAAAGGTTAGGAATGATGACTGTATCCTTAGGGATTAAATAGCCAGCAATACTACACAAGAAAGGCAGTTACACATTGAAACAAGTAGTATGTGTGCAGCATATTTACAAAGGTTTAACAAGGAATCTAGTCATTGCAGCTCAGCTGACCTGCTGTCTCTGATGGCTCTGTGTGGCACCGCCAAAGGAGCTACTGGTCTTAGCCTGAGCATCTCACTGATCAGAGAGCACAGCACAGGAAGTTTGTGTCTGTCACTGTACTTGGGATAACGCTCCTCTAATACTGTGCGCAGCTCCTCATATACTTTAGTTTGCACCTAAATGACATAAAAAGAGGGGGGAGAGATTTCATGGTTTGTGAATGTTATGATTCGTCAAAAACTAACAAACCCCCTTTCCAAATTTTCCATGCCTCTGGTCTGTGTAACAGGAAGGCCACGGTCCAGTTCAGCCAGGCTGCCGTTGTCTCTGTTCCCCCGATGAGAAGGTCAACAGTTGCCATGTGAACATGAACATCTGTTAAAGCCTGCAGATAAGAAAATGCATAATTTACTTTCCAGTTCCTGTAAATATGATTTCCCATGTTGCTGAGTTAAATTGTATTATCACTGGTCCAACTGACAAATGAAGTGTATGTATTTACCTGTTCATGTTCTGCATTCTGATGTTTCTCAAGGCCTTGGAGAAGGAATCCTATTATAGCAACATCATTTTTTATGTCTTTCATCTGCACAAACAGCAGAACTAAGGTATAATAAATATTGAAACAGCATTACTTGGATTTGTAATATATTGTAGGTTCATATCTGAACACATACTCAATAAGACTTGACTGCATATTAGTTTATTTGTCATTATGAACCTTGTAATTGTTGAGGTGTTGTGATATGATTTCATCTCTTTTGGCCACCTCTTTGAGAAGACAGGAAAACACTGGATTGGGTAATTTCTTTGAGAGAACACAAAGTGTCATTCTTAAAATCTTGTTCATCGTGGTGTTTTCATATCATGTGATTGACAGCTGTGATGGTGAGTATGGTATTTACTGACTCTGAGCAGTGGGAAGGAGTCCAGTGCAGATATCCAAGCAGAGCCCCACAGACCAACAATCTCATTCAGACAGTTGTGGAGCCGCTGCAGCTCTGATGAGTTCTTATCATACTAGAAAATTAAAGAAAATACACTGTTTAATGGCAAGAATAGTACACTGACCATGCTTATGCAATACAAGCCTCTCTAAAAAAAGAGCACAAAATATAAACTTAAACCATTCTCAACATAAACAACCAACCAAGTGGCCTGGCCAACCAACCACAACTGTTCATTGATTTCAATTTTTCTAACTGTGCCAGTACTCATAGGTCAAAAATAACCCACTGGAGAAAGGATACTCACTTCTTTTCCGAAAGCCAAGGTGGTGATGACATTACTGGCTGCCACTGTGAAATCTTCTGAGAGATCAACAGCTTTCCCCTGATAGGCCATTAAAACCTGAGCAGTTAACAAACTTTGCTTTATCAAGTTAAGTGATGGCCTTGGAAATTCTCCAACATTTGGGTCTGGAACTTTTTCTTGTTTTCTTTACCTTCCTCAGATGCAAAGCCTGTTTCTCTATCACACTGTGTAAAGATTGCTGGCAGCAGTGCTTCAAAGCACTGTGAACCAGGCGACGATGTGCCCTCCACTTTTCAGTATAATCCCCCAGAGAGATGTTGTGCCCTCCCCCAGAGACAATGTTACCTTAGGTAAGTGAAGACAAGGTCATGGGTTATGAATAGTTTTGATGTATATCAGTTCAGCGAAGAAAACCAAACAACTCTTCACCTGTGTATGAAACTGGTCTCCCTGCAAAGTCTGACCATTTCTTCACCAGTGCTTCTCGTATGACTTCACCACTATTAAGCACCACCATGGCTTGAAAACACAGTGAATATGCAAGATTTAAAAACAGGAGGGATCAAAGTTTTATAAGATTGGGTATAATCCATTAATGAATAGTTACTTGTGTTTCCACATTTGAGGCGGTAAATGTCTCCGTAGCGATGTGCCAGATTGGTCAGGTGAATTGGTAGGTGATCGTGAGTCAGCTCCATCATGTTACCAATGAGGAAACGTCTTGGGGGGCCTGGAAGGGAAGGTGATGAAGAACGAGAAAGAAGCTGATACAGATAGTGCCGAGGTCCAGAACCAGCTCCTACAGTGTTAGGAAAGAGAAAATAGAGAACAAGAAAATACATGCAAAATTGCTAAAAATCAGATTTACCTGTAGTCTTAGATATTTTCTTATTTCCCTGTTCATGTTTGTGTTTGTGTCTCTGACCTGAAAGCAGCACGACTACAAGCAATAGAAGCAGGAAAAGAGCTCCAACACTGATCAGAGATATCTCTCCAGCCATTTTGTGTCGTCCTGCTTGGATCCAATTTCAGAAAACAGGCCAGCACTCTGCTCTTCTGCTTTATATCATCTTATCAGTGTCATAGCCCATCAAGTAGATAGGATGCTGGTGTTTTCACTAAAATCAAGGATGTCTAAATATTTTTGGGTCAACATATCTGATGAGGAGATGAAATGTACGTAACAAGACACAACCTGATAAATACGTGCTGAAGGGCATGATAACACGACACGACAATCAGTCATGACTGTGTTTTTTATATTAGTGCAATTTCTTTTCACTAAAGCTTGTTGGTGTTTATATGACATAGAAGAAAAAAATGCTTACACTTGAGACCCACTTTAACCACTTTTATTCCAATGGAGCTAGACAGTGCATATTTAGGTACAGTAGTAGTGGGCAGACATATTATGGTGTTGCACAAAAAGAAATTAGAGTAAAAAGGATCAAGCTGAACAGCAAAACAGCATACAAAAAGGTACAATGAAACATATTTCCACTTTTTAATATACTATTTTCAATAAAATCAGCCATCAGAAAAAAAAACTTGCACATTGAATCAAATTTCCTTATAGCTGCAATAATAGCTACCCAAACCATTACAATGAACCTCAGCTGCAGACATGCAGCAGCTGTGACATCCACTGGTTTCTGGATTTCTGGTGTGCTCTATTTCCTTTTCAGATTGGAGATTTTCTGGTTGCAGAGCTCCTGCATAGTGATGCATCTTTAGCCGTAAGTTGTTGGGGAGAACCTGGCAGGTCTGAACTTCATCTCAGTGAAGGGAATGGAAAAGTCTTTGCCTTTCCACTCTATCCAGACTATTCCCTGTGTTGGCACAGAAACAGTAAAATGATGCCATGGTCAGAAATTGTTTTCAGTCCAGTCCTGAAGTTAGGACACAAGTTTTTTCTCTTACCTGATTGTTACTGTTGATGCCATAAAGGCCATTGAAATTAGCCTTATAGCAGTTCTTGTACCACCACCCTCCCATGTAAGCCTTGGCACAGTGAATACCTAGAGGGGCAGGGTCCTTGTCTCGGGTTGAGAAAGGGCGTCCATTGTGGTACTTCATTGAGTCGCCTGATAGAGAAAATGGATTAACAATAAGACTAATCAATAAGGTATGAAGTGCTTACATGCTAAAGACCCTTTTGTTGCTCTAATTCCTTTTCCTTTCATCATTATATTACCTAAGCTTCCCTCACTGCACAGATATCATAACTCATATACTTCACTGGGCTGGTGTGAGTATGGAGCTAGAATTTCAATTATCACAAAAACAACTTGACTGAGAATAAAATGATCCTCTTTGTTTTTATAACAACCCTCTAGATCACTTACAGCAAGTGTGTCCAAAGTCAGTTCTCAAGAGTTTTTAATGTTGCCTTGATCAAGCATACAAACTAAATAGATCCAAGAGCCTTTGAAGTACTCCACAATGACTCAGTCATTTGAGTCAGGTGTGTTAGGGCAGGGAAACATAGAAAACCTGGTAGTGGTCCTGGAGTTCTGGAGCTGAACACCCCTGACTTGCAAGTGTTGTATTCATTTATATAAAAACCTTTTGCTATATATAAAAAAAAATTGGCAGGACTCTAATGCATGAAGTTAACATCTTATAAATGATTTTATGCCTTTTAAGTTTGGTTTGTAGGATGGAGAATGGTGACTTGGGTGTATTATGACTAAAATATTGTGTTAGGGGTCTAAATTTTTAGATACTAAATGCAGCATGTTCTGAACCATATTCAGTGGTGAGTTGTCAAGTATTTAACTGTGATTAGTAAATTATAATAGGCACTGTAACATTCTGCTAAATGTTAGATTATGTCGGACAATGCACACACAAATTACACAAGTTCATTTTCAGGATTCTGGTTCTGTGGCCTAACGTCCAAATGTTGTCATTGCCTAACTTTGCTAGAGGCTGTGATGCAAATCCTGTTTCTGTTGCTGCTGACAAAGTTTGCCAGTTTCTTTCTTGAAAATATTTTAACTGAGAATCCAATGGTATCCCAACCAGTAGCAGACATGTGACATTTGAAACCAGTTTTAAATATGAACCTGCTGTTCCCGTGTAACCAGACACTGTGAGTGCATAGTGCTTCTCCTCTGAAGCAACAGAGAAGTTGGCATAGTGAGCGTGAGCCATTTCATTTCCAGATCGCATATCCACTCTCAAACTCACAGAACCAGCATTGGTGAGATTGTGCAGGAGCACATTTCCTGAAAAAGGAAGGCAAAAATATACACTTTAGGCTAAGACTAAAAGCTACTTTGATTCTGATTTATTAAAAACAAGCATTTTATATCATTTTACCAAGCCAGAACTCTTCAGTTAGGTTTCCAAAGCCAGCCTTGTATTCACTCCAGGTTCTGTGAAAATCAGTTTTCCCATTCATCCTCCTCTGGAACACCTAAAAAAACACAGAAGCTTTTTCCTAAACCAGTTTGCCAAATGATCTGTAATCATTTGTGGTAGACATAAAAGCAGCTTCTTATACCGTCCAGCCGCCTCCATCAGTCTCCATGTCACAGTAGACTCTCACTACTTGTCCCTCTTTCCCTTGTGGGTAGATGTTGACTTCCCCTGACTGCATAGCCCCATTCAGCAGCTCCTGCGAGCACTCGGTCGGAAAGGGGAAGCGAAGTTTTCCTGTGGGGAAAATATACATTTTAAAATACATGAGATATTTTTCAAATTGTAGAAACAAAATGAATTCAAAGACAGTACCTGTGATGAATTCTGAGGTGACGACAGATGTGTAATGTCCGTTTTTCTCGCCTTGCACCACGACAATATAACGTGACATTGGCAGCAGCCCTGTCAGTTTATACTCAGTGACAGTGGGCTCTAAGACCATCTCCTGACATGCAAATACACACTAAGTTAGTATTGTGCCATTGTGTAAATGTTTTATATTACTATAACATGCCATATAAGGATTAAACCCACCTTGGTCTCTTCTCCTTCCACCTGATAGATCACTCTATAGCTGTGATATACGACAGACGTTTTCCAGGCGATCACTGCACTGCGAGGTCCAACCTCACTGGCTTTAACCACTGAATTACAACATTCATAATGAGCAGGCATGCTATTTTTTCATAGCTTAACAGCATGTAAAATTAAACTGTTTATTTACTCAATTCACTGCTCTTCTACTGACCATTTGCCGTAGTAAATGTGGTTGAGATGACCATGCTCTGGAGACTGTCCTTTTGGCTCAACACTTTGACTGTGTATAGGGTGCCTCTTTGAAGGCCTTTCAATTGGTGTTCTATTATATTTCCTGACAGCATAACTGCTACTGTCACGTTGGGGGCTGATGGCCCACAAAGAAAAAAAAACCCAAACATTTTATATCAGTCATTAGCACTTTGTCATTTATCATTTATCATGCAGCCACACTCACTCTTAGAGGACTCGTAGCTGATGATGAAGCGGTCAACTTTCCCCAAACTGGGTGTCCATTGAAGTACCGCTCTGGTGTCTGTCACGTTGATGACTTGAAGATGTGTTGGAGGGGCAGGCACTGCAGCCAAAAGATAAGCCACAGTATAATTTTTCATTCTTCACATGCCAGCTTGTAAAAAGCAGCTGTATGTTAAGGTGAGATTATCTGATAACGTACCTGTGGTGATGACTGATGTAAGTTCATTACTCCGCCTTCTACCTTGAGTTGTGGTAACACTGACGATGTAGGAGGATCCAGCAGGCAACCCAGACAAAACAACACGGGACTGCTTAGGGTTGACAGTCACAAAGCGGCTCTCTCCTAACAGAATTATCACAAGTATTACAAAAAAATATTTAACCCACACAAGCAGATAAAATTGACACAGTTACTCTTCTAAATGGAAATTTAGCATAGACTTCTACTCAAAGCACCTTAAAAGTGAAGCATGACACATAATTAGATTGTTATTTTATACTGATGGCTTCTAGAATGGACTGATTGGCTGGGAAACACATTAGGTCAGTCACGGAGAGGTTTTGCTGAAGGCTACATTCCTTTTTTTGTATAAATTTGACACAGAAACAAGGTGAAATCTGTGCTACACTCATGGAGTCATTTGTCATCATTTGGCAGACATGACAGGAACATTTTTACACTTTGTGTGTAACCGTGATACAAGAAGCCCTAATGGTGACAGTAAAAGGGGCCTAGTATTGTTCCCAATGAAATATCTATAATTACTGACTGTTTTTATAAGGGAAGATTATATTAATGTAAATTAAGGATGATATAACTAGCATATTTGACAGACCTGTGACAATGTTGATATATGTGACTCTGAAGCCTGTAAACTTTGTCTTTGGTTTGGTCCAGGAAACGGTGAAAGAAGACTCTGTCACATTGCTGAAAACCATCCCTGTGGCTGGCACAGGACCTGGTGAGAAAAACAAGAGCATTTATTTTATTACATAGTTCATTAATTCCTCACCATTCTGATTTTTCTTTTACAACAGTATGAGAATAATGCATAAATGTATTAATGCTGTAATAACCTGTTGTCGCTGACACTCTATGAACCTTTGATTTTCTGTTTGTTGCAGTACCATATACAGACAAGACATAGCGTGTGTTTGCCCGAAGATTACTGAACTCCACTGAGTTTACATTGCCGGGGATCACCATAGAGATCTTCTTGGTTTCAGCTTTTCCCGATGAAGCGGTTGGGATTGTGCTTTCTTTGTGTGCCTCAGTCATGTTCCTAGCTGTGAGCATCTTGTATTTTTCATGAGTTTCCTCCTCAAACCCATCAAGTTCATTTTTGTCGCCCTCTGTCTGTGGCTCTCTTCTGATCACAGTGAAGTTCTTGAACATCCCTTGTGGTGCTAACCATGTGACAGTAAAGCTGTAGGAGGAGATGTTCATGATCTTCACAGAACCTAAACCTCCAGTTCTCCTGGTGCTCAACCGAGAGTCTTGGGTAGTCGTTTTGTTCTGAACTTTAGAGTCACCTGTTGTTGCATTTACAACATATTTACTCTTCTGTGGCACCTTCCCTTTTACCGTCTTGTTAGTAATATTTTTTCTGTTGTCGGCACCGTCACTGTCTAATTTGACTGTCTTGACTCTCTTGTGTCCAGATGACTGAGTGACATTCTTCTCTGGCAGCGTGGACTTCTCCATGGATTCATTTCCTGTTCTGGTTTTGTTTTTTCTGGTGTCTTTGGAGATAATGGTCACAAACTTAGCTGTGCCATTTACTTTCTTCACATTACCCTGTGTTACATTAGACTGAGGCTCATCTTTAAGGTGGTCGGTCGTTTGGTGTACGTTTGTGGTCAGAATTGTTGTTTTCCCTTTACGGACCTCCTTTTCTTTTATTCCATCATCCTTCGGAAGAACTTGATCAACTGTTGGGTGAGTGGTTTGTCCACTTGAAGAATCTATAAGAGTTATCTGCTTGTCAGAGGCCTCTTCTTTGTCTTGACCTTTTCCAGTTCCTGTTTTTCCTTTTGAGGGCAGTTTGTTTTCCTTGTCTTTATTTGTCTGAAGGGTTGTTGTCCCCACTGTTACCCTGGGTTTCATATTGGCATCTCCTGAGGTTACAAAATACAAATTAAGAGTCAGTTAATAGACTATACTATACTATACTATACTATACTATACTATACTATACTATACTATACTATACTATACTATACTATACTATACAGTCATTTGGCAGACGCTTTTATCCAAAATGACATACATGTTATATTTTTTTCCATTTTAACCATAGATAATAGACAAATGAAAAATAATTTTACAACACAATTCCTCAATCATACTTACTTTTCTTACACTCTACACCTTGCTCGCACTTACTGCAGTCAGGACCCATGAATCCTTGCTGGCAGATACACTTCCCCTTCTTACATTCCCCATTGGCACCACAGTCATTTGGACAATTTTCAGAACATGGACCTGGTCGGCAACAAAAAGAGCCATCGTGTTTTAGCTAAATCTGTGGTAAGACACATTAGATATTATAACTGGGTGAGTACGACATACATTTCTCTTTCAGAAAGGACATCTCTTTTTCCAGTCGAGCTACACGTCCTATGAGAGCTGCCATCTCAGCCTCACATTCATCGCTGCAGCCTCCGGGTTGCAGGCTTATCTTATGAGTCATCACTAGAGGGGCGCCAGGCTGCAGCTTAATCTCCTGTTCTCTGGCGCGGCTCGTGTCACAGCCATCACTGATGACCACCTTGATTGGTTGTGAAGGAGGGGGCTTTTTTTTATTTGTGCTGCTTGGCACTTTGATTAGAGTAGTGTGGTTTGTAGAAGCTGCGACTCTATCTTTGTCCATAGAAGCAGCCTTGACTAGCATTGACGAAACAGTGTGAACTTTTGTAGGAGCAGGCTTGTCTTTGGACCCCACGTCAGTGCTGAGGGGGGTATTATGAACAGCAGTTTGATTGACAGAAGCTGCAGGTTTGTTTTTGGTGGTTTTAGTGGCACTGGCAGGAGCAGCCTTAATGGATGTTGACTGAACATTTTGATCTATGGTGGGGGCAGGTTGGTCTTTGGCAGCCTTCCCATCACTGGCTGAAGCAGATCTCACTGAAGCTGTCTGATTGGCAGACTGTTGGAGTTTGTCTTTGGTGGCTTTAGGTTTACGGAATGAAGGGAGCTTTGTGGACTGAATATTTGGAGCTCCGGTGGGGGCAGGTTTTTCTTTAATAGCTTTAACTTCATGATTTGAGGATGACTTAACCTGAACTGTGTAGTTGCCTGAGACTTGCTTTTCTTTGTTGTTGATGGTACTGCTGGCTGTAGTGACCTTTGGTGTTGCTGATGGTGTGGTGAATGACTGCAGATCCAAGCCTGTTTTTGGTGGCTGCTGAAGAGATGACTGTTGACAGATTCTGATTGGAGGCTGGAGTGGGTAAAACTGTCAGACTGACTGTGTTTGGCTTCAAGGTGGGGTGAGCAACTTGTTTGGTTGGAGCAACAGTGGTTTTTGGTTTTGAAAGGGTGAAAATGGTATGGGCCCTGGTCACATCATTCCCTGTGGCATTTCTTTTCTCATTGGTCGTGGTTTGAAGCGAGGGAAATGGGGTGAGAAGGAGGAGAAGTCCTAGAGTAAACAACATTTTGAGCAGGCAGTTGTGGCCAAAGACTGTATTGTGTTTGGAAAAATCTGTGTATAAGTGACTCAAAAGCTATGAGCTCCTTCCTTTATACCTCTGAGAGTTGTGAGGGAGGACTTTGCCTGGCAGCTCCTAGAGATAAAAAGTAAAAAAAAATAGAATTAATTTAGATATAATATTAGATCAATACACTTAAAGAGTGTATTGATCTGAGTTCAAACAAGACCTTAAATGAGCATACATTTTCAGCAGCAGCCAGCTACATATTCACAGAGTTCCCATTCACACTTCTCAGATAAAGTGGCTACTCAGAGGCTGCTCTTGCATCAGTCTCAAGTTTTACACCACTCTCAATACTGTCCTTTGCCAGAAGTGGCATGGAACCACATTTTTTTCACTGTTTATGGAACTAAATTTAATCATCTGGAGTCATGAGTGCTTGTCTTGTAAGCTACATATTCTGCAAGTTGTGGCAATAATTTGACGTTTGCTGAACAGAATCACTCAAAATGACAAGAATTTGAGCTCAGAATCTTACAGTGCATATCTGTATTTCTTTATTTATATATAATTGTTTATGAAACTACTGGCGACCTGTCCAGGGTGTACCCCGCCTCTCGCCCGTTGAGCTGGGATTGGCTCCAGCCCCCCCGTGACCCCGCTCTGGGATTAAGCGGAAGAAAATGGATGGATGGATGGATGGATGTTTATAAAACTTTTTTTTTTTTTTTTTTTTTTACAAATTTTGCTCTAAAACAAAAGTGACCCTTGTTTTAATAAATAAAAAGTCAAACCTAACTGTCTGTTTATTTATATTCAAGAAAGCGAGCCAAAACATATTGTGTTGTAGTGTGTGAGATGACAGACAAGTTGCTGTATTTACTTTCCTTCTCACACTGAAAGGGTTATACCATGGAACAATTGACTTGACAGAATGAAAAATGCTAAAACCTGTACAAACTGCAGAAAATCTTAGAAGTGCAATATACATATATATAAAAACTACACCCAGTGCAAGTCTGTATTACACTATAAATGGCAGCTTAAACCAAATGAACACATACATACAACTTATAGCCCATCGCAAACTCACATGTCCCACAAGAGATATAAGATTTTTAAATATTTTGATAAATACTGGAGTTTTAATGTTTTTTCAAATGACTAAAATTATCAGTCTAATGTCAAAATTTCACACAAGAGGAAAAAAAATAACGTACCTCTGTCTTTATGTTTGTCCCTCCATCTGATCAGGAAGAGCATGCAGATTTGCTGGATATGATCTGGAAGGAAAGAGGTGAGAGAAAGGAGCACCACTAGAAAGGAGGAGAGTGATAAAGTCTGCTCCTACTTAAGGACATCCCCCCCTTACGCGCACACAAATACACACACACCTCACTTTGTTACCACACCTAGTGGTCCCACACTTCCAACCACCATGAAAAATATTTGTTTTGGACTTATAGAAGGGGTTGCATTTTTTATACTGATTAGTGTATCATACGTGGTCGTTTACTTTCTTGGATTCTGTACATCAAGAACATACTTTCTGTGTGTGTTGAACATAGCATATTAATGTAGATTTAATAAGCTATGCCTAATTTAAACTGATGGTTTAGTCCATGTGTGGCAAGTGTTTTTGTTTAAAATGCAATGAACCAGTGTCATACAATCTGAACAATAATGGTAAATGCAGCAGCAAATGTAAAGCAAAAATTAGTAGCTTTGTGAGGCTCCTTATAATTATTCCCTGTCTGCCATTTACGACTTATGCCAGAGACGGCTGCCATCAACACACAGTCTGACTGCATAAAGTCCAGGTTTGAGAATCATGATTCAGCTGGAATACATAGCTTAACACTGTTCGTATTCAGTGCAGAATCCGGGGGACAGGAACCTCTCGCCATATGAATTGGCTATTTGTTGGAGGTAATGAGATGTAACTACGTGGGAGTTATGTAAGTAACCAAATATCCACCAGATTTAAGGAATGCTCTGTGCAGGCATTACATCCCTGACCAAATGGCCACCCACCATCCCACCTTTTGTAAACCACATGAAAACGGGTACATAAAAGGTTTTGAACAAACAGCACATATAGGTACAGATCATTTGAAAAGTTTACAAGAAGCTAAAAACAAAAGTTGAGTCAGTGCAGCTCTTTATATAATTAAAATCATCTGGAAGAATGTTTTATTATTTTAATATAATAGCCAATGTTTAGAATCCTTTTGTAGAAAACGCAAGAAACAGTTTTCTCTTGTTCTGCCAGTGTTAAATTTACAAGAGTAAAGGGGTGGCATAAGAGCACAAACAGTAAAATGTATTTGCCAATGTATAATTTGATCTCGCCCATTGTGAGCTGGGATTGGCTCCAGCCCCCCCGCGACCCCGTTAAGGGAAAAAGCGGTATGGATGGATAGTTTGAGTATAAATGTGCTGAGATAGCAACTCTTTCATGGCAGGCATGTTATGTTCTGGTCCTGAAGGACAAGTACCTCACTGTATACTGTTGCTTCACAGCAATGTATCTGATAATGTGTATCTGTAAACTGTGGTTGATGAAGTTTTGTGAGATTGTTGCCACATGAGATAGCTCAAGAAAGCAGTACTGACACACTTCAGTTAGATTAGAAGAGAGAGCAACATATCAGTCGAGGATTTAAATCTCTTTACCAAGAAAAACAATTTAAGAAAACCTGATAGAAACTTAAGTGACAGCTGATAAATATAGTTTTAAATAAAACAAAAATAGATAATTTAGTTACTTTGCTTAGAAGACTGGCTGTAAATTGTCACAACATAAACAAACATATTAAAATGTTATTATCAGTCACCAGATAGCATCATGATCCCTGCTCTATTTCTACTGTAAGGCAGCAAGGTTATTTTTATAAAATGTTCTACAAAGTGCATCCAAGTCAAGTTAAAAAATGCTTAAAAAATACATGACTTAGCATTTGGTTAAGCTGTAGCTGTTGGACAGATAGCCTCATATGTTATGTACACAAAGCAGGGGTTTTTGCTGCAGAGAAGACTGCCTTTCTCAGTATGTGATACTTTTATAACCCTTACAAGATTCATGAAAGCCAACAGTTATATGTGTTATATGTATTAAATTAGGTAAATCTGACTGAAAATGAGCTTTAGAAGCAACATGATGTACATCGCTTTGGATAAAAGCGTCTGCTAAATGCCAATAGAATAGAATAGAACAGAACATGGGTACTTATTCAATAAATAATAACAATGGTGTCATGAATTGGACATTTTGTGTTTTTGTTTTCCTGTTTTTGTTTTTGTAGTTTTTACTCATGTTGTTGTGCTCAGATTTATGTCATTTAAATTAGTTCACCTGGTTTCATTTAGCCCCCCGCGACCCCGCTCTGGCATTAAGCGGTAGAAAATGGATGGATGGATGGATGGTTTCATTTAGCTTATTTATTTTACTTGTGTCTTGTTTAGTTCAGAGTGTATTTATATTTCCTTGGTTGCTGCTCTCTTTGCTGGGTCATTGTGTGTTAGTCGTCATTGTGTTAGCTGTATTTTCTTAATCATGTTTATTGGCCTAGTGTGTTAGTGTTATGTTTTTTTTTTTTTTTGAGAACTTAGTTTAATTAAAATGACTTTTTCTGCATTCCTGCTGCCCCCTGCCTATTCCTTCCTGTATTTGGGTCCACACCTCACCTCTGTGCCTCTCACCTCATGACAAATGCTGGTTTATGTATTGTTTGTTCATTTAACGTTGTATTACACTAATATAAAGACCGTCCAAAGACTCAATTTTAGAAGACATCCTGATGTGCAATATCTGAGAATTGAAACTGTGTATTTTCTTTTACACATGAAAATGCACACCTCCCACTGTGATGGCTGAAAGGAAGAAGAAAATATATATTGTTTGCAAACACCATTATTATTGAACAAACACCTTTTCTTTTCTCCACATCAGTAATATTGTTGCGGTAACAAATATAACAAACATAAAATAACGATGTTGTACATTGATCAGCCTCTGAACACACAATTCTCAGTTTGAAGTGGTAATTCAACATCAGTTATCCTTTGTTTACCTTACATTAGTTAGAACATTATAAAAACAGGACCATGTGAATAATGGCTGTGTTAACAACTGTTTTATGATTATGTAAAAAAAAATAATAAAGTTGGACTCTAAAGAGGGAAGTCCCACTCCATCTGCTGGCAGCCTCCAAAACCTCCACCTGTGCTCTACTCATTACTGAACCTGGACCACCCTCACACTACTGACCTTCTCCTGGCCTTTAAAAAAAATGACTGGGAACATACCTTCAACAGCTCCAGCTAACGCACACCTGAGAAAATACACCTGATTAAATTTACTCAGGAAGCCTACAGAGTTAAGACAGGATTTTGTGTTGTGTGTATATATATATATGTGTGTGTGTGTGTGTGTGTGTTTGTGTGCGTATTAAAAATAATTTGTATTCCACTAAAGTTTTAATGATGCACTGTGTGACATTCCTCTAAAAAATCCTTTCCAGTAACGCTGGCAGAGCTGCTCTTGATTTATTGTAGCATTAATCAGGAGACAAGTTTGCTCTTGGTGCACATGACGAGTCGCTGATTACTTTTACGGGGTTACAGTAAAAAGTTGATCTTTTCCAATGTACTGTTGGCCACTGGCAGCACAGTAAAGTAATTTTGAGATCTGCATATTTATTTACCTTTTATTTAGTCAAATCTAATAAAATGAATGCAATGTCCAATGGAGGCTGAAAACAGACCAAGCGTTGAGGCTGCTGCGATTGAAGTGACGGTCAGTCCCCTCGTGTTGCTTACATTGGACCAAGTCTCAGAGATTGGAATAATATAAGCACATAAGCCTTTGCTTGTTCATGGCCTACTCACCAAGAAACCCAGCCCCCACCACCATCTTTCACTCTGAATTATGTTGCACCCAGACCCTTCTGCATCATGTCTCCTGTTTAACCACTTTTGAGAGGAGATGTATTAATTTTCTTGAATAGGGAACTTTTATTCTTATGAGGGGATTATTGGTTCAAACTATGCACACGGAGTAGGCGAATGTGGCCAAATCCACTCCCTCCTCTTCCATTTCCTCAGCTTGCAAATGTCAAAAAAGAAGGGTGGCTGACTAATGGGGGTTGTGTTGAGAACAGAGACCCCTCTCAGATTCTTTGCTAAAAAATAAAAAGAAGACATTTAAGATGTATCCAACGGAAAAGATTAAGTAAAACTGAATCACACAACTGGGAGAAAAATTAAAGAAGAAGTAAATACTATTGGCCACACTTTACTTTCTCAATTTTAATGTTCACTTTTGCTTTGAGCAGTTGTTTCAACATGCATAAGCAGCAATAAACAGAAAAACATAAAATAATTTTATTCTAGCCTAAACTTTTATACTTGTATTGACATAAAGAAAAGAAAAACATTGAAGCTGATCTTGCAACTTGAATGAACAAAGTGGTGAAGATAGCATGAATAAGTCATCTAATAATGATAAGATTGATGCTTATTACTGATGGTTGTCACAGTGTGTAAAGTACAACACTGTAAAACAAAAGGTAAAACATCAGAATTAGTAAATGAAAAGTGCTATGCTGGCTGCAACAAATGAGAAATAAACTGTAGTCAGTGAGTTGCCATCAAAGTAAACAGATGTGTGCATCTTTTCTACTGTGTGCAACCATTTGTCCTGTACTCTTCGATAAACTTATTAAACCCATAACAAGCAGCTTTGTTGTCACTTTTTTGGCACTCCTGATCCAGAGGCTTTCTTTCAACCCAAGTGTTCGACTCCAACAGGTACTGCATCCTATAAACGGGTTAAGAAAAATGCACATCAGTCCATTTCTAGTGGTACTTTTAATGATATCATTTTACATCCTGCACTTACGCTCCCTTTGAGTCTCTAGTGGTGCCGTCTTTGCCCATGATGAGATATTGCTTTCCCAAGTCTAATTGGCCCTTGCAGTGAAGCCTTTTGGCAAACACTCGAATAGAATTCTCTTTCACATTAATATCTCCATCTACAAAACAGATGATAGCCATCTTTATGTAATGACAATCAAGGATAAACCCACTTAACACTTAGCTTTTCAGGCTGGTGCTTTGTTTACTTACTTGATCTAAGGATCTCGTTTATAGTGGTTTTGTACAGCTCAAAGTTGCTCTTCAAAGATACACTGTTAACTGTAACAATGTATGCTAGAATAAAACAAAAATAAGGAGTGAACAACATGTTATTAGCTTGAGTCAAATTACTATTACATGCTTACAATACTGAGCACTGACCATAATCCACAATAGGGAAGAAGCAAGCATGCTGTAGCCGTGTGTCCTTGTTGATTTTCTTCCTTTTTTCAGGTACGAATGTTTGTTGTACTTTATGACAGGGTCCTACAGACATGAGCATAATGCAAATATAAGAATGCAAACTTTAATAGCACTTCTACAGCACATTTATTTAGAAGTCTGTACGGGTCAATTTGTGCTTAATTTATAAAACCTCCCTTTTCGCTCTATTTCAGCTAATCTGTAAATGAAACAAGTGTCTGACTCAACCACATAACTGAAGAAGCAGAACTCTAATTAACACTGTCTTACTGGATGAAGAGAACTCATGGTGCAAGTAGGAAGCAAGATGGAAGCCAATGAAAAAATCTGAACAATTGTCTTTAAGTCTCAAAGTCTCCCTGCAGTTTTCATCAGAATACACAACCTAAAAGTGTTTAGTTGGCTTCACATTGTTTTTTTTTCAAATTAGCTTGGGAATGATTAAATAATAATTTTCTTTCTCATTCAATTGTCCATCAATAGAAATGTGCTCTTATAAAATAAAAATCCAAAGAATCAGATGCGTACAGTGCTTTAACTTTGCAGAGATCTCTGACAAAATCTAAATGGGCCAAAATGTTGAACTAAGATGTTCAAATGTCTATAAAGTCTTTGTGTAATGCCTACTTTCTGCACACTGACACACATCCTCTGAGCACAGCCTGGAGACCATTTTGTTTCTTTTTGGGGCAGAGTAAAACACAGTGCACTTTCTTTCTGAAAAGAAACCACAAAGAGACAATAAACTCCTGTTAAAACTGAACAAGAGATCATGAAGTCATTGATTAAATGGCTTACCTGGTTCATAATAATCATAGAATACAGCTGGAGCAGGCTGCAGAAGACCGACTGGAGCCATTTGCTCAGCATTAAAACTAAAACATTCCTCATTAGCAAAAAGCTGGAAGGAGAAAGAAATAATCTTCTTTTATTTTCAGTATTTTCTATTTTATTTGATTTATTTGCATAATTTAACTTCAGTTTTACCCTATCCAAGTATATCAGCACTCTTCCAAAGGAGGTCTCATAATGAGTGATGTATTGTTCAGGTGGAAGCATCAGCTGAGAGGGGAAGAAGAAATTATTTTATTCAATAATAGAATCATGTTATTTCCCTCATCCCTTGAAGTTTTGCCAATATCCGAGTAGTGAACTTTATTTTAAGATAGGAGGCACCTGCAGTGTAGAGGGCTTTTATTTTTATATAAAAAAAACATTGGTTACAGTTTGTTAGCACTGTGGTCTCACAGCAAGAAGGTTGCTGGTTTGAGCCTTGGCTGGGGCGGGGGTCCAACCAGGAACCTTTCTGTTTGGAGTTTGCATGTTCTCCTCGTATTAGCGTGGGTTTTCTCCGGGTACTCAGGCTTCTCTGCCACAGTCCAACGACATGCACCTCGGGGATAGGCTGATTGGAGACTCTAAATTGCCCATAGGAGTGAGTGTGCACACTAACATTTTGTTTGTCTATATACCGTATGTGTTAGCCCCATGATAGACTGGCGACCTGTCCAGGGTGTACCCCACCTCTCACCCGATGTCTGAGATTGGCTCCAGCCCACCCGTGACCCCGTTCAAGGAATAAGCGGTAGATGATGGATGGATGGGTAATAATTGCCAAATTGCAAAGTTAGATGTCAGGACACTTGTAAAGTGAATCTAAACAAAAGGGCACTGTGTTGCAATTCATGCCCCCAGTAAGTACAGATTACTGACATCCAATCTCACATTTGGCTGAAGATAATAAGGATTAAAAGAAAAAAAGACAAACTAACCCTGTTCAAGTCTTCTTCTATGGCCTTAAATCCACTCAGTAAAGTGATGTCAACAATGGCCATCCCCGTGAGACTGAAGTTGGGTCTGAGGCTACATTAAAAACAGTGGGAAAAAATGCAGAAAAACATAAATGAGAAACTCAGGAGGATTGTTTACATCAAAGTATATTGAGAGCGAGAATGTGGAATGTGTCATTTGGATCTTATTTTACTAACCTGACGCAAACACTGTAGGTAATGGTCTTTTCTGAGATTTGGTTGCTTTCAAATCCTTCGATGGCATCGTAGTCATAGTAGTTATAATTTTCTGTAATCTCAGCTGCAAAACAGAGATGACTGTAAGTGTGCAGCTTTCATTAGTGGTTGGGATTTGTTAGAAAAGCTCACCTGTGTAGTTCACTTGCCCGTCTACTGATACTCTGATAGAAAGTTTGGTGCAGTCATCCTCAGAGTCCAGCAGGTGGTAAGCTTTTACAGTCTGCCAAAGAGGAGGACCTTTAATTGCAAACTGTCATGGCATTTATAAGTACAAGACCAAGAAAAAAAACTCACTTTAAACTTAAATTCTCCTTTTCCTGTCATGGTCACATTAATGTGGTTGCCTGTAAATTTCTGGGATAACAAAGAAATGCATACTCAGAATGAGATCTGAAAGCAAAATACTTGTGCTTAAAGGTCTAGTATAAATATGGCGCAATACCTTCAGGTCTGTTTCCACTTTCTGGTTCTTTTCCACTTCAATCCTGACCTTTTCAGTCTTACCTGCAACTGTGAACTCTGCAATCATTTTTGCATCAGGAGTGGTGTACCTTTTCAGCTCGTACTCTGACAAGGCTTCAAGTGCCATGAGGGTATCCTGGGCAGGGTAGAAATTAATCATTAAATCCAATAATAGGGGGTGGGGTGTTAAAGAAAGTGGACTTTATTATTGTTTAAGTAATTATTGATCTGACATTGTAATCACCTGTGATGACGTGTAGCCTCCAAAATAGTTTTCTTGGCTGGTTAGCCAACAGGCTATTTTGTCTGCCCACTCCATATCATTATGTGTGACTGCAGTAAGGAGGGCATATGCTGTCGTCTCTATTGCAATGGCCTCCCTTTGAGCATTAGGATTATTTGTCCACTTTTTGCAGCCATTCTCTGTTATTGATTTAGAAGAATATTGAATAAATAAATAAAACTCCATTAAGCACATTTTACCTTCTTAGGCAACACGGTGACTTATAAAGCAATAACCATCTGTCCACACTTATTCTTTTTTAATAATCGGACTTGCCTTCTCTTGCCATCGATTTAAGTTTCGTCCATGCAAATGTGCGATTGGTTTCCTGTGGCAGGCAGACTGAGAGGCAATAGGCGGTAGTGGCCACAGCATAAGGATGTTCAAGTGCTGGAAACTGTGACTCGAGATATTTTGTTGCTTTTGAAATGGTTTTTTCCTATTAGAAAATAACATAAGTTAGTAATTCAGCATACACTATTTTTTTTCCATTCATTTTTTTCTACTGCTTAGTCCAATTCAAGGTTATGGGAAGACTATCACAGCTATTTGCAAATGAAAGACATGGTAAGCAGTCAACAGGTCACCAGTATAGAGAAATGCAAGCTCATGCAAAACTGGCATAACAGGAGAGAAAATGTGCATACACGATGAGAACATAGTCTCCATACAGAAAGGCCACTGTCAGTTTTTTTTTTTTAACTATATGAAGGAAGTAGACTAAGGATAATGTTATGTAAGTCTGCCAAAGTCATTAGGAACAATTTTTGCAAAATAATGTAAGCATTAAATTACACTTTAATCAACTTAAAAAATGTTGACCTGCATCATAGCAGTTATCACAAGGCTGGAAACCTAGGAATTTCACTTATAGAAACTCACCACTTGGAGTTGTTTTTCAGATGTCAGAAATGCAAGAGATCGGTTCAGTGCAAGAGTTATGAAAGCAGTCATGGATGCATCTTGGTCTTTGTTTTTCTATATTTAACACAAAGAGAGTGCAGTCAGCCATCTTTTTGATGTTACATTTTAAATCCTTTTGAAATATTCAAAGATATTTTGACTTTGAGTTACCATAACACCTATGCGTAAAACAGGATTTGGGTCAGAGAATGACCCATCACTCCTTTGTATTGAGAGCAAGTATTTCACAGGGTGCTCGATTGGTTCCTTTGGTACATATGTGCCCTCTCGGCCTTGCTGACCCGAAGTTGCTGCTAAGCGCTCTGCTACCAATGAGAGAATTTTCACTACAAGGGCAGTAAGCCTGATGAAATGGGAAAGAAAAACAGGAGAAATTAATTGACGGAAACAGTTGGTTTTTCATTGGAAATATTATTTTGCTGCCATGCCTGAAAATAAGTTGATTTATATTGTGTCAACAAAAATACTCACCAGTTACTCGATGTTACTGATTTCCATGATGCGTAAGAGCCATTGGGCTTGAACTTGTCGTGAATTATCAGGGAGCCTAAAAAAGTGTTTGCTATGATTAAAATTCATTTCTGTAAATTAATTGGCAGTATATTTACTTAACTGTGTACCTATAACTAGTTACTGTGTGCTGTGGTCTTACCTCTCTCCATATTATGAAGGGCACGATCTCGTTCACCAGCAGGCAAGACAAACCACTGGTCACTCAAGTCAAGGTAACGGATGGCTAAAGTTGTTGGTGCGAGGCCCCGCATTGTCTGCTCTAAACATCCACTAGGCAATACGATCAGCTTGTCAACAATTGTGGGAGAAAGTAGATTCTTTGCATATGAAGTGCCAAATCCATCCGCTGTAGATGAAAACAGTGAAAGATGAAGACACCTTTTTACAAAATGAGGTTTATGTATGTCTGACAGCACTCACCTTCAACTGAGACAAATATATTAGAGCTGGAATCAGGAACTGTGTTATCTGGTAAAGATCCATCAATACTAGTCCTTATGTGCTTTCCTGTCATGGCAAAGATACTTAGAATTAAAATACATATCAAATATCACTGTAAAATACAGTGACTATCAAAAAAACACTCACCATCTAATTTAACCACTTTAGTTGTTTCCTGTCTCTCTTCAAATCCTTCTGTCTTTAGTGAGGGCATAGCAAGGTTAAAAGGAATTTGGTCATTTTAACTTGTCTTTCAAACTACTTTAAAATAATAATTAATATAGTGATTAAAACGGGTCTTTTCCTCTTACCTGCACATTCAATTTTTTTTCGATTGCATCTATTCCCCGCTCATTCTCAATATCATACAAACGTATTTTAACCGGTATGGCGCCAGCTACCATTGGAACAGCAGAGAAAGACACAGTTTGTGAGGACTGTGGCTCCACAGTGATTTCAACGTAGGAGGTGGCGGTGGATGAAGCAGGAGAGCAAAGGCCTTCAGTTTGCTCCAGATGCACTGCTGTCTGCAGATATGCAGAGTCCAAAGAGAAACATTACCATATGAAGTAAATTTAACACTTTCTATACTGTAAATAATGAATGCCCTTTAGTTTTATGTAGGCTACCCACCTTGACTGTATCATCACCATAGTTGTAGATAACAGGTGAAATAGACAGTTGTTCAAATTTTTTCACAGAGTAAGGCAATCTCAGTGACACAAACGTTTCCTTAAATGCTCTGACTTCATATGGTTTAACCACACAGAAACCTAAATGACATACAGAAAAAAAGTGCAATGCTGTTATCTATCACAACTTCTCTAATTAAAATATAATGCATTTGAGGAGTGTACTGCTGATCTTACCCGTTTCTGAAGACAAAGTGGCAACTTGAATTTCCCAAGTAGTGATGGAGTCAGGTAGTGTCAAACGATGCCTATATGAGGTTCAATTAATCTCAAACTGCTGTTACATGCATCTGACTAGTTACTGATACTTGTACTAAATACATGTTTAATTTAAATGCATCAGTAACAAATGTATGTAACTGTATATTTAACTGGAAAACAAAATGTTCACCATGCATCCCATACCTTATTTTACCATTCACATCAAAATCATTGAAATCAAAGCTTGGGGGGAAGTATCGTCTGATATACTGCTCTGCAGGGTCCAAGAAAAACTGCTTAATGTCAGCTGTGGTTGCAGCTAAAAATAAAAACAACATTCACCATTAAAAAACAACAGTTCAATATCCCTATAGCACTCATAAACTATACATTCAAGAAGGTATTTAAATTGTTTAACTTACTCCTGCCAAATCCAGTCTGGCCCTCTTCAAGCATCATTTTCCGTCTTAACCTCTGTGCTTCAAGACAGCATTTTAGAAAAGCATCAGCGCATTTTTCACCTTTTGTCAGAAGGACCCTTGACTTCCTTTCAATACATGTCCGTTTCATTGGGATGGGAGAAAATGCATGAGAACAACATTCTTGAAGATTTATATCTGTGAAATTGGATTCTGTAAAAGAAACAAAGAAATTAAAGAGTATTTATTTTAGCTTGCTCTTACAAAGTAAAAAAAAAATCATACTTTTTTCAGACCATTGACAACATCAGAGATCTTACTTAAGGTCATCATTTCCTTTTGAAGGTCCACAGAGCGTTTATTTCGTGCTGACTGTGAATCACATGAAAAAGCTGTTGGAAAGTGAAACAAAGATCAGCATGAAATATCCAGATTGACAGTTTCCAACAAAGAAATGACAAACTATTTTTTAGTGTTTGGAAATGCATTGTGTTGCTGGCAGCAGGGAAATGAAATTAAATGAATGAAAAATACTTTATTCATCCTAGAGGGAAATTCAATATTCAATACATCCAATCCAAGGTTACAGAGAAACTTTGACAATCTGCAGAATAGTGGGCCTAGTGGGTCAGGAGTTATACCTGATGGGTTGTTAGTGTCTAACATGCTCTTAAGGTAAACTGGCATATGGAGGTTGGAACACAAAGCTGCAGCCCACAGGCCTCTGGTGGACATTGGGATAATATTGCCAACCAGTCCTCAAGGGCCACCAGTCCTGCAAGTGTTAGGACTTTCCCTGCTGCGACACACCTGACTCAAATCAATTGGTAATTAGCAGACTAGTGCAGAGTGTGATGTTGAGCTCTACACAAGTCTTCTAATTAAGTCTGATGTAGGTCAGGTGTGTTGAAGCAGGGTAAGATCTAAGACTTGCAGGACTGCGGCCCTTGAGGACTGGAGTTGCCCATCCTTGGCTTAGTACAGTGTTTCTCAATTCCGGTTTTCAGGCCCCCATGATCTGTGTGTTTTTGAGGCAACCCTTCTTTAACACACCTGAACTCAATAACTGGCTTGTTAACAAGCTGCAAAGACTATCATGGGCAGGTTCATGAACTTGAGTCACACACACACACACATATCAATATATAT
>JBAMHV010000006.1:14845118-14855450 GCA_037177535.1 Pseudomugil gertrudae | reverse complement strand
TGCTTGTGTTGTTTTATTCTCTGATGTACGTCACTTTGGATAAAAGTGTCTGCTAAATGCCTGTAGAATAGAATAGATAACATGCAACCTTTAATGAAGTAACAAAGCTGACCTTCACACCATAGTGTAGCCACACAATTATCCCACTGTACTATGTAATATTAGAAATGTTAAATTAAATTTGTGAGATTTTAGTTCAGTTTAAAAGCATGACACTGGGAGCAGTGTATCTCTTACTTTGAATATTTGTCACAAATACTTCCAAATGGAGCTGTGATCCATTCTTCTGCAGATCTGAAAGGGTGTTGTTCAGTCGTTCCTTGAGTTTTGAGTTAATGTCTCCCAGTTGAAAGGAAAGTTTTGCAATTCCGTTTTGTAACTGTAAATTTTGACATGCATTGTTGGTTATGAAGTAGCCGAATGAAATGCTGAGAACATGTTGCTAAGTCTTAGAAAAACCTGAACAATGAATGAGAGGTAGATAGTTTCTTTCCTCACCGAACCAGTCTTCTCCAGTCCTTTGACAAAGGTAGGCATAATGCTTTTACCATCCACTGCACCTTTCTCTACAACTCCAAACTGGCAGTGGTAAGCTCCTTTAACTTTCTTACCATATGAGTACCTAGAAAAAAACAATAACTGTCTCATCTTAGACAAAAAGGCAACCTGAAACTACTATATTTGCATTTTACAAAATAAGACCCACAGGCTACTGTGAGGCAAAACAGCAGTACACACTTTTAGTGTAAATCATAATTTAGGTGTGTACTATAAAAAAGTGTAGTCACTGCTGTCATATGTGAAACTGATATGGAAGCGCCTCAGAGTATTAAATGATGATATCCACAAGGCACTGAATTACAGATAAATATAGTGACAGTACATAAACAATTGAATAATTATTTGTTGCAAAAAGTATTGAAAGTGTGTATAAGTTTAAAAAATAGAAAGAATAAACTCTTCTAGTAATTTTTAACATGTTTTTTGGTCTCAATTCAATAGATCTTTTCAGGAAAAAATTTAATTTTGTGAAAATGTTCAGATTAAATAAGAATTTAAACAAAGCTGCATGGAGAGGCTATAGCTTAAATAGACAAGATGCCATCAAAATGGGCATGTAAAAGTCCTGAGAATCCTCACATAAAAACTTACAGCTTACATCTTATAATGCTGTCCATATGCTGAACTTTCAACACTTCAACTTTAACTCATTTGCATCTGGTTTTGCACCAACCAAACTTAGCATCTTTTCACCACTTTTTAAACATAGCTAATTACAGATGCCTAAAAAAGCACAGACATAACACACCTTGTGTGCAAGCTGCTCTGCATTAAACAGTGCAGGACATACAGGTGAGGGAAATATCTTGTGTGAGTCCCATGATGAGTGCATGAAGCACAAAAACTTACATAGCTGAGATGGTGAAGTTGACATGAAGGTCAGTCAGTAAAATGTAGTGCTGCTCCATTGCAATGTTTACTTCAAAACTTGGCAGAACTATAACCACAGTAATTGTGAAGATGAAAAATATTGTTGTAGATTTTTTTTATTCAAATTAAATTTGAAAAATAAAATACGTCAATCATTCTGGCTCTTACCAAATTTTTGGACTTTGAACTGTCGGACAGCAGCTAGTTTATCATCTTCATAGTGTGCTGTAATCTTCCATGTACCCATTCTTCATAAAGATAAACTATATTTTAGTGATGTTAGTGTGGATATGTTAGAGTTTATAGCAAATTTGTTTTAACCTACTTAGAGGCACTAGGAATGGAGAAGGTGTCTTTGTGAATCCCCCCATTGGCAACCTTGAAGGTCTTAAGTACTCTGTTTCCATCAGCATTCTGTCATGAAACATTAAAGACATTAATGATCATTTTTAACCATAAATACCTGTTGATGACTCAAGGTCTGCCAACTTCCCCCGACTAAAACAATCCACTCACGAATACTGATATGTAGATCGGTTCCTGATGAGGCCTTAACATGTGGTCAAGAGTGAATATCCTGTAATTCACTAAAGGAATGATAGATAACATAACATTACTTAACAATCAGTCATTTGATTAAACTTACATATATTTACTGACAAAAGCTGACTTTGTTTAACCTTTCTGTGTTGGGTTGTACACAGGCTGATCAGTCTGAATGAAGATATATCCCCTGTGATGTGAAATAAGGACTTGTGCTTCAATTTTTTTATTTTGGCCTTTGATACTGCTGCTCTCTGCCTTTAGTTTGAGGTAAACACTGTGTTTTAGATTGGTCTTTCTTTTATATTCGCTCTTCAGTTTGTTCCAATCCTTCCTTGTTATCTGTGAATGAGCAAATGAGAAATATAAGTAACATCTTGCATGTTTCATGTTTTATTTTTACTTTTTTACTATGCCTGGTAAGTTTTCATACCATGAGCTCAACACTTTGGAAAGATTCATTTTCACAAAAAATAGTTTTCTTCTCAGATGCATTGGCGTTACCGTCACCTTCCAGGTAGAGTGTAATAGGCTGATTGAAATAAGCCGGTCCCACCTGAACAAACACCTTCTCCTTAACCCCAAGGTGAAACACATTTGGAGCAAAAATTAAGAATCTGCACAGAAAAAACATGAAGTTACATTCTAATCAAGTTTTCATTTTACTCTAATTGATGTTTATGATTGTGGAGAAATGTTCACACTGTGGCAATTATAATACATTATGAAAAATGTCATTTAGCATACAGTACATGATGGCAGTATAAAACAAATTACTCAATTGGTCATAGTATCTTATGCAAAATGACAAAAAGGTTTATTTAAACATCTGCATTACTCATAAACATACATAACAGTACATCTTTATATTGACAATTCTTCCTTCATTTACCTGTCTTCCACTGCAGCCACCGCAGCCAAAATCAGGAGCAGTAGCAAAATGCTGCAGCTCTTCATTGTGCTGCTTATTTTTCGTAGTTTGCTTTGACACACGCTCTGTGATGCAGCGATTATAAGTCCTTCACCCCGGTATTTCACAATCACTAGATCTGATAATGCCAGCCTTGTTTTCCATACTCACAAAAACGTATTTACAACTTAGAATTCACAGAAATTTTATTTATATAGCACTTCTAACAAAGACACTGACAAATACCTCGCTGAATACAAACATAAAAATCGTACAATGAATATTCAAGATAATGACCAATGATAGCAGGGGAACAAACATTCAAATGCCACCTAAACAGATGTGTTTTAAACTGCTGAAGAAGCTGCTCTTAACTCTTAAAAGCCCACAGCTTTGTGGCAATGATTCTTGTCACAGTAATGCATGCTGAATGGCAACAGGTTTTAGTTTTAGCAGGTGAGCTGGTGTGTGCAGAGGACAAAAGATTAAGATTTTCTGTTTAGACAGTGGAGAACAGATTTATTTAAAATAAAAAAATGCATGGATAAGATCATACAGACTGAAATGGAGGATTCTAACTTTATTTTATTTAAAAGAAAAGGAAAAACAATGTTCATCCAATCGATCAGCTCTTGGTTTGCAGAATGGAAGGTATTTGCCAAAATGTAACCATCCTGTCATTGGCCATTGTAAGTAGGCCAGATTTCCCCAAAACCATGTGATTTACAAGAAATCTGGTGTTTTTCTCTCTCTCGCTCCCTCTTTCTCTCTCCCCAACTATCTATCTATTTCTTCCTCTCTAAGCATTTATAATCATAAATAAGCTGATCTTCAAACTTCCTTACAACTACTTCATTTTAGCCAGTTACTTTCTTTTGATAAATCATTATTAGTTTTTGTTATTGCCATATTATAATTGATCTAATTACTAATGCAGCTTCTTTCAGACATAAATGCAGATTAGGTCTTGATAGAATGCAGTTTATTTATGACATGCATGACAAGTAAGCTGCATGCAACAAATATAACTTAAAATGTGACCAAACTGTTTTGGCGGTTGGTTTTAGTTTGGTCTGTGCTGATCTTAATTTACTATTTGTCTCATCTAATTTTAATTTAGCCTGTGTGTTCTGTCTCTATATTTTTTTTCTTTAAAAGACAAGTGTACTTTCATTTAACTGTTTCCTTTTTCATTTTTTGGCACAATGAGAAAATAGCTAATAACAAAGAAACAGAAAAATTGCTTGAAATGTTATTTTTCAATATATAATCAAGAAAAAAATATGCATGAAAGAAAAAAAGGACATGTGTTCACAAGTACACACACAACTTGTTTTTTCCGTTTCTTGTAAAAAAAAAATATATAAATAAAACTTTTGTGTCCTTAAAAACATCCAGTGAATGAGTCTGATGTTTCCACCTTTGATTATGAAGAATCAGGAGCATTCCCACTTCAGCTTAGCTGAAAGTGCAAACCGTCATCTTGGCAGTTACAGTTTGATGCACCAATACTCAGAGTTTCCTGAAAACTGGCTTCAGTGTTTCCATCTTACAGGTTTTCTCTGGAAGCATGGATATTTACTCTGTTTCTTTAAAAAGCAGTCTGTGGCCATGCACGGTTTATTTTTTGTACAAATTCTAATGACTAAAATGGTATTAAGGAAGAATTTGAGTTTCAGGTCTATTCAGCCGACATAACCCATTGACACATTATTGCATTGAAGATGCTTTAATTCAGTAATTCAACAGACACTGCACTTTGTTACGCTATCTCTTCACCAATTAATGCTTTTATTCACTGCTGCTAATCAAACTAATTAAACTTATTCATAAAATTTTCACTTAAAATTAATTAAACTGTCAGCAAAAACTGTATACAGACCAATAGAAAGTGGACTGATGTACCTCTGGAGAAAGTAAAACACATTTAGGCCAATGCAAAGGTAAAATGCAGAACTCCTGCCTCCAGATGTTGAGAAGCCTGATGTTTTAAAGAGCTCATAACTTTATTTCACAAGTCCATGTCAGATCCTGCAGACTTTGTTCAAATGTTACAACCCATATGCTTTACAAACAGCTACAGCACTTTGGTAATCCCGCCGCAGATCTCTGTGCGTATCACTGCTTTGAAACATGAGCAGGAGTCAGCGAGAGTTGGGGGCATGATGTCCATCCACAACTCCTGGGTAGAGAGAAGTAGAACAAGAATTGCGTTTGGACAATCAACACCAGACTCCCTGTCAAACTTGGTGTAAGCAGCATCATCCTTCAGCTCTCTGGGGAAAAATCCTGCAATGTAAAAAAAAATAATCTAAATAAATCCAGAAATAACTGTAAAATTTCCAAGACAGCTACTAGAAAACTTGAGAAATATCAAATTGTGCAAGTAGATTTTTTTTTCAAAAATCTGTTAAACTTTCTTTTAACAAATGTATTTTAAGAACTATTTTTCACTGCAATTCTACTTTTATAACCCCATAAGAAAAGCAATATATGCCAATACTTACATCAGACTCCATTAATAATACAATGATGATATTTCCAAAAGAAGAAAATAGGATATTAGGTGTCTAATGAAAAACTGAACTTTTACTATTTTCTTTCAAAGTTTTTCCAAGTATGGAGTCCCCTCTCCTTCATCTTGCGTCCATCCTCAACTGCTGATGGTTAAGTTTGTCTGTCCATGTCCCCCTCTCTGCTTTCCCCCTATCCATCTCATTTCATGCAGGAGTGGGGTTACCTAAGAGACTGGGCTTCAATGGAGAAAATCTGCTTTTCTACAATTAACTGTGAAAGTGACAGAAGGAAAAGAAGGGAGGAGAGCAGGCTCAGAGAAGAAAAGGAAAGACAGAAGTGCGCATGGCAGGTAGAAGAATGCAGCGTTATCAGCTTCTTCTATTTATTTTTTAATGTGTTACAATAATCATGAAGTCAATCTTTTATTTATGCAACGAACATTTGGAATTTAAAGTAAATACAATAAAATAATCCCTTATTTTCTCTGGGTTTTTATTTATTCACACACATTTAACTCATGCATACTTTTCAGTTCTGCAGCATCTCATACCTGATTTGGCATCAAGCCAAATTAGGCTTTTTTTCCACCAATCCCAGTGAAGATGAGTTATGTTTCAACATAATCTCTAAAAATTCAGCGGGAATGACCATTTGGTTTGCATGGTGAGAAGCGGACAAAAGGGTGTGGCGTGGGAATGTCCTCAGGGGTCAGGAGTGAGGTTGGAGGGGTCAGAGGTCAGAGCCAGCTGGATGGCACACAAGAGGAGATGAGGGTGAGAAAAGGAGGGGAGGGAGTTCTCCAGGACTGAACGTTTGGACCGTATGGGACATTAACATTGAACTGATGGGAGGCTCACTGACCAATGAGCATTCTGAGTGAAACTAAGCTAGGACACACTTGTGTAATGGTCCATAGTAATTACTAGGTGACAAGCCCATCACTGCATATGCAAAATGCCTTCTCAAAAATCAGCTGTGGGTTATGAGCTGTGTGTGCTGGTATTCAGTCATTATAAAGTTATTTAAACCCATCAAGCAATGGGAAATGTTGTCAAGGGCTCCTTAAAATTAGCATTGATTAAACTGAGAAAGATGTCAAAAGTTTAACATTTTTAATGAATACTTAGCAACACGTGCTTGCTCACAATTAAATACAACTTTTACAGGCATGTTAAGTCTTTACTTACATATAAATATGTATAGTGTCGTGAAAAGAAAAAAGCAGTAAACATACACAAACACAAAAAGAACAATTCATTAGATAAAAAACGGAAACTTCATTTTGTATTCACATCAGCATCTTGATGGAGATTGTTAAGTGTGTTTTGCTGAAGACGACCGGGTCAGTGAGGGCAGCAGGCAGTGTGGTTTCAGGACACACTGGCCACGGTGGTCTAAAAACAAACAATCTTCAGAGGCAAGCCCAGGGAGGGGTCAACATGCAAATGGTAACCCCCAAGTTAAAAGCAACAGAGCAGATCAATTTTCTCACATCACTCTTGCTGCCCGTGACTGTGAATGTGCACGCCCACACACCACATGATGTTTTCATATCTAATGAAATTCAGTCTCAACAATACAGGAGGCAGGTGTACTTCAACAAAGGCCGTATGACGTCATGAGTCAGCATTAAAACAAGCTTAATGTCTCATTTTAAACTCACCAAATTTCACTGACATGATGTCATGTTTGTCCAAGACGTTGCTAAAAGTGAAATGCACACATACAATAACATTTTGATCACTGGATACCTTTTTTTTCTACCCAGTGTGATGAAAACTTATGTATATTAGTCATTTTCAGACTCAGTCTCCATGCTCATTCAGCACATGTATGGCAGATAAAATTCAGTTCCTCTGTCTCAGGCAAGCCAGCCCACTGCTGCCCCCCAGTGGCCTCAATGGCGCCACTGTCACCACACTCATGTAATCCATCAGGACCTTGTCCTGGCGCCCAGTTCTGGTAGCAGCTGGAACTTGACTCGACCCAGAACCAGAATTTAAATTTGCAGGTGTAACGTAGGCCCAGCCAAACATAGGATGATGTGGCATGCTTCACCTTTTCCGCTACCAAGTCTTGAATCTCTTGTGTGGTAATGTGGACAAGGTCGATATGGTGGTCTCTGCAGTACCTCATGGCTTCAATCCATGTCATGTTTTCCTGGATGAGTTTCAGGTTTTCTTTAGAAAAACAACAACAAGAAGGAGATCCTATTTTAACACTTTAAACAAACTGAGTCAACATGACCACGTGATATTATGAACATACCCGGGTTAACACTCTGGCTGTTCACAGAGGCTGTTGGAGTTGAGGCGGAAGCTGTTGGGAGAACTTGTGTGGCTGTCATAGTTGACATTTCTGTATTTGGATGGCTGAACCCAGTGCTTAAGAGATGTGACACAGACTCTGTGGTATTTGGTGTTCCAGATTCAGCAGTTGTCGCTGCTGTGGTGTTAACATTAGTGGTGCTGGATTGCTCAGTAGTAGCCAGAGTGAAATGAAATGCTGTCATGTCCCCTAGAGACGAATTCTGTGGAGGAGTGGTTTCCAGGGGATCAGGTGTAATGGTCTCTTTTGTAGTTTGTGAGCTGGGGGCTGATGAATTTGATTTCAGTGCTGTGAATGAAGACACACTGAATCAGAGGAGGAATAATGTAGCTCCGATATGATCTGGGAAAGACTGCATGCGCATTCAATTGCAATTAATAAGCTATAAAAGAAAACTTTCTGAGATAGGAAAAAAACTAATTGTAAGTGAGAAAGTCTAACTTACCGCCTTGACAATAAAAAGGGATTTTTCTGCTGCATTGAAGATTGTTCCACCTTCCCTCAGAATTAAATTCAGCAGCAACACACCCCTGTTGTCCCGAGTAATTTGGCTGATTTGATGCCCAGAAGCGAAACGATGAGTTGCTCCCATCTGACCATTCCCAGGGATCCCTAAAAAGGCCTATCCACACCGTTTGAGATGCAGACACATTACGGACAGCATTACTGTCCTCTACTGAGTGCATGCTCACTAAATCCGATGCTAAGCCCCTGCAGTAACTCTGAGCATCTCTCCAGGATTTGGCCACAGCTACAAAGATGTATCCTGCTTCACTGTTACCTGAAATGTTAACATAATAAACAATGTGTTGTTGTGTGTAAAGAAACACCTTTCTGATCTGAAACACCACGAGGAAAGCCCTTACTTACCAAGACACACAAAACTTCTTTTAACTGTGCAGTCACTTTCAAACCACATGCCATTCGGATCCATCGCTACACATGCTTCTTGACCCTGTTGTTTTGGCTCTCCTGACCTCCAGTTTAAAAAGTCTATTTTTTCATCCGATGAAGACCAGTGCCACATCCCAACTTCTCCAATCTCCAGTCCTATCCAGGCTTCGTTTGTTGTTGAAGCTAAAGCAATTAATCTTTCCATGTCTGTGGAGTTGTGAACCGTTGCCAAATCAGTGTATGCCTCTCTGCAGTAGGTCTTTGCTTCTTCGTAAGTCATCAAAAGATTACTAAGCAGAAAGTCTGAAGCTCCCAGTGAGCATCGACAGAACACTGTAAAGAATTTTGTCACATGGATTTGTGTTCATAAAGGGTTCATGTGTGAATAAAAGCTTTATGATTTTAATGTTATTATAGATTTAAACAAGCTTTGCGTCAACATTAATTACAGTTGTGCATGTATATTACGTATCTATGTATGTGAAATGAGTACAGGTTATGCACTATTGGATGGAAGCAAGGATTGTACGAACCTGTAATGAGAAAAGACAGAGCTGAAGAACTTTTCATTACGATATGTCCATTTGGATTCATGTTGACGGCAAAAAAGGAGACTAAAAAAGCACCAAATGTAATATTAAAATGTATATCCTGGAATTACCAGTTGCCGCTCCTAACAACAGGTTCTGGCTGCTCTGAGCACAAAGTGTTTGTGGTGAAAATGCCACCTGGCTTGTTAACAGGCACTACCTCAGGAACTACTTTACACAAAGTTGTTTGTCAGGTTTCTCTCTCTTTGTTGTGTGTGTTGTGTAGAATGTGGCTTTCTTGTTTACTGAGATTAAACAATATAACATTCACACCGTGCATTACACGTGGGTATCTTAATAAACCTTCAGGTGAAATGAATGATGTGGGTTGTAAGCCGACTGGAATAAAAATGAGTTTTTACTGTCCCTGACTAAGGACAAGAAAAGTTATGAGCATATTAGGCTTTTTGTATATTATAAAAGGTGCTAAATAATCAGAGTTAAATGCTGAATGATGTTTTCCAAATTGGCTGATGAACCACTGTTTATCAAACGTTGCCCATTTTATGCAAATTCTGAATAAGAGATGAAAATGATGTGTACAAAACATTTCTTTAAACAAAAGAGTTGTTTAAAATTGTGGCATATTTGGAGTTGAATTCTTAGGTTGCAACAAGATTATTGGTTTGATCCTCAGCTTGGACAGTGGCTTATCTGCGTGAAGTTTGCATGTTCTCCCTGTGTTGGCGTGGGTTCTCTTCAGGTACTCTGGTTTCCTCTCACTGTCCAAAGACATGTTTAAGTTGATTGAATATTTAAAAATGCATGGATTGTAGAAGTGACTGTGTGTCTGGGTGTGTCTGTGATGGACTGGTAACCTGTCCATGATGAAATGATGAATGAAAAAGTTATTCTTTACTACATTGTAAATAAGGTTGAAAAAACACTGAGCTGCTGTGAGATATACTGGATTTTATCAATTAGTAAAATCTGTCATCTAAGAACCAGTTGTGCAATACCCAGCCATAGGCAAAAAAAAAAAAAAAAGCATTCCAGCTATTCCTGTAGGTGTGGCTTCCCACATTTTTTTAAAATGAAAAAACAAATTATTTTCTCACAATCAATCTATCCACAAGGACACACCTTTTCAGTTCGAATCTGTTGGTGTTTACTGATATA
>JBAMHV010000006.1:14813648-14845018 GCA_037177535.1 Pseudomugil gertrudae | reverse complement strand
ATGTTAGGAAATCTTTGCCCTCCATCCGTGTGTGTGTGTGTGTGTGTGTGTGTGTGTGTGTGTGGTTATTCACTCTTTGGTCATTTTTATTAACAGATTTGCTGTGTTATTTTTATATGATGCATCAATTATTTATTTATTATGTATGACATTTCCTGAATATTATAACAGCATAATGGAAGTCTGGGTGTGGTTAGAGCTGGTGATTTTTGTCCATGCAAATATTCGCAAAAATTAAGCTGCACCTCAAAGGTGTCATATGACAACACTGTTATGGGTGGTCCCGTGAGAGATTCTGGCCTTCAGTGGATAGTGGCACTGAGCCATCATGGCCTGTAAACAACAACAGCGTCAAACTGAAGTAAACCCGATCTGAGCGTCGACCTTGTTTAGCGATTGTCTATATTAGAAAAGATAATGCGAGGCGTTTTTCAACAATGCGTCGAAGGTGTGTCTGGTACGTAATGCTAACCTTCAAGCGACCATGAGCTAATTTGTCAGTAGCAGTTTTCCTCGAGCTTTCACTCTAAGCCGTGCATCAAGCTAATGTTAGCTTCTTTAGCTACATTTGTGGCAACAGAAGCCGATCCGCTAATTTTTAGCTAGCTGAAAACGATTGCGCGACTTAAGTGTTTTTATTTTAGCGATTCATTTACCCTGCAATATTAAGCATTTTAGATGACTAACGGGGTATGTTCAAGCTTGATTGTGTGTGTATATAGCTAAAGAGGTTAATTTAAATTAAAACGTCAGACGTGTGGTAAACAAAGCTAATGCTAGCTAAAAATGTCTGGCCACGGTCTTTACTGTCGTTAAGGTTTTGCAACCAGCCACTCAGCGGGGAAAGGAACTCAAGGCCATGTCTTTATATTTAATTACCAATTATGTAATGCATATATGTTTACGGTATTCAAAATGGGCATGTATATATTTGTGGTTACCCGTAACGTAGTAATCCCAATGTATGGTCACAGCGTATTATTGCAGAAACGCTACATAATGTGGTTCCAACAGCAAAGCGTTACTGCCAAACCCTGTTTTAATGACATTAACTTTCCTTATAGTAATTATACTTGAACAAAGACACTGTGCTATATGCGATAACACCCTCAAACACACATTGCATGTTTTCCTGCCAGTTAACTCAGTTGGATTATCAAGTATATTTATGGAATCTGGTTTAACTATCGCAAATCATCTTGAGGTCTCCAACACATTCGTTTGTAAGACAAATATTTTTGAGGAATTTAATAAACCCGTTATCCCGTTATTATTTAGTTATATGTATGCTGGTTAACGTTAGTTTTAAGGAAAATGTTACACTGTGTCCTGCAAATTTATGACAAAGGCAGTTTCTTTCCTCGGTCGATTAGATCTTTAGAATACATGGTAATTATGATCATTCCCAACACCTATAGTTCACTACTTTGACCAGGTTTAAACACAGGAATTCAGCATGTCTGCACATAGACAGCTAATCTTGAACTTTGGCATTGTATACGCTGAACCTGCACCACACTGTGAGAGCAAATTCATGCGAGGTCACCAGTAATTACTGTAAAGCTGAACGTGTCCTGTTGTGTCCACCACAGATTGATTTCCTCGGGACAGGACATCATTCTCTTCAGTGGGTAGCTAACAAGCCATGTCCTCACAGCAACCTAACAGCTCAGCCTCCAACAGCCCAACCAACATCTTAGGTTCACCCTTTTCAGTGATCAGCCCCTCGCTTAATTCCCCTGTGATCTCCCCCTCTCTTGGATTTGGACCCATCAGCAGCAGTCAGGTAATTAGTAGCTGTAAGTCTGTGTATTAACCTCATGTACACATCACTGGAGGATACGGGGCATTTTCTTTCGCTGGGGGATGTTCATGGGAGTAATGACTAGATATTCCTTCTTGTTTGCAAACATCTTATTAGCAATTTATTAAATGTATCTTTGTTGTAGACAGTTAAGACACCGTAATGTCTGCTTATTCCCTGCACGGGATCGCAGGGGGGGCTGGACCCAATCCCTGTCTGTCACGTCTGACAGCTGACCGTAATGTCATTGGTTATTTATTTTTTTTGTCTCCAGATCTCTTCTTCGGCCCCCATATCAGGGATGCATTCAGTAAGCAGCTCAGAGGACATCAAGCCGCCATTTGGCCTTAGGCCTATGCCAGCTCACAGCCCAGGAATAATGCTGTCTCAAAAACGACTGTGCGTGATCTGTGGTGACCGCTCCTCTGGTAGGTCTAAAAACAGCATTAGCAGATTATTTTCTTAACATGTTTCACACATTGGATCGTACGCATTATCACCGAGAAAAAAAACAAGGAATGTCTAAGACTTTTATTCCGTGTCGCAATCCCTTTTAGTTTTATTCATTTGTGCAACTTCCAGGAAAACACTACGGAGTGTACAGCTGTGAGGGTTGCAAAGGTTTCTTCAAGCGAACTGTACGCAAAGACCTGAGCTACACCTGCAGGGATAACAAAGAGTGCCTGGTTGACAAACGCCAGCGCAATCGATGCCAGTACTGCCGCTACCAGAAGTGCCTGGCCATGGGTATGAAGAGAGAAGGTAAGAGAAAAAAAGAAATGTCAAACAAAAATATTAGGTTCATGTTGAGACAGTGACTGGTTTTTAAAGGTGAAGAAAGGCATATTTGATATTTCTTTTGGTGAAAGTGGATTTTGGCGTAGATAAAAAAAAAGGACAGAGACAAGGGGAATTGGAGCTGGTCTATTTAACTAACCCTCTCTCTACTCTTTCCTTCACTTTCTCTAATTCTACCCTTTCTCCATCTTTCAATAGTGATCAAACATGTAAAGGGGATAAACGAAGATGGAAAAGATGAGGGATGGATGAGTACGTCACTGTAATCTTAAAGACACTGTCATGTTAATTAGACAATGAGGCTGTTATGCTAGAAATGCAGAGTTGATGACATTCATGTGGGGACATTGGGGTTTGCTGTTCTATACAGCTTTGTGATGATGGACTGTTTGGTCAGCCAGCTGTAGCTCTTTGCTGAGTGTGTGTAAATGAGCAAAAGATTCTGGTTGATTGGCTCAACGTTGACACATAAAAGAATGTAACGGCTCACGTTATAATGAAGGCCGTAAAGTCAGCTCGAAGCACCTGAAGAGCAGAAAGTATGGGCTAAGTTTTTCACGTCGATCCAGGCTGCTCTGATTTAGGTTCAGGGTTGAGGCACACTGGAGTCTGTATGCTCGGTTTCATCACCAGCTAATCACCTTCCAGTGTCACTGTTTTCTGTGTCTGAGCTCTCAGTGGGGTTTGAAAAATCACAATATTTAAAGGTGTCGATGTTGCTTATAATCCTTTGAGAGAACTTGTTTGCTTTGCAATGTCAAATTTAATTACTACCGTATTAAATCTGCATATGCATGGCTGGAACATAACGGAAACTGCAAACACACCCGCCTAACAGCCCCCACAGTTTTTATCCACCTGAAAGTACAGTCGGAGGAAACACGTGAGCGAGTGTTTAGGGATAGCTTTAAGGGTTTTACTTTTCCTGCTAACAGGCTGACTGGGATAATTATTCTTTTTAAAAGCTGAAAATTTGCGTAGATCCTGCAGATAATTTCACCTGGATGTTTCACTCTGAGTTCTGGCAGCTTCATAACGAATATGTGGCTTGCCAGAGAGCAGGGCTGTATACTTAATCATGTAAGGAACTCAAATGCTTCATTGATGGTTTCACGTATTGGATAATTCCTGACATCTTTGTGTGAAGTCAGCAGCAAATGTTTAGGCATGTCCTGGCAAACCGGCCATCTGTTGATAATTTATCAGCACATTTATGCCAGAACACAGTAAATTCCAAAGAGTTAACTTTATTTTTACGTAGTAACAAATCACGACACAGCAAAAATTTAAAATGTGTAAATGCAGTTGTGATTGCAGTTCTGTGCAGAGAAGCACACTTTTAAACTCACCAGTTTATAATCTCATTTCTGTATTTGTGCTTTGTCTTTTGCAGCTGTGCAGGAGGAGCGTCAGAGGAACCGAGAGCGCGAGGGAGAGCTGGAGTTCAGTGGTGGAGCAAATGATGAGATGCCTGTAGAGAAGATCTTAGAAGCAGAGATGGCTGTTGAGCAGAAAACTGAGCTTCACTCTGATGGAGGCTCTGCAGGAAACTCTGTGAGTGGTTGCAACATTCAGCTGGTTTAACCATGTCCGCTAGGTGTTCTGGTTGTTTTTAAGATGATGCCAAATAAAAATCAGCTTTCTGTTCTAAACTTGCGTAAAGCAGGTATTAGAAAGTCATAATGATGTCTTGTTTGATTTCAGCCCCATGATACAGTTTCCAACATCTGTCAGACTGCAGACAAACAGCTGTTTGCTTTAGTGGAGTGGGCAAAGAGAATCCCTCATTTCTCTGAACTACCCCTTGATGATCAGGTCATCCTTCTGCGTGCAGGTATAAGCAAACACATTTGAAACATAAGGGATTTTACACATGAGTTTGGGTGTTTAAAAATACAAACATGAAGCATGTTTTTTTAAAGGAAGCCTTATATATCATGTTGACAGAGAAGAGGAGAATGTTGCATTAAAAAGTAGACTCACAGAGAGGTGAAGACAACAAGGTCAATGCTCAAGTTTCAGTGCAATGCTGTCTCTTAAAGTAACATTGTTAATGAATAAAAATGTTCAGAAATAAATTAGACTTTTTTCCCCCCCCTTTTCACTGTACAAGAATTCATGTCCCCATAAGGTGTTGCATTGACACTAAATGCAATGAAGCAGATACAACAGGTGCCTGTGACTAGTGTGGATGAAATCATAATCTGTTTTCATTTAAAACTTTAAATAAATCTTTTAAAAATCTATTTCATGTCTTGATCATGTGCCACATTGTGTCTGTATTTAATTTGTCAGGGTGGAATGAGCTGCTGATTGCTTCGTTCTCCCATCGCTCCATTCCCTTGAAGGATGGAGTTCTTCTGGCATCGGAGCTGCAGCGCGACGGTGCACACAGCGCAGGAGTTGGAGCCATTTTTGATCGGTAAATCCATAAACACAAAACGTCTTTGAAGCACACTCGGAGAAATTGCAATTGACCTTACTTGTTTAAACTCTTAACATGTAATGTCTAATGTAACTTTAATACAGGGAGAGTGTGCAGAGTGTAGAAGTCGGCGCTATATTCGACAGGTATGTTTACAGTTTTGTGATGGTAATGATTATTAGCATTGGTATCCTTTTATTAGCATTTTACACTAAAACATGCTGTTATAATTCAGGGTTCTGACAGAGCTTGTCAACAAAATGAGAGATATGCAGATGGACAAAACAGAGCTGGGCTGCCTCCGCGCTATCGTTCTGTTCAACCCAGGTACCTAACAATGCAAGGAAATACTCCCCTTTTCACAAAGTAAGATATATATGTACTTAATGTATTTTCTGTTTTGTTCCTGTCAGATGCTAAAGGGCTCTCCAACACAAGTGAGGTGGAACTCCTCAGAGAAAAAGTCTATGCATCATTGGAAGCTTACTGCAAACAGAAGTATCCAGATCAGCAGGGAAGGTAAAGGTCCTATGCCGTGTCTGGTTTGATGCGGCGTGTGATGCATGATTTGTTATTGCTCTTTTCCAGCAAAACATCTTCCTCATTATTTACTGCAGGTTTGCCAAGCTCCTCCTTCGACTGCCAGCACTGCGATCCATTGGCTTGAAGTGCTTGGAGCATCTCTTCTTCTTCAAGCTCATCGGTGACACGCCTATTGACACTTTCCTCATGGAAATGCTTGAAGCTCCCCATCAGTTGTCTTAGATAGGAATCGTGTACTGAGATAGCTGGAGTCTGGGAGCAGGCGTGGGACTGGAGTGGCACTTTAAGTTCTTTTAAGATTTGTCAGTTTGTCTCACTGCTGTCTGCGTTACACTTTGGTGCAACACAGATTTGCTCTTTAGACCAAACCCAAGGCTTGGCATGATGTACAAGCTGGTGCTATGTGTCGTCATACCTTCATGAGTAACCATAGTAAAACAGGAGTATTTTTAAAAAAAAAATGTAAACATTTACATATTTCTCTCACAGATGCTATAATTTGGGTACTCATTTTTATATGAACTTTTTAGACACCTAAACATGAAGTTTCAGTTTTTTCTCCAACTACGCTCATCCTTTAAAGCATTTTTGATTAAAAAAAAAAAGACAGGATAAGCTTAAGTATGAGCATGCATTAAGGATGCAAACATTCATTTGATTTCAAGACAGATCTGAAAGTGCATTATTGTACCAGTCACTGGCAACTGTGTCCAACAGCAGCGTCTAGTTGACTCAACAGGTTCAATCTGTCCCACCCAACTTGTCTGTGTTAATTGACGATCAGTTTTATGTGTCTGGTATATGGTTAACATCTCCTTCTTTTCCATTGATAAGAAAAATAAATCACTTTTGTGGTTGTAAATTAGACTGTACTGAACATCTTCAATGGACTTATTTCTCAAACATACTTTAAACAAACACCTGGCCTCTTAAGTCGTCAAACGTTTGTTTTGGTGCTATTTCCAAGATAATTTGACGTTACCGGTGCATTTGCACCTAACCCCAAACCTAAGAATATATGCAAAATTACAATTTCTTTGTTTAAAATGTAGCAATATTAAATGTAAACTGCATACGCCTGTCAGTTATTCAGGGGTTTTAAAAAGTAAATCATGTCCAGTGCAAAGGGAATACTCCATTTTGTAATTTATACAATTTTAAAGGTACTGTGCAAAATTAATTGTTCAGGGAAAATGTACATTGGTAAATATTAATTCTGATCAGGAAATACAAATTATATAATTGATAATATGTGCCCTTGTTTTTAGTTTTCAGCTAGTAAAAAGCAGAATGTGTCTTGGGTTGCACTGGATTTGCTGAGACTGTTTCAGCTATTTTTTTTCTTTTTGTGCTCTTTGACGCTCAGTTGTATTTCCTACTTTTCCCTTTTGTTTTGTAGGTAGCCGTCTTGTTCATTGTAATGTTCCTGCAGTTTATCAAAAAACAAATTGTAATCACATTTAGATCCATAACACCTGTGGACATACAGATTTGTTTAAAACAAGACCAAATGAGGTCTGTATGATGGCCACGTGGAAACACCAGATGAGCTGTTTTCATGAGTTTGTCATCGACTTCGATGCTCTTGAAAGTTAAGTGAAGCATGGGTTGTGTGGACTAAAAAATAAAAATAAAGACGCTTAAGTTTTTCTTGCCTTTCCTTGCTTGTAAGCATCACATGAAACAATTTTTTCCCTCATGGTGGAAAGTCACGTTTAAACAAAGCGACACGAGGAAGCGATGATTTAAAGACAGTCACAAAGTGTTTCAATTAGCTTTTTATTTTCTCCGGTTACATAGTTTTTGCTGTAGGCATAGATGCAATGAAGCCTCGATTGTATAGCACTTGTGTCTAAGAGATGATATGGCACAGGCAGCAATTTGTAATCAGCTAATGCAAAATTAAGAGAAGAAAATGTTTAGTGATGAAATCAGCAGCTGCTAGAGGATTCCACTGGAGTAGCAGGCAAATGTGATAGATGCACGTTTCATTGCCTTTTTTTTATCTTTACAGTGTGACGTAAAACAGTTTAACAAAGTGCATGTAAACCTACAGCTCTGAGAACAAAAGTGAAACTATAGGAAGCAGATATCACTTGTTTCTTAAACCTCCATGCCTTAGTTTTCTTCAATTATACTTAGAATAACACTGCTTTTAGTCTATAATACATTTTCCCACCCATAGATAGAAAAATAAAGATAAAGACACTAGCTTGTACATTGTACAGCATTTCTATGTGTTGTTTAAACATGTTGAAGAATCAGTACAATCCGGGTACCTTCATTTCTAGATGGGATGCTACACAATGTACCGGTAAGGTGCTGTAAGGTGCTGAATCATTTCCAGTAAATTCTAAATAAATGCAGTCCCGGTGTCATTTACGGTACATTTAATTATTCATTTTTATTAGCTATGTGTCCATCACAGTGAGATTTTGCAAATCAATAGACTTAACTTGCACACTGCAAGTTATTTTTAATGTATGATTGTGGAGTTCAGAAGAGGCTTTCTGATGTAATCGATGTGCACAAAGATAGTACTGGGGGGGGGGGGGTAACAAAAAAAAAGTTACCCACAGTATAGATATATGTTTAAAATTTGAATTCAGTTATACTTTATGTCCTGTAAATGGTAAAATGTGACTTCCAGTGATACCAGCTAAACAAATTAATTTGACCAATGTCTTACCAGCTATTCTGGAGCTGTGTTTGCATTTATTTGAAGCTAAATGAAAAAAGTTAATGTACGTAACCCTCCTAAGGTTCTCATAAATACTTAAAAGCTGTCTTCATTTATCCAAAAGAAAACATGTAAAAAGAAAAGAAATGTTGCCATGACATTTAAAAACACTGAAGATAAATCACAGCTCATGAATAAAATGTTACCCCCCACTGACAGCACACATGCAATAATGTGATTTCATGTCCCTGAAAACATATTAATAAATAACTGTCTGCAAGGCACCGTGAAATGTGCAGCTCATGGTAAGACTCTGAAGGTAGCTCACCTGCCTTTTTAAATAGCTTTTATGTCTATAAGTGAAGATGGGTCAGATTTTCCAACTTTCTGCATTTCATCAGGTTAAAAATAATTAAATGATTAACATTAGTGTGAAAAGTGGCCACCACCAGTCAAACGCTACAGTAACAAAACTTCCTGTTGCCTTAACATAAAATCTACAGTTAAACTCATTCCTTGCTAGTAAACTAATGCATACCTGCTTTGAATCTGAGAGCTTTGATAAGTTATGTAAAACTGTGCTCCTGTTTATTTGCTGGTTCATGGTACAGTATATTTTCAGATTCAGATGTCAGAGTGGTTCATCAGTGTCACAGATCTCACATTCCATTGATACCAAATGTTTACATCCAGTGCAATTGTTCCTTATTTGAGCACCTTCTTGAGCAAAGTGAAACAGAAAACTACCACAGTAGTATATAACAGAATAACCCTCTGCACAAAACCATCTATTCAATAGATGAAAAAGTCTTTCAGCTCAGCTTGCCACTAAAACTGCAGCACTGATGCTGATTCTCCCAAAAAAAAAAAGCATTAAAGGGTTCACAGTCTGCACCGCACGCCCCTCTGGATCCAGACAAGGCCACAGACTGAAACTCGTGCACTACCAACCGTTTGAATCCACCAGTCTTACACACATCCAGATATTTAAAAAACTATTGTTTGCAGAATATCTTGGTTGAAGGACGGTTGTGTAAAGCCTTGCAGATGCAGAACATTTTTGCTCATCCAGCAAAAGCCAAGCTTAGCAGTCTGAAAGTGGTGCTCTTTTTGTTGCCCAGCAGTTTTTTGGTGAACACCGTTAGCCTTTTTATCCTCCACTCTTCAGGAAGCGCCTGTGTCAAGCCTACAGTATGTAAACCAAGCATAAAAAGATGAGATCAACTCATCACAGCTGTGGGAGTTTAGTGCCAAGCCATCCAGTTTGGTAGGTGTGGGGAAGGCAGTGGAAGGGCCTACAGGCCTCCTAATGTCCAGCAGGATCTGGGTCCATCTCACACTTGCATCTCTGAACCGTTTGACAAACCCAGAGCGTTTGCTTCCTCTGTTGTCAAACCATTCTTCAGTGTCCGCCTCACTGTGCAGCCAAGAACAAAATTCAAGAGGAAGAGGAAAAATTATGGTTCATTTGGATTATTTTCAAATGCAGCTGATAGAATTCTGCAAATAAAGGAACGGATAATGAGGGCTTACGTGATTTCCGGTTGGCCCGGGACCGTCTCCTCTCTCGAGGTTGTGTGCGGTGGCTGGGCCCCTGAGTGGCTGACCTAACAATCCTCTCCATGATCTCATCAGCTGTGTCGTCTGTGCAGTTCACTGGGTCATCGCTGGCTGAGCACCAAGGAGCAACTCGTCCTAAAAAAAGGAGATAAATGTAAAACAACAGGTATGTCATAGTATGACCTATTAGACACGAGACTTCTTTACAGCTGCAGAAGTCACACTTTGAGCTAACATATGAGGGCCATCACACCAAGAATCATGGTTATAACAATTATTACAAATAGATTGTCCTAATATTGTTTCAGTACAGTTGAAGAGTCACAACGCAGCATAATTAAACACAAAGATAATTAAATTGCAGCCAGTAAAAATACACTCATGATCATGTTCTGTCCCCTCATGGTGCTGAAAGGTGGACAGTCTCTGTTCTGTTCATTTACATGCCTAATGGTCAGAATACAAAAAATCTATTACACACATTGTTTTTGTTCTTAAACAATTATCAGGTTTTTCGCATAAGATGTACATCATAACGGGGCACTAGATTCCCCTTTCTCCTGTCATGTATCCCACATGGGGGCAGCTGGAGTGTGTAGCATGTGCTTAACCCCACTGGTTACAGAATCTTATTCCTTTGCAGTGTGGATGCTCATGCTGTTATTTTTAGTTGACCTTGGCGTGTGCAATCTTTCAGTCACAATCTAAAGTGTTTAATTTAAACAGCGAATTCATGAAAGGAACATTGTGACATTAAAAGTCACTGGGGAAAGTTGCTTGTATATAAATTGAATGTTCCATCTTATAGATGTTGCTGCTGCATGTTTGTGGTCATAAGGTGCTCCTTGACCAGTTCTGCCTGCAGGTGAATATAAATCAAAGTATCCTGGATATCAAACTATATTAAAATGTGAAACACTGAAGGCCATGTTTCTGAGACAGACCTCTGGTAATGCTGGCTCTGGTGCGAGAACGAAGGCCGGGTACCGTTGACGCTCCACTCTCTCCTCCCTGCGCGTTACTCTTTAATACAGCCTTCATGTTCTCATGCTCTGCTGCATCTTCAGCATTCTGGATACTCTGAGGCTGGCTTTCCTGCGCATCTGATGGGGCGCTGCTGAATTTCCCGCTCTGTCAGGTAAGAGAGGTACAGTAACAGGATTACAGTGCATGAGATTGTATTAACTATAGGAAACAGGGAAACTCGGCTTCATGCTCCAGCACTTGAAAGCTTTAAATATTAATCTTGTCAAACAGGTTAATATTTACCAAATGAACAGCATTTTCAGCACTAACGTAAGTCCATGTGTATTTGAGACACAGGATGGGTTGCTTCAATGGTTCTGATGACCATAGATTCCATTATGAAGATTTGGTACTCATCTGAATGAGAAAAACTTTGTAATCCAGCAAACGTCATGCAGCAACCTATTTCTTCCTATTCATCACTGATGACCTTCCTCATTCTAGCATGGTCACACGAACCTGCTTGTTTCACTAATGACTCATTCTTTAAGTCTCATGCATACAATGGGCATTGTTAAAAAATGTCACAGTTGGTTAAATGTTAGTTTCACCTCAGTTTGTGCATGCATATATTTGCATACAAAGGAACTCATACCTCACTATCATCATCATCCTCACTCTATGAAAAAAAACAAACAAAAATGTGTAAAAAGAAAAAAAAAACAGCAGGTATGGAGGTATGGAAGTCTTTAAATGTACAGTAAACTAGAAATGATGAGATTAACAAACAATTCACTTTTTATCTATATATATAAAATTAAAACAAATAAGGTTAAAAATGTTTTAAATTGATATTTTATTGCTCTAAGTTGCACACATTTGGCTTTTGTTAATTCTGTAAACGCATGTAATTCTTATTTGTTAAGACATATTCTACTTCCTAAAGCAGTGATTATTTTGCAATAACTGAAAATGATGCATGATCCCAAAGATTGCAAGAGAACTAAATAAATAACTTTTAGAATAAAACTACTGATTTAAATATGTTAAATATGATCTTATTTGATGAATATGATATTAAATAGGCACTGAGTCTTGTACTTAACCATTAAAATTTATTTATCCAAACAAAATTAAAAATAAAACCTTAAAGAGAGCTTGCTGACTCTGGTCCAGCTCATGTTTATGTGTTTTTTCCAGAGTACCATAAGAGATTTATTTAACTTAACAATATATTTTGTTAAGTTTATTTATATATACAGTACCAGTCAAAAATTTGGATGCACTTTCCCATTGGATTTAATGGGAAAGTGTGTCCAAACCTATGACTGGTAATATATATATATAAACCTAAGAAAATATATCAATCTTATATAAACATTTTTTACATTACATATTCACAATTTAAATAAACCATGGCCAGTTCTGATTCCAGTGATTAAAATCTGGTCCCAAGAATACAAACCAGAGCTCAGAGCTTATTTTGTATTTTTATTTTTCTCCTTTTGGACAGAGCATCACTAATCTGTAACAGTGTTCTACCTCAGCAAAAGTGCAATAAACAGGAATGATGAAAAAAATGTGAAACTTCAAACATCCAAAACTTCTCTGAGATTTTTGGCTCCCTGTGCCACCACAGCATAAACACTGCAGATGAACTGAATACCAGTGGAGCATCTATGGAACAGAGGACCATATTTGACTGAATATCCCTGTAGGAGTATGGCTAAGGCGTGCCCTTTGTTATTTCTCCTTCAGGGACATCCGAAGGTTTGAATTTTAACATAGTGATTGAATTAGGGTCCTCTTGAAAAGAGGTCCACTGTGGAGTCTCAGCCCTGAGCAACCAACTCTCTGGGGTCAAAGGGATTTTAATCAGGCAGTGAGGTGTTTGCTCTGGCCTTTCTTAGCCTGCTGCAGCTACAAAATGAAATATACACTCAAAACAACTCACTGATTGTTGTTACAGTAACTTATACATGTGAATACAGAGGAACTATGCTGATGTCATAAGAAATGCAAGCTGTATCTGTCAGAAAGAGACACATTTGCCGATTTAACCAGATTAAGAATGTTAAACCGTGACAAGGGATTGTTAATTGGGATTGGGATTGTCAATGTTGTTGCACAGAATTGAAAATGTACAAACTAAACAAAGACAATGAAATGAAAGGAAGAAAGTGTGTATGTTGAAGACAACTTACATCTGTTATCATTTTTCCTCTGGTCTTATTCCTCTCCCTGTGGTTGGCCCTCTTCTGTTTTTGTTGTAGCACACGCTCTCTTGTTGTGCGATACTCCAGGGCAAATTCACTCAAGATCTTGCTAAACCGATGAATGCTGACCTCACGTATTCCATATATTGGATGGCCCAAGAACAACAGAAAAGCATGAAATCTGCAGACATTTAGAGGAATGACACATTTCTATACAGATAATCCTTTGACAGAAATTAAAATGTTCAACATGTTCTTCATCATAAAAATATGGTAAAATCTGCTAAATGCCCTGCTAAATAAACCACATGAATTTAAATATGCAGTACTATTTTATAAGCATGACAAATACCTGTTAATAATTCTCTTGTGTACAATTTTGAGAATTATAATTCTCTCTGCACAGTCTTTCAGGAAGTCTGACATTTTCTGTTTCAGCACTGGTTTCATCTCATGCTTCGCAATGACTTTGAGGTGATCCCACGATGCTTTGCATCTCCGCTCCATCTGGGTCAGATTGTCTTGAAGCTGGTCAAAGTCCACCTGAGAATGATAAATGATATTGACATTAAATCCTTTGTAAAGAAAAAAAAGAAAGAAAAGAAAATGGAGAAGCGGATTGGGCTTCCAACCTTGGTCAGACGGGTAATAGCTCCTATCTCAGAGTAGAGATCAGTGCTGTCTGGAAACTTCTCCACCACGATGGAGCAGGCGTGGTGCAGCAAAGACTGCTTGTGAACCGTGTCCTTTACCTCCGGGACTTTCTCCAAGTAGCTCAGCTCAAATCCTTTTGCCTAGATATCCATTAAAAGCACAGGGACACATTGAGAACATGGGGGAAACAGCTCAGTGAAATTACTAATCTAGAGCCCCTGCTTGAGCACCAAATTGCAGTGAATTTCCTTCCTGGCACGGTTAGAAAAAAGGGGGCTCAATGGAGTGCGCTAAACAGATATGTAGATTCATTAGACTGCAAAAATCAGAAACCACAATCTACTTCAGGCCCGACCGATTAATCTTCTGACTACAGCAAAGCTAAAAAGGCCAGAACGCATCATGAAAGACATAATCCTAACAGGATCTGCCTTGTTCTTCTGCCAGGTTTAAATGACTTACTGAAAAATAAAAATGTAGCTATTATTTACGGGAAGTACTTGTTTTGATGTAGTTGACCTACGCTTCCTTTTTGGATACTTGGCTGTAATATCCCACAAAGTCACACACAGAGGAACACACAAAGCAACAGGAACACAGAAAAGTCTCATGACAACACAAGTATACAGGCACAAACATAAATTTCAAGAAATTACACAAACAGATTTAACAGAAGCTGTGACAGCTCATTCCCATTGTTGCCCTTGCTAAAAAATATGTTGTCAAGAGGGTTAGAGAAAGAGAAGTGTCAATAAAAATGTAAGTGAATAACAGCATGGAAAAAGAAAAAATGAATACAAGAGGACCCTTTGAGCTCTTCAAGTGGATTGGTTTACTCACATTCGAGCCATTGAGGAAGTTACCAATAGCCAGCAGTGTTGTTAAGATGTATCCAAGTGTCCTGTTTTTCTCTAGTTGGTCCATTCCCTCCTTCAGGTCCTGCAGCGGCTCTGCCACTTCCTAAAAGAGCATAAAGAAAGAAAACACACATTTTTGCTGTTAAAATGAAAAAATAATGCAGAGATTTTGGGAAGTTCTGCATAAGAAAATATTAATTCAGAGGCTTGTGTTGGCCGACATGTTGAATTAAATTATTTAAGAGCTTATTAATTTTGATCAGCTTTAAACTGGTTGTTTCTGCTTCAGTTAAGTCTTTATGCCAAATGGTTGAGCAGTTGTATTTGCCATACAGACATGAATGTTAAAGGCACAAATGATTTTATGCTTATGTAATTGCTCAATGTGTGATGTGCCTGCAACAGGAATGTGTCTGACCTTCTCAATAAGCTCATAGTCCATCTTGAATGCCCACAGCTGCAGGCGAGCGGTTAGCTCTGTGATGGAGGACAGCGTGAGCAGAAACTGTTCAGCGCTGCCCAGAGGAATGTCTGGGTTCACCAGCTGAGCCTCTTGGATCCTCTGCTTCTCCTCTTCTGTGGGGATCATTGTGAGGATTTTCTACAAGAAGACATCAGAGGTGATGGACAAAGAAAGGCGTAAAAAGGCTCGTTTATCAGTCACGTCGAAAGGCTTTTGTTTGTCTGTGCAAAACCTTTGTAGGAATATGTTAACTAAATTATACAGGTGGTGATGGTGATACCTGGAACTCAGTGAAGAGCTTTACCCAAATTCTTGTGATATCTGAACTTTCAACCTCATGTTATTGCGCTGCTGAAAACACCTTATAAGTTAAAAATGAGCGGAATACTTCTCTGATAAAAAATAAACTCAGATAGGTAGGAGCTCTAAATACTATGGGTTATGTAATAAAGGAATGCAGCATTGAGTGCTATCTGCTAGTGCAAGATCCTTCAGATGTCTGTTGTGATTTTTAAAATAAGCTTAAAATAATATATCAACACTATCGTCAATTACAGAAAATCAGCCACGCTGCCAGAAAAATCACATGATACATTAACATCACGAGCAATCGCCCATCACCATCATCTCTCTTGTTTGACTTGCATATATGATTCAGGACATTCTAGTTTATTTTGGACTTAGCAAGTTTGAATAAGTTGTCTTTGACAGATGAGCAATAAATAGAACTGCAGTGCTAATTTAAAGACAGCTTAAACCTTCTTAAAAAGCTTACCTCGATACCTTCTTTGTTTAGTGCATATTCATCAAAGTTGAGAATCGCTGTCTTGATTGTGCGGGGAGGAGGTAAGACAGTTAATCCAATGTTTATAGCGTTGCTGCGCTTTGAATCCAGGACAATGATTTCTTGTCGTTTCCCATCGACAGCTGCTTTCTATGAGATGCATAATAAAATTAGCATGTGGGGTTATCTAAGCTTTTTTCAAAATGTACAGATCTAAGATGCTTGTAAAATACATTTGCTGAACTTGACTGTCAATGTTTGTTTCCCCAATGTCTTTAACCTCCAAAATCCATCTCATCTCAGATGGAGGGTTGGATAATGATGCTTGTACAAAAGGCACAATATGACAACCAGTCCAGAAAGTCTTAGCAGGAATAATATTGCAGTATTGTAAAGATTAAAGTACAGTATTGAAATCAGTTACATAAAACCTGAGGATTGTATGCAAACAAAGTATGTCACCAAATGTTAACTACCTATATGTTTTTTTATAATGGTAACGCAACTGCTTAGTTGGACTACCCTAATAATGAACGAATTGATGCTTGTGATACTAAACAATGATGTTTTCAACTCTGCTGTATACTAAAAATAAATTCTCACCACATCCACATTATGTGAGAAATACACCAACTGCAGCTTAAATTTCACAGAAATGTAAGAAAATTAAATCTTTGATATTCAAAGCAATGTGTCTTCACTATGCCCCAGGCTTAAATTTAGTTACCTTTGTTACAGGTAGCTCCTTGGATTTGGACTCAAACAGCTGTTCCAGTTTGGATGTGTCCAGTTTAATTGGCTCCAGTTTGGACCACAGGGACTCCTTACAGAATTTATGATTCTTACATTGCCAGTCCACAGGACGCACCTCATTCCAGAAAAGACGAATAGTCTTCTTCTTTTTCTGGAATAGAGGTGCCTCCCCTTGACTCAGATGAGGGGAGGGCGGTGGAATGGGAGCCATAAATGGAGGGGGTGGTGGTGGCATCATTTTGCCAAAAATGGGAGGTGGTGGAGGACATCCAAAAAGGGGTGGAGGTGGTGGGAGGGAAGTGCTGCATGGTGGAGGGGGAAGTGGTGGTATTGGGTCACCTGATCCCATCATACTGTCCATATCCACAATGTCCATGTCATCCTCTTCTTTAAGGTCTGTAAAATCCATTTCCTTGATTCGCAGCTCCCTGGGTGCAGCCATCAGCTGGTCCCAGATATGGTCGGACTCTTTCTTAGGAGGTAAAGCAGATGAAGCAGCAGTTGATAATTTGTCAATTTGCTGCAGCTCTTTTGAGACCTCCACCTCAGGTGGAGATGTCAGTCCCTTGACTAAATCTCCAAACTTCTCAGCCACAGCACGGACACTGCTCTGTTTGTCCAGATGTCCCACTTCCATTTTTCTCACGTTTTCTTCTCGGGCCTGTCTGTTCGCCTCCAGTGTGGAGATCCTGCTGGCCAAACTGGCCACAGAGTCGCTCATGTCTGCCTCCTTTTCACATTTACAGATTTCCCTCTCTGCTTCTCCAACATTCCCAGCATCCTCTGTACCCGCCTTTTGAGCATAAAGCATGTCTAGCATGAAACGCTTGCTATTTAGAATTTTCTTACACTGGTCATTCATATCTGCTTCTTTACTGCAGTGAGTCCACTGGCCTGTTGATACAATGACAAATTTCACACTTAGAAGATGATATATTTGATTTTCAAGCAAATAAATAAAACTGGTTTTAACTGTACCTGCTTCAATATCATTGGTGAATTTCTCCTCCCGCTCCTCCCTCTCCAGAGTGCTGCTTGTAGAAGAGATGCTGGATGCAGAGCAGTTATCCTTTTCATTCACTTCCTCATTTTGTCTCTCCTTCTCACTTAAAAGTACACTATCTTCTACATCCTTTTCTGACTGGTGTACCTTCTCTGATTCCGCCCCTGACTCCATGTCCACTTCCAGTCCTACATCTGGCTCTTCCACTTCTGCTTCATTAGCTACCCTTGCTTCCTCAGCTCCTATCTCACCCATACCCATACTCACTTCCTGCTCTTTAAACTTCTTCTCATCCAGCTTCTTTTCTTTCTCCTTGCTTGACTGTTCATCTGACACCAGCTCTGCAGCCACATTCCTATCAGACTGCCTCTGAGCTACATCTGATTGTGTCTCTGACTCAGTTTGCTGTATGCCTGGTTCAGAGGGAGGTACTTGGGAGGATTCTGATACTAATAATTCTGGTGCTGGGCTTTTAGCCTTGGTCTGGGGGGCATGGTTTGGATCTGAAACGTTTCCTGTTCCTGGAAGAAAAAAAATCCAAAATATGAGTAAAACATTTTGATATGCTTAAACATTCTTCTTCACTCACAATTCAGTCATTAAAATAATCAAATTTGCCTATTTTTGTCTCAGTTAAACTGAAGCAGTATTGGAAGGAATTAATCTTTTCTGACAGCAGCCAGTTATCTTCAAATCACTGAGGCTGTTTAACCAGAACCACGCTGAGCCAATTCCACACAAAATATATAGATATTCATGCATACACATCTCATCTTCCTAATGTCTCTTCTTAAATGCACACACACATAAGTTCTCTAACTTTTAATAACTACATTTTAAAATATGCATTTTTTTCATTAGTTATTCTACATAAACATTTTCAGTAGTGGGACAAGTGTACTGACAGCTGGGTGGATTAACTGAGAAAGACTTTTTACCCAACGTTTGGTGAGCAATAGTGACGGTGTCTTCCTGCGAGATAATGGACGAAGGTGTAGCACAGCGGGATGCCGAGTGGCTGGAGGGGGTTGGGCTTAAACACAGTGTGATCTCTGTCCGGCCTCTTGTTGGCACTCTGGGACGCTCCCGCTCAAATTCCTCTGCAGCAAGCCGCTCCACTGCCTTGTACCTGCAAGGACGAGGTTTCAGATATCTGAGCGCAACGTGGTCAGAATGTAATACACACTCGTGGTTCTCAAAACGTTTGAGTCACGACCCCCAAAATAACACACGCCGGTGTTTTCAACCTCCACTCCCTGTAACAGCTGAGTGATTAATTGTATGATATATTAGATGGGTCATCCTGCAGCCATCCTCTACATCTGGATTGCCCAAGTTTGTTCTTTGAGATCTATAATCCTGTCATTTTTAGATGAATCTCTAACGCACCTGAATTAAATATCTTAATTCCCTCATTCACATGTCAATCAGCTCTGCAGAAGTCTGGTAACAAGTCATTCATATGATTCATATATAATTTGAGCCATTCAGCTTTTTAAAAAACATTTGTGGAGCCCTGAAAATATGATGTGCCCCCACAGTAATCCCTACCACCAGTTTATGAACCACAGTTGGTTTTACAGTTCTGAACTTCTACACTACAGTTCTGGACAGAACTTACGTAGCTATGAAGACTGCGATTGCTGAGCTGAATGGCTAAATGAAAGTCCTTAACAAACCCTTTAAAAAACTCATTAAGTGATTTATAATGAATTTAAACTTTATGGGGAAAAAGCTTCTTATAACTGATTCTATCAGCAAATTTTTGCTGTTTTATGTCTCATTCCAGGATAATTATGGAAAATGGAGATGTAATCTCATCGCGCACAAACTTCGATGTCAAATGATGTCTCCTTTGCTGTTAAAGTTCTGTGCAACATTATCCAACTAGCATGTTCAAGTTCACAGAGTTGGAAACGTTTTGGACAAAAGAATGTGAATCAACCATGAATGTGAGATCCATACACATGCACCAAAACTAGTCACTGCAGGAGCCTGACACACAAAATACTCCTTTTGAAGGATTCAGTACTTTTAAACTTTATTGTACTGGGATTTTACATTTCAGCTTAAAGCTGGGTACAGCTTATTTTATATTTTTTTAATCTGCTGATGAGAGGTATGACAGGAATCCTTAAAACAACAAACTCACCTTTCCTCTCTGGCTTGTCTTGCCTCTTCCCTCTTGTCTACATAATCTTGGCTACGACAGAAACAAGGGAAGAGTGCGAGTAAGATTTTAAGACTTGTTTAAATATGGTAAAAAGCAGAGCAACATGCAATGCTATAACATTAAACGTAAGCTGGGCATATACTTTTGCAGAGTCTTGCTGTTATTCAGTGAATGTAATGATCCTTATAAAGAAAGCGCAGCTTGTCTTTGAGTCAAGGGTTATTTATGAAAGCCACTAGAGCCACCTGTACACCAGTGGCAGAGAGTAAAGAGTTTTTATATCCTTCATAATAGCTGCCATGTAGTGTTTTGTTCTGACTGTAAGAGGAGACTAACTTAAAGCGGTTCCTCTCTTCTCTTTCAATTCTCTGCAGACGCTCTTCTCTTTCTAGACGTCTTCTCTCTCTCTCTGCAGCAAGAGACTCTTGATGCTGCCTGTACGATGACGTTAGTAACCCTCCTAAAGCAGGTCTTTGTTTTGAAGATAACAAGCAAATGATAGAGTTTGAGTTAGTCACATTTAGCATTATAAAAACCACAAAGTGTTCTGCAGTATCTGGTAAGAGGTTTAAGTGCTGACCTGTCAGGTTTTAAGTCTGGCGTGGTAGATGCTGAAATAGTAGAGCGATGAATGGGTGATGTAGGAGTATGGTGCCTGCCAGGGTATGGAGTACCTTTAGAGGTAATTCTGTTAAAGAAGAACAAAATAGAAAGAGCTAAATATTTTCTCTCTTTTAATGGATTTTTTTAAACAAGACTGCAAAATAGATGAATATCCCTGTAAGAATCAGCAACATGAAGCAAAAATCATACAGCTTGAGTTTTTTCCAAAGAACTTCTTCTTGAACATTAATCAAACTTCCTGAGAGGAAATCCTTCCTATTATTGACTCCTTTTTTCCTGAGTCCCTATGTAACAACACATTGCAACTATTTTTTTCAGAGATGCACAACTACTTCCGCTGGACTAGGTAGCATAATCATGCATAGTATTGGTTGAGTAATGTTAAAAAAATGAAAAACGTGAGTACTTAAACAGCACACTATGCTTCAAGTCAAATAATCTCACAACCAACATGCATTTTATCCATGTGGATTCTTGTCACACTTAGCATCTGACTCCTGGTCTTACCTTTCAGCCCAGCAGGGCTTTCTAGCTGAGTAAGATGTAGGAGATGTAGTTTCAGTCAAACTAAAGATGAGAGCAAGGAAAAAGAGTCAAGTCAGACCCCCAGAGGTGAAATGATAAACTGTTAGTCACAGTCACATTAGTGAGAGAGCAGATGGAGGAAAGGAGCTCTGCAAGACAGTAAGACAACGGGGGAGACAGACGAATGACAACAAATCTGTCTTAATGTTGGATACGCTTCCTAATAATTAATAGATTAATTTAGACTGTTTATAATATATATGTAATTATTTATTCAATGTTCTGTTTATTTTAACTCTGAGAGAGTTGATAATGTGAGGTGCTTATGTCAGCAGGGGCTGTTTTAATGTGCTATAGAAATGAAATGGAACTGAATTGAATACATGTTGACAAAGTACAGACTGAATGGGGAATTGCTTCAGGTTAGCGGCTCATGTTGATAAAATGCTCGTTTGTGTTGCCACAGATCTCAAAATCTAATTATGAGAGGCTGAGACTGTGACTTATTTTAATAACATAAAACTGATTGATCTATGATGGGTTTACTGTATTTCTAAGTCCTAATTAAAGACAAACAATAGTAAATATTTTAAAGTTATGATTTTCATCAGCTGAGGAAATGACATAATGATGACTTTAATGGTTCTTTTCCATTAATTATGATAGATGATTGATGCAACCTGATGGGAGGCAATTCCATGAGGTAAAAGTAAACAAAAAATGTAAGAATAATTGGAAAAAGATTAGACATTTTAGCACTGATGTTTGTTCTTTCATGTTTGCAGAAGGCAAAGACGTACAGGTACTGTACACTCCAGCAATGAAAGATTATATGTTCCTACATTGAAATGCACAGTGAGCTAGATATCATTTAAGTCAATGAATGGTCCTTGGATCTAACATGAGTGAGTTTGAAATCACAGAAAAACGTGAAAGTGTTTGAGGTAGACTGAAACTTAGGGTGCGCAGACCCTGGAACTGTACTTTGATAGAAAAGACAAGGTGGCTAAAAGGAACACACCAAGGACTAAAGGTCCTCTTTTTAGGTGTGATGGACACAGGAGAAGGTGTCCTGCTCTTGATGCTGACATAGTCTCTTAGCCCTGCAGGGTCACTGGCTTTAGGGAGGATGTTGGCCATACACCTTAAGTTCAAACACAAGTTAGGAGTGTCTGCTACAGCTGGAGCCACACTAGGATGACAAAATAAAAGAGAGTAGGAGTCCAAAGAGAGACAGGGTAATAATAAGACTTCTGAATGGAGGAGAATCTATGAAGATACTGCAAAGAGAAACATTTGGTGACACGTCTGGGAAGCCAGCCAGCCTAAAATACCTGCGAGCGCCCTGTCTAGAGGACTCAGTGACTGGATGACTTTCATCATCTGCTTCACCCCCTTCATCCTCATCCTCAATCTCATCATCCTCCTCCTCGTCTTCTTCCTCTTCCTCTTCTCTGTAGCAAGAGGAGGGGTTGAGGGTTGAAAGAGAGGAAGGGAGGATGCAGGCAGGTGGGAGTGAAGTGAAATTGGACAGAACATGAACAGAGAAGATGATCGGCCCAATAGAGACAGCGTACAGAAATGAGACACAGAAACATGCTCGTCAAACACATGTGTTATTGCAGAAGAGAGATGTACGCTCAAAGAATGTACATGTTAGTAGATTCAGACAATGTTAGCTTCATGTTGTTGATAAGCATTGGAAATGTGGTGACATGCAACAGTTGCTGCTACAGTACATCCAACTTTTATAAAACAGCACAAACATTATGAGATTGCTATGATTTAAAACAGAATCTATACCCTTTGTTAAGGCTGAAGGAGATATCACTGAACTGATGATGTTAGCCTGTCATCCATGAGTCTGCTGTCATTTTTTCTATTTGGATCAGTCTTGGTTGTCTGGGTTTTATTAACAATATGGAAAAATTGTGATCTTCAAAGGCAGCTTGAATTTCCTGTTCTGGTCTGGAAGAGGCTAACCTGGTATCAAATGACCTGCTGGATTGAATTTAAGCTAACTTGAGGAACAGATTTCTACCAAGAATATCAGCAGTTGTGCAGCTTATATAAAGTTTATTACTTATCAGAAACTTTTAGGGACTTCATTAAGTCTTTGTATTCAGAAAGGTTTGCTTAGTGTAGGGAGCATGAGACAGTGAGCAGACATCACGTGTTTACAGACACTTCCTGTGACCAACAGCAGCAGGAGAATGTTTTTGACAGAGGGAAAATCAATCGAAATATCACTGTGCATAAGCAGTCTCCTTTATGTGCTGTGTAACTATAATCAAATTCTCTGCTTTGACTGTGGAAAGAGTAGACGCATCTCTCCAAGACTGAAATGTAATACTTACTGTAAGGCTGATGCCTGTGTAACAGAGTAAAACTACATAGACCAGAAATCACTGTGAACCCTTTTTGCCCTCGGATCGAGCTTCTGGCCAAACCTTTTAAAGCTAAAGTAGAAGCTTCATTCTCTCTTCAACATCTTGTTCTATTCTTTTGTATCCCTTGTCTCACCTTTCACTGATGTCTTCAACCCGTTGGCCACCGAAGGGCAGGAAGCTGTTGGCATGAGTGTGAGGGCTGCTGGGTGATGCTGGAGCAGAAGCATGGCCTCTGCTGTTCTGAAGCGAGTGTCTCCGGCTGCGTCTTCTATCCAGGCCTCGTCTCTCATTGGTGCCGCCAACACTGGCTCGTCGGCGGTCCTTTCGGATGCTTGGGGGCAACTGGGTTTCCTCATCTCCATCCTCGTGACGAAGAGTCAACTGAGTCAAAGAGGCATTGCAGTTTAAGGGTTTGAATTGACGCTACTGTAAGCAGCAGTTGCCTCGGTACACTTTTTTTTTAAAGAAAAAGGAAGATCTCTATATCAGAAGAGCTTGCAGGGGCTTTCTAACCTCATACATGTTGAACTGCTCAACAAGATCAAGATCAGTGCCTTTCCTGCTCAGGTGCCTCTGTGCTGTGGCTTCAATGCCCTGCTCTTCAAGGCAGTCCACCATGTCGTAGTAGGAATCCTGGTCTGGAAGACCTGCCAGAGTCTGATCCAACAGACAGACAGAAAGAGAGTAAAAGAATATAAATTGGAATCTGATTTTGTCACTCAACATAATGTTGTAACCTAATACAACATGACTTATTCCTCCAACTGAGCAATGAGATACTGTAGTATGTCCACTAAAATGTATTTCTAAGCTCAAAGGAATCATACTGATAAAACAGAATAACTGAATTGAGGTTGCTTTGTGTAAATCAGTGTGGGTGTAATCCAGATGTGACGATACAATATAAGTTTGAGTTACCTACAATAAACAATGAAACAGATATGAGAAAATACTCAAATAATGGTCATGTCTTCCTAACATTGCAAATATTTGCAAAATAAAAAAGCATAACAAAACAATAAAGTTTGCCAGCTAGACGTTAACTAGATACGTTGTGTATTACATGAGGTCTTTTCAAGTCATATAACATGTATTAAAAAGACTTTTTGTACATCTATGGCCTGCATTCCTGCAGTATTACAGTGTCATAAGCAAGAAACAGTTTTATCCCCCAAAAAAGAAAGAAAATTACAAATTGTCAGTAGAACTAGCAAATAAATAACATATTAGGAATGTTGTGTTAACTTTGGCTGCAGAAATATTCCAGACTCCAAATCCTAAATAACAACTCTCAGACAGGGCAAACAGACTGCAGAGAGAGAGAGAGAGAGAGGTAAGAGAAAACAAGATCGTAAACGCTTGCTAGCAACAGATGATGTAATCGCAGACATGTTAGCGAGAACCCCACTTACTGGACAGTTGACTGAAACTGTTCAGTCACATTATCAACAGAGTGTTTTCCTGGGTTACCTGCCAGTGTGCGACGTCATCAACTCAGCTGTAGCTAAGCTACAATCATAAGGTCCAATTTTTAATTAAAGTTTCAGTGCTTTGCTATAAAAAAAATCTCATTTAGATTATACGTTTTTTTATGTTCCACGATTTATTATTTTAGTTTCTGATTTTGCCTATTGCTGCTTTTAAGTGCCTCAATCACATCTTCACACTTAAAAAGTCAAAAATGAATATCACTCTCAAAAAATGTGATAACAGCTAAGCGAATGATTGAATCAAACTTAGAAAGGAGTCAAACAAAATCTGATCCTATTTGAAGAAACAATGCAGCTTGACTAAATAGACTTCACCCCTCATTACCATACTTTCTTTCTTATCTGTATAAGTTAGTGACTGCAGATAACATTTTAATACGATTGACAAAATTGTGAAAAGAAGTAACAAAACAGGAGACAGAAACTACAAGTTTTTTTTCTGTGAGTTTGTGAAATAATAAGGAAAGTTTCACTACTGACCTTATTGATGAGTGTCATTGCAAACACCAGCAGCTCAGTGTCAACTCCATCTTTCTCATCCAGGATCTCCATGACATTAGACCACAGTTTTGTACCTGACCACCAAATGATAATGCATAACAAAATACAACTTAAAAAAAAAAGTATATATTTTAAATTCTTCATAGACCAGAATCTATACCCATCAATCTGCTCATCTTATGACAAAAAAAACTTTGTGCAGAAATAAAACTATTGTTAAGTAAGCTGTAATCATGGAAAACCTCTTGGAAAGTGGCAGAGGAAACCCACGCAATGATGACTTTATCTCCAATAAGAAAGGAACACCTTGTCGCCTCAGACTTCAAATGCATCTCATCAGGACACTAGGGATCATGTTCATTCTTCTTACGTAATCGCAGAAGCAATGGGATAAGACGGAACTAAGACAGAGAGATACCTGACCCCTCTGCACAGATGTCCAGCCCCCTGTTACATGCCACAGCACAATGTGGAGCATTTAGACTGGCAGGTAACTCAAACCTTCTGCAGGCTGGAGTTGCAGCTTTTCTCAATAAGGCGTGATCTATGCAGCTCAGGATAACTGATCCAATCACTCACTCCACATTTCACTGCTTGGGTTGTACTGAACTGTAGATAATTAAAACTGATATAATGACAAATCCTGGAGGGTCTGCATACATAGTATGTAACATGTGTAATTCTGTGATGGAATGCTGTATGCACATATTTTATATAAACCTTTTCTATCTCTACTGAAGATCTGGCCTTATATAAATCTAATAAGTATTTCTAACATGGTTCTTATATTTTAGAGTTCTTACCTCTTTTAGTGTCCACAGTATTCACAGCCTTTATGAGCAGGGCAGCATTACTCTCAATGTACTCAACAAATACCAGAAGCAACTTAAGAGATGTCTTCACCACCAAACGAAACTATGACAAAAAAATTACATGAAACATTAGGGTATTAAAAAATATTACTATTACTGTTAAAACTATTACTATTAAAAATATATTGAAAATAATGGTTTTGCAAGTGCTTGTAATTCCAAATGCTTCATGTCAACATAATGTAAGAGGTGTTTCCTGTCTGGAAAGTCTTGTGAGGTTTGATAGGAGTGTTTTATGTGACAGACAGCAGCATACACATACTACATGTGTAAAAACTGCTTCAAGATTACACCAAATAAGTGTTAAGGACTGAAACAAAAAATGGTCTAAATATGGTAAAGTATCAGAGGTTTACAAAGGTTTAGAAGCTGTTTTAGAGCAGGGGTCATCAACCACAGGTCCTGCAGGTGTTAGAAGTTTCCCTGCTGAAACACACCTGACACAAATCAGACTTAATTAGCAGACTTCTGCAGAGCTTAACATCAAACTATGTTCAGGTTTGCTAATTACCCGTTGATTTGAGTCAGGTGTGTTGCAGCAGGGAAACTCCCAACACTTGCAGGAGTGCAGGTCTCGAGGACCAGAGTTGGCTACTCCTGATTTAGAAAGGGATGCTAACGCTAAGAGTGAGAATCAGCTCAAAGGAGCAAATTTAACATGAGACAGTGAGCTCATATTAAGAATGATATAACCATCAAAAGGCATTTATCACCTGCAAATATCTGGCACATCATCACTACAACTGGACAAGCAACACTCCCACTCATGATCAGAGTGATCACTAACGATGGACATTTGCCACGCAGGATGATTGAGAGTTCTCAAACAACAAAAGCAGAAGCCAAATATTCTGTCAGTATTTACACAGGAAGACAGTGAAGTCATTTGTAGGAACATAAAACTCCAGGAAAAGAAAGAGAAACCCCCTCATCTGTTACAAACATGTTGAACAAATCTGACCACCAGAGGGCTGAAATGACCACACAGACAGGAGTGTCCTCAGATGTTGAAAACGTGGTAAATGATTTTATCAGTTCTGCCTGAGCACTGATGAGATTGCTAAATAAATTTGACAGTGTTTCCCTTGTGGGAAAATTAATGTGGATGTTCTTTACCTTTGATCCGACTAAGGTGTAAAGCCACTGCACGGTTTCGTTGTGAGATATGAGGCCGTTCATCCCATCCACATACAGCATTATCTGGCCGAGAGCTGCAGAAAGACGGCAATAGAGCCAGATAAAGGGAAGGAATTGGAAGAAACATGTTAGGCCTGAGTTAACAGTAAAACAATAATATAATTTTCCTTTCAAAGCAAAACAGTATGTGAATCTTTTACATTTAGCCAGGAGTTAAATTATTGTTGTGCAAAGCAAATTAAACTTGTGCCATTTTGGGCATAAACCTAATCAATAACATTAAATAGCTATCCTTCACAGCAAAAGACAATTTGACCTAGTACAACTTAGATACTAGGTAGGTTGGATTTTTAAAAAAACAGAAATTAACATTAAAATTGATCCTTTCCCCGAGAAAGAGTTAAAGAATCACACTGTATAGAGAAGAGGACAAGAAATGTGTTTAACATATTGTAAAGTATGGAGTGGAAATTCTAAGTAATAAGAACTAATAAAAGATAATAAATTATAATTTTACGGCTTTCCCAAAAACTACAAGAGCACCTTTGATATGGATATGTCATCAGACTCTGAAAATCTGGCTTCCCCTGACTACCTCAGATTATATTTACTCTTTAACATGGCTCAATTACAAAAGCATCTCCTTTGTTAATGTATTTACTGTGTAATTGTATTTTCCTTGTGCACTACACCTGTTACTGAAAGATTCCATTGTTAAGTTAGTGTTGTGGAACTATGGTTGGTACTAAAAGGTATCTGAAGGCTGGTTTTTCATTAACATGTACCCCTTCACTGGATGCACAAGTTAACTAATTTAATAATGGATGTGCATTTTAAAAGATGTGTAGGAGTGTGCAGAAAATGTGGGGCTGTTATCACAAACACATCAATGCAAACTTTTAAGTACAGCATAAGATACAGTAAGATAAGTAACAGTAAGTACAGTAAGCTACAGTATATCTTTCACCTTAGGTAGTATTGACATGTTCTTCTCCATTAAACACAGTCTTTTTCAAGTCTTTTGGTAATTTTTAAACCATCCTGCCCTTTTCAAATTTGCCTCAATCTTTATCTTACCTTCATCTTGGCTTTTTTAGAAGTGCATATAGGTTTTACATTGCATCTTTTTTTTTCAATATTGAAAAAACAGAACACGTGCCGACTAATCCCTCAAGTAAAACAAAAGTTGGGGAAATATCTGAGCACTTAGCCGCAATGGATGCTGACATGACTTCCATCTGTAACAAGATACATAAATAAGAACCTAATAAGAGCTGAGGGATCTCAATGGGGCACCACAAGTAAAGGGCTCCTGTTAAAGATGATGGGGGAAGGGCAACAAACACCACTGAATGAAGGGTGCTGGTGGGGTTATGTGACAAAAGCCATTTCAATGTTTTGGTCTTTTCGCCTAGAAAAAAGCATCCAAACACAGGATTCCACAGCAGGATGGGCCCAGTTTGAACTCATAGTAACTGGATGATACATTAGCTGACAAAAAGAAAAGAAGTTACTGCTAAAGAGTAACAGCACATTTGAACACATTTAAAGTAGCCCATTTTTGAAGCACAGCTGCTTACAAGGAGGTATTGTTTTCAGGGGTTAACGCGTAAGTGAACTTCCTTCATAAATCATCACATTCTTGTTTTTATCAAACATGATCAAGTTCAGAGATGTATCAGAGACTATGCTGCTAAAGATGGCGCACCAGGTGCCTTCGGACTGTAGCCATAAACGAAAAGGAAGCAGTTTTATTTCTATGCAGCAAATCAAGTCAGTGGACTTAATGCTCCCTGCAGTGAGCACCATCTAATCTTCTCTTGCTGTGTTTAAAACGGTTACTTATGACACAGTTTAATAAAAGCTTCTGTTTCTGGTACACATTTTTCTCCACTTCACCAGACTTGAAATTGTGAATATACTGTAGATGAGCCAAAATTCCCAGGTGCAGCTGCTGAGTGGGCAGGATGCACACACGTGTGCATATAGGTGTGTGTGTGTGTGTGTGTGTGTGTGTGTGTGTGACATGCTGATGGCCCACTGCTGCAGCAGGAGCTACAGTTCATCTTTTATCAATCAGCGTTAGTTCCTCATATCATGTCAAGCCAAAACATTCCTAACAGTCTTTCCCTGTTGCAAGCTGAGCCATGTGTCGCAGCAGTCAGCAGCAAGGACAACACAGACGGTTAACACAAACCACAACAGAACAAGTTTATAAAAATATTATTAATTCCTTCAGCTTGCGCCAGGGGAAATGTCACGGCTAAGTAACTACCCTGCTTTGTGCTGGACAGCTGCAGACATAGGAGTGACTGCAGTAATATCAGGAATCAGAGCTGGTTTACTGAATGAAATGTTTTTCTTTTTTACAATGCAGAAAATACAAATACAACAGCTGCAGACTTTGGTGAGTAATTACAGTAGCTGCATGCTTCTTCTCAAATTCATACACTAGTTCAGCTGCTGACAGATAGGACCTTCTTAGTTGAACACATAATTAAATGACTTTAAGATCACTCTGACATGTTATCATAACACATTATTCAAAACTCCTACGGACAGGAAATGGGTGGTTTTCTAAAAGTAAAATAAAATCTAAATGAACATCTTTATCATACATTGATTTCATTTAGTGAGCACTTGAGTTACAGGCATACTTTACATTAAAACAGTTGGAAACCCCACCAGAAACCACACAATCATTAACTTTTTGCCCCAGTTTTATGAAAGCTGCTGCGTCACAGAATGACTCGGTGCCTGTAGTTGCTTATGCACAATTAAATGTAAAGAAAACCAGACGGACTAAACAGTAAAATGATACTGTTATGGTTAAAAAGAAATGGAATTACCTTTAAATCCAGGTTGAAAACATTTCTTTTTTCATGCGCCTATGAATTACATCTGCACGGTAACTTTATATGATCTGCTTTTAATTACTTATATTTAATTTATGATTTTTGTTGTTTTTATTCTTCTTTACATCTGTAATGCTTTTACTGTTTCAATGTAAAGCACTTTGAATTGTCCTGTACATGAAAGGTGCTGTACAAATAAACTTGCCTTGCCTTACGGCCTTACTGATAAAGTAAATGATCATTGAATCACAGTTACCTGTACTGCGGTTGGAGCCAATGCATTTTAATTAAAATATATTTTTTACAAGCTTTTAGGCTAAATTACAAGTTTATTGTAGACTGGTCATCATTAGACAACTCAAACTTTCCCGGTATCATATCTCATCTGTAACTCTGGAAAAGGAGAATGTGAATATGAATGGGACTCCCTCTTCTTCAAGCACTGATCTGGAGCCAGAAATCTGGGCCTCAGATCAAATAATCATGAGTAACTTTACAATACCTCACACACAGTAACAGGAGCAATGCTGAGGCCCTTTATATGTATAGTATGGCAGGTAATAAACTAGCATACGTTTAGTTGCCTTCAAAGAGCAGTGGTCAGAAATTCGATCCAGTCATTTTGTAAAAGAAGATAAATGATTCTATAAAGAAACTTATGAAAGTTCAATGGACAATCTAGCATATGTAAAGCAAGATCTGTAAAGTCTTTCAATAGGTAACATTATTTTTTTCTTAAGAGTAAACAAAACAATATGAAATTGCAGAAAGGAACCACAGACCCAAAGGCCAGAGGAGACAGACACTGACCCCATGTCTGAAACAGAATTCTGAGAGAACTACAAGGTTAAACAGCTAAGGCCTGGTGGAAGTGTTTCTTCAGGGCCTCTCCCTCTTATAAACCACAGCAATTATCTTCCACAGACCCAGGAATGTGCAGGAAGGGCTGCTCTGTGACCATTGCTGAGGTGAGAAGCACTCTGAGGTCTGGGAGCCAGCACCAACACAACCCAGCTGACTCAAGTGTAGAAGAAAGAAAAAAACAAAAACAAAAAAAACTCCTATCTATAAAATGTAAGAAATCAACTAAACAGTTTGACATCTGAAGACCTTTCCGCTCCCCTTCAACTCACCATTCTGCTGTTTCATTTACATATAGGAATTTATCTTAACTGGGTCAGCCAAACTGTCAGTGATCAACATTTATTTTACATGAACTTTGGGTTAGGGGCCAAATCTCCGTCCCATAGCGTGGGACGGAGATTTGGTCCCTAACCCAAATCTTGTATATATTGTG
>JBAMHV010000006.1:14788279-14813548 GCA_037177535.1 Pseudomugil gertrudae | reverse complement strand
GTCCCATAGCGTGGGACGGAGATTTGGCCCCTAACCCAAATCTTGTATATATTGTATTATTAAATATTAAATATTGTATATTTAACATCATAGAAAAAAATCAGGTTACACAGTAAATTCCACATCCTACTCTTTCAGTTTAGCCAATATTGGATGAAAATAAATCTACTAACAGGAAACATAAGCAGTTGTTTGTGATGAGGCTCACTTATAGTATGAACCCCTGCTAGACATGGTTATACTTAATGATGTGTTGCGTCACTCCATTATGTTTGTAATGTTAATGCATGTGCTAAAAGAAAAGGCTGGTAGGCTTAATAGTTTAGACAGTTACCGATCAATTGCATGAGCCAATTTCTTATCTGAATTAATGGTGAGAATACTCTTAACAAAACAAGCAATGTGTGTTATTAAATCTGAAAATCAGTCTGGTTTTAAAAGAAAACATGGTACTGATCTGTTTATACATGCACTTAAAAAGATTATTTTTAGGTACACAAGCATTAATTTATTTATTATTTCTATGCTTTATTATTGTGTCTAAGGGAATAAATAGAATTGAATATGAGAGATTATTCTTTAAATGAATAGAGGATGTGATGGCCCTGGTGACCTACCCAGAGTGTTCCCAGCAGCTCACCTGCTAATTACATACCGGTAGTTATTAAATGATTAGTCTTTATGTCCATTTGTTCATTTTATTTGTTCTTATGTTTTTCACATGCCTTTGGTACAGTAAAACGTTTTGTACTTGGGATGACCCAGACCTCATTTCAGGGATTACATCTCTTGGCTTGCCGAAAAATGCCTTGGTATACACTTGGACAAGACGGGGAATGTGCTTCGCCTACAACCTGACCACAAATAAGGAGTAGAAAATGGATGGATATATGGATTGATGTATGGATGGGAAAGGTTAGCTTGAAAGTGCAGCATAGGGTCAAAGCTCTTTACCACTACTATTGAAAAACATTCATTCCTTCTACAGAAACTTATTTTTAAAAGATTGAGCTAGCAGTATATAAAGCAGCTATTGTATATTTGCATAAGTGTAAGTAAATTATAGTAGTAAATCTTTTACCAGTGTGCAATCTCAGAATTTAGTGTCAAGAAGAAATAGCCATGAACATTTATTTTCTGATTATGTTAAAGGCAGAGTGATTTCCTTTCATTACTGACTTTTCTCCATACTACATCCATGCCTTTGGCAAGGCCCTGATTTAGAGTCGGTGTGCCATAATAAGGCAAGTTTACAACTCAGCTCTTACGGTATATGTACTGGATTAATACATGCTCATGGGTTGCATTGTATTTGTTAGTCTGCTAATCACCCAGCCCATTAGAGCCAGACAATCTGCCTCTGCCAGAGTAATTCCAGTCACCGTGCTGACTGCCAGACTTGCCTTGAGCCTCATAAAGTAAAACAACTGGGGATACTTCCATTTTCAGACATGGATACGTTTGCCAACATTTGACAAAATTTAGTGTGGGCCTAATCCCAAACAACTTCCTCCACCCCAGAGACAAACAAACAGTCCTGATGGAGCAAAAGCATGAAGTAAGGCAAGAAAGACTCCCCAGTATTTGGCTGAGCAAGCTCTACAGGGACTGTAGACCTGATGAGCTGCAGTGCTGAGGAGGGCAGACTTGAGAAGACTACAGCAGTTTCTAAAGTAAATATGCAGCATTTTCCATACCCTTGTCCCTTGCATACTTAGTAGCTGATAGAATAGAAAAGCTTCTGGACTAAAATAAAATTAGCTGGTGGATCTTTAGCCAAGAACACAAGCTTACTGCATACCATCCAAATGGGACAGACTTTGGCAAAAAAGCAACTGCGTGACATCCACCCACTTGTAAAGTGAGCTGAAATATGAGCTGTTGTAAATACTTACAGCTCTTAGGAGAGTAGTAATGTGATTTGTTGTGGTTCTTGCCACTTGCAATGACAAAACAAAAATAGTTAACTCACAAGAAATCTACAAACATTTCCCTCAAATATTAAGAATTCCATTAACTATCCTGGCACGTTAAATTACAGCAAAAGATTTTTTTTCTTCCAAATTTTAGTTTATATGTTTGAAATGACAAGGTCAGGGTTGATGAAGGGAGTGCTTGACAAATGAGTGAAATCAAACACTCGTATAATACAACTGGCATCTATACTGAGTTCTATAACAGTAAAACAGGCCCAAGGATGGGGTTGTAACTCCCCTGGCAGTGGGTTTGCTGAGCTTGAAAACATCTACAGATGTAAGAAGTAGAATAAGCGGAGGCAGAATATAGGTCAGGCAGGTGGGGTTGAAATTGGTCCAGTTGCAAGCTGTCTGCTCATGTGAGGACCAGAGTCTCATTCAGAGGGAGTGGGACATGTCCTGGAGGAACAAGGCTCTCTGTTTTACTAAAAACATTTCAATGGATCATGTTCATGTTAATAAAGGATGCCAAAATGAAAGATACTGTTATTTTCTTTCCCAACGCAGCATAGATCAGTGTATGGAGCATTTATGTGATTTAACATGGAGCCAAATCTGTTAGTTGCTATGAAAATTAGGCAATTCTAGCTTATCAGCCTACACTTTTATAAAATAAAATAAAATAAAATCTTATATGGCAAATTTGTTTAATACTTTAAAAACTGCAATAGAAATAGTCTGCCTGTAAAGACACCACTATTATTGTGTGGGGTAATTTTTTTTACAATATCTTTAAGTGTTTTATATTTCCATTATCTGTACAACTTAGGCTACAAAGGTAAAGTTTATGGGCAATATCAACTTATTCTCAACAAAAAAATACAAAAAAAAATGTTTATTTATGCCATAAATATAAAAATACACAAAAATAGGATTTTTTTAATCATATTTGACTAAAAACACGGTAATCTAAAACAGATCTAAATGTACAAAAATAAAGAAACTAAGTCTTTAGTTCAAGTTACTGTAACTATCTGACTATTTTAGTTTTTGAGTTACACCTTTAACTGTAACTCTGAGAGTTAACTCAAAGGCATTTTGATTCATTTTCATCTGCAACACAAAGCAACTGAAATCACAGATTAATTATCTATTCACTTTATTGTGCTCTCATTTAATAGAGTTTTACATACATGTAACTCGAATATATAAAACTTGAATAAAACTTAATGTAACACTGAAAGTTTGAGTAAGTACCAATTTAAATTCAAAGTCTTTCTTTTTTATATAAAACTGAACTAAATGGACAAAAAAATAACCCAAAACACCTAAATGCACAAAAAATAATTAATGGTTACATTTTTGTTTATAATGTTCAAGAGTAGCCCACATTATAAACAAGACATTTGAGTACTGTATGTAAGAAAAAACAAGAAAACTAAGCAGAGCCGACTGAAGAACTGCAGTAAAACTAGAAACTAACTACACTAAAACTACTAACTGTGAGAAAAAGGACTAAAAACTAGTTGTAAAATGAACTAAAATACATAAAGTGCAGACTAAGATATTCTCTCCATCATTTTCTCTTTCTACTACTCGGTGACCTCATAATTAGCTTACTGCTGGTGCTCTGCCACACACTCCTCTTCCATGATTTCTTGTATTTAAATGGCTGCTTTGCACTGCAAGTAGCAGCATTTAATGCTGCCATCAGTGCACGGCAATATTACAACTTGAAAGGCAGTAATCTTCTTTTTTTAGCTGAAAGCTATCATTCTACCTTTTATAGATTTTATTTTAAGGCCATTTAAACTGGAATATGCCAATCGAGAATATCCGGAGTCGGACCAAAGTTGCCTGCGCGCTCAGTTAAATAGACAAAATAAACTATTTTTTCCACCTAGAATAAAATTCAAAGGTTAAGACATATTTTCCTATTGGATTTATTGGGAAACGTGTGTGTCTGAACTTTACCTGAACTGTACCTGCAGAGCCTCTGTACTACATGTTATAGTTCCAAGTTCATACATCTTGTTAATTACTGGTCTAAATACGGTAAGTATTATTTAAAGACACATGTGAAGCACACAAATAAGGCAGATTTTTTTCATTAGCTGTTTCAACATAAGTTTTCTTTTGCTTTTAATCATAACCTACAGCTTACCATGGGTCTTCATTCATGATTTCTAAGAATCAAGCAGTAGGACTACGGCTCATTCTTAAAGGCAGGAGTTCAGTGGAAAAAAATGTTTCCACAAGATCCTGTTACAAACTAGGTGTTTCTGTTAATATGAGAATGACCCGGTTGGAGAGCTGCTTCTCCTACCAAACACAGGGTCTGCCTATGTAGGTGCATCAGGAAAAACAGAAAAAGCTCTACCTTAATTTCTCCTAAGCATTAGTGCCACATAAGAAAAAAAAACAACAAAAAAGAAATAATCACTGGTATAAATCATGTATTTATAAATTGATACGCTTACACAAAGCCACACTGCCCGGCCCAGACAGAATGGAATTGTTTATCCAGACGATGGGACATCGTAAAGGTTTCCCCTCTAGAACAGACGACCTATAACACAGCCAGACAACGCAATACACACTGTTTCCAAAAGGAGCTTCCAACGCTGCTGTTAACTCAACTATGCCTGGGTTTTCGCTCAGAACTCAGTAGTCAAAACAATGATCCAGATTCTAAATTAAGAGAAGTAAAAAGCCCCTCTAGTATGTAATGGTATCCTGGAAAAATGTACCATTTTATTAGTAACACATGATCACATCGGTCTGAGCACATGGAACAGCAGGCCATAATCTAAATGTGCCTCAATTATTATCATGCAATAGTTCACACGGCTATAAAATAATAGAACATTGTAAACCTAAATTATTCCAGTTGTGGTTGTTTTCATCTCAGCAAAGTAGAGGTGGGCGGGGGGGCTTACAGCAGCTGGTTCAACTACAAAGGAGAGGCAAATGAGTGGAAATAGCTGCTGTTGTGTTTGTTAAAGGTAAACTTTTGGATCATGCACACATTTGACATGGAGATAAAACGCAATGCACAGATGTGTCACTCTTTGGCCCAGTTGATCAGGCCACATGTGCAATTTAAAACCCCTGTACAGATAAATGCTTTTTGAGGAAAACCACCAACTTCAGTCAAAATCATCTTGCTTTTCAGGTGCACTTGAAACTTTGTGAACAATATTGGCGACTAAAGTTACTGCGGTGCGACACTAAAAGCTTGAATGAGTGCAGCATTGGGAGCTGTGTTCCAGGTCCCAGTGCAATGAAACACTGGACTTAAAACGCATCTCATTTTCTCATGGAGAACTTCCCCCTAAAAACCAGGAAGTCAAGGTGCTTCAATGTATGGTGTTATAACAGCCGTGTCATCAGAAACAGGAGATCTTAACACAGTAGCAGGAGTCAGGGATATATACAGCTCAAAGGAGAGAGGAAGACAGGATGGGATATAACGGTAAAATAAAATATGGCCATAACGTTTTTCACACAGTAATGCTTTTGGACTGTTCACAACACAAGTCCAATATGTAAAAGCTATAAATTTGCAAAGCTGCTAAGTTATAGCATGTAAGCCTATGTGCATGCTGTATAGTGCAGAGTGAGATGAGATATGGTCTCATGGGTATCAGGATAAATTTATGTTACATGTTTTCCAAAAGTGTATCTAAAATTGGTATAAAAACTGTAAAAAAGAGAAAAAAAAGAAGAAATTTCTTTAAATCCTTTCAGATTAAACAGCGAGGCTTCACTTCCATTTTTTTCCACTGCAACTTGGTTATGGCAAGTGCTTTGTCAACAACTGTGTGCAGACAGAAATGGCATGGTCTTTGGGAAGTGCACACAGAGAAAGTGTAGCTAAAAACACAGCTTATGGTGAGGAATGTCAACAGTAAGCATTTCAAAGGAGGGAATAATTGCTTCAAGTTGACTGCAACTGATGTGTCGTTAATCTGCCCTTTCTGTCGAATGCTCCCGTTTTTACGGTCACAAATTAGCCACGGCTGTTACTTTTGTTAGTGTTCCTATTTTAAATTCTACAAATGGAACAAAGATTCAGGAAAACCTTGTGATTTGCTCTTCCAGCCCATCTCCTTGTTTTGCCCATGGTAATTAGTACCATAAGGATGGTTCTCGTAGCACAGTGAAAAACCTTGAGCTTAAACCTTGTTCACCCTTTGAACAAGCTGCTTTTATTTTAAGACAGTGGAAGCACTTACTGTGCTGTTAGCAGTGAAGTGTTACTCTGCCAGCCTGGTGTGCTGCATATTTCCTACATAAATGGAATGGACAGAGTGGCACAAAGATATTTCTACTCTTAGAAATATCTTTGTGCCACTCTGTCCATATACTTATATACAAAACCAGAAACACATACACATTTGCAATGTCAGCAGGTCAAACTTTAAACTGAAAGTATGAAATGTTTATTAAACATCAAGCAGAATTTAATTAAATGCATTTTATGATTTGCTCTTCAGTACATTGGTGTGGTAAAAATAAGGGCTTCTTCTTGATTTTCACTTTATCAGGAAATTCTCATAAGAAATAAATGCTACCCCAAAATAATGTAAGCAAAATCTGCTCTAGCTTTATCATATATGACTTCTAAGTTGTATTTTCTGATTATTTCCAAGTCAGAAGTTGGAACTTTTGATTTCTAATTTATTCATGAATGCATTACCAACATTAATTTCCAATAAACAATAGCTGCATATTAACAAAAGGGCTGTAAATTCACAGTTTAAAGAATAGTGATATACTATATTACAAAACATATCACAGACATGTATAACACTGACACCAAACATAAACCCCATATCACCAAGTCATTTTCCATAGAAACATACAACTTTAGCTTTATTTGTTTCCCCCAGTAGAGAGCGGAGTCGGAGAAACACTCTGAAGTATGAAATAGTCTCTACTTAAATTTAAGGTCTTTTAGTTTTGTTTATTGTAAAAGTCTTGCCAGCATTATGTTTTGGTCGCTCTCGCCTGACAGACTGAAAGAATACATTTAGGACAATGAAACTGGGTTTTAGTAGGTCACTTAGTGGCCAGATGCCTTTTGTAATGTGCTTTGTGAAAATTACACTGAAAATCTTTAAACAATGCAAAATGTTCCCTTTGCACTGGGGGGAGGATGGAGGGTGTACGGGAAAACACATCATAAAACAGAAAATGAGCAGCTTTGAACGCAATATTTTCATTTGGAAAAAAAATGATACAGTGTAAATACAGTGTTTTGAAGGTTTAATGTCCTCCATTTGCTGTTGTCTCACTTGTGATCAATTTTATTTGTGTTTAGGAAAAGGTAGCATCCTTTTTGCACGCTGAAGGTTTAGAGGCAGGCTGGGAATACTTTCAAAGATAATTGGAGATAATTGGTATTAATTTATTATTGATAATTGGTGGAGATAATTATTTCAGACATAATATTTCCAAACACATTCAAAGCTTGCTAGTGTTAAAGAAAGTGTCTGAATCTCAAAATATACATTGTGATATCTATACTCAATCGATTATATTAAGTGCTATTTTACCAAAGCAAGTATAGATGCTCTACTGTGTGTGAAGAGTGAACCATAATGAGCCCTTATGGCTCCTGTGTGTTTATAGCTAGCTGTAAAGTTTACAGGAGAATCAGATGGCAGTGGCACCTCTGAAACAGTGACATCACGCCCTTTTCTCTGATGGGGTGATAAAGGGATACAAGCCTTTCCCTGGGCAAACAAAGTGCAGGTTTCTAACGAGCAAAGCTCAGGTCTGGAAGCTCTTTGAGCCAGGTGTGAAAGCCCACGAACAGGCCTGCAAGTGCACCATCCACAGACACCTCCAGGGCTTTAAGAGAGTGAAATGAAACATGTGAGGAAAAAAGAAGTAGTCAGATCATGTAGACTGCTGAAAACAAAGTTGTACCGAGCCAAGGCTGGGACCTTGTCATATAACGCAAGCAAACTGGTGTGCAAATGGTACTGTGTCGTTTGGAACTATAGAAAAACCCACATGATAAACTGTTATTCATGAAAGAGAGCATGATTGTTTTGTCAGGGAAGTTTTAATGCACACCAGACAGATGGGTTCAAGGCCACATTCCTCCTACTTCTCTAGTTTTAAAACTGGGCTCAACTTGAAAGCCATTAGAAAAAAAGCCCATATTAGAGGTGATCAGTGTTTGATACCAAAGCTATTGCAGTTGGTTCTCTGTCCCGTCCTCTGTGTGCACGTGTGAAAATTTCAGACAGCTAATTTACTCCTCTCTTGGGAATCCTTATGGCTTTGCTCCTCTTGGAAGTCTTCAGCAGCAAAGCTGCCAGATCTATATACATTACTGACCTGTACATATGGGTTCCAGCACATGCTCGGCTTGTGTTCTCCAACACATGCCTCATGAGGGAGGGTGATCTACTACACTCCACATTTCCTCAGCTTGTCAGGAGAAATGAGGTCAGGAGTTGAAATGGGTTAAAAGTGCTTTTGGGAGAGTTGTAATTTGGTTTAGTTTCTCGTGGTGATGCAGTTTTACAGGAGGGGGGGCTGTAGTCTGCAGTGATGAGATGCAATGATAAATATGCATATGAAAGAATCCAAGAATCCAAACAAAATAGAAGATCTTATTTCTCGAAGATGTAAAATAAAAGTGGGTGACACACTAAGGAAAAGTGAAAAGATATTGAAAGGTGGTCTCATCAATTCACTGCAGAGAGACACTAACAACTCGTACATGTGGTCAACTCTAGTTTCCAAAAGACAGTTGCTATCCTCCATCATGTTTTGGCCATTTAACCTCTGTGATTTATCAGTCTGAGTTGGAGTCCTGGCCAAGTTCAGTTGAAGCCTCAAATATTTTGGAACTAGGGTTGCAGAAATTGTCCAGGCAAGGATCATGTCATGTTTCTAACACGCCCAGGGGGCATCATCAGTACAACTTTTGCACTTTGATTCATTTCAATTACATGAAAACTGAGAGGAGTGAATAAACATGAGGGGTTAACTTTAATCAAAATAACACAAACACTAACCGTTCAAGCAGATAATTTAGGGACCACTTTAATCCGATCTGCTCTCCTCTTCCTCCACATGTGATTTTCTGGTGTTTTAATGCTTGATAACCCCTGGAGCATATTAATAAATTAACAAGTTTTCAAGCATTAAAACTGTGATTCTGGCTTACCCCACTGACATTCATTGTGCACATTCCTTGAGTCATTGCTGCCTTTTAGTATCATAAGGCTGAGAAACTGCAGATAGCAATATTTTTTCCAGCCTGGAGCCTCATCTGACAGTGGCGTTTAGCTTTACAGCGGCTAATCACACACCGGCAACGGGTTGTCTGTACACTGGTTGTTCTAAACACACATCGTGATGATCCAGCAAAGAAACTCAAGAGGCAGGCAATGACATCAGACTGGCTGGACATAGTTCAGAGAAGAAACATGATATAAGATGTTTGTACCTTGATGGAGGTACAAAAAGGAAGAACATGATGCAACAATCATTTTAATGACTACACAGACTACTTCTGTCTCTGGGCTGCTTTTTAATGTCTCCATCTAAGAATTTACATTATCTTGATCTCCCACCATGTTTACTGTTGACTAAAACTGATGTCAAAACTTGTGTCTGAGCTCTAAATCTTCCTCTTGTGGATGTTCAATCTAACAACCATGCCCACATAAAAAGCACATGGACATGTAAAAACAATGAGATCTATGTACATTAACAGGCTTTCAGTCTTCATTATTGGGCAGCAAAGTGCACAAATTTCCTAAAGTTCAGTAGTCCTGCTTTGGGGTGTGAAATATTATTTATCAGTTAGCATTAGAAATACAAACACCATTTAAAAGCCAGACTTCCATATCAGGATAAATAAAACCAATAAAGTACTGGTTGAGCATTTTTGACTCATTCATCTCTCCAGTATAATTAAATGATGTAACTCTAGATGATATTTGATGCCAACGGCAATGCGCAAAGAATGATTAACAATGCATTTATTTTGAGTTGGAGGTTCAGCAAATGCCATATTCACTGATGTTAATGCTAGGCAGAGACAGCAGAAATGATGAGTCAGCTACCCTGTTATTCTGAAATGATTACCGAATGTGCTTATCAGATCTATGAAACTTAAAAAAAAATCATAGGTTATTGACTTTTTCTTTCCTTTAAACATTTGAGCTATTAGTTACTTCTGACCCAAGTAAGTGCCCTTAACCAGAGATAAGTGATTTTACTATAGCATGTCTACTTAAAGTGACTGCAGCCTGGGTGGCACAAATCCATGTCACAATACATTAGAAACATTTCTACATAAATAAGATGTTTCCTTATATGCTTATTCTACCTGTGTGTGAAAGCTGAAATGTGGCACACTACTACCAACTTTCTATTAAACCAAACGTATAATAAGACAATGACTCATTTAAAAATATATTTTTGCATTTCCAGGTTTTTTTAAAATAATTTGGAAGGTCTAATGAATAAAAATTAAAGTATTGTCTTTCAAGTCATACAAAAAACCTGATTAGACTTTATAACCAACAAACCACTCAGATCTGACCTGCTTCAGCTAGTCCTTTTTTACAGCACTATATGGATGACAAAGAAAACACACAGCTAGGGAGACACACTGCTTCCACTACACTGCATATAAAACACTCCTACAATTTAATTAATTGTATGTGACAATATTGCAAAGCAAAATGTCAAAAACATCATCAGGGTTGAAAGAGTTAAAGCACAGATGAACTGAGTTCAATCAGAAGAAAAACAAATCATTTAAGTGAAAAGACAAAAGGAACCAAAAAAACTAAACAAAAGAAAGTTAGTTTTATGATCTGTAAGATCCTGTCTGAACTTTTATTAGACTCTTAAGCATGTGTGACTTGCCTTTTCGCAGCAGGTTGATAAATGGTAGTGACCTCAGTGTTAAAGCTGCAGCATTTTAGTACTCACAGACACAGTATATTTGCCCCTCCTCAGCTTTAACACAGGTGATCTTTCACCTTTGTGACACGGGACACATAGATTAAATAGCAGCTACATTTGGCCTAAATTCCACGTGATCTCCAGTACGCACTTGAAATTGTTTACATGCTTTAAAGTGTGTGTGAGCGTGAGGGTCATTAGCAGAATCATCAATTTACATAGTTTATATAAACACATATGGCGATAGAAAGGTTTATGGAAAGAAAAGTTGTCAAAGGACTGATTGGTAACATCCTCATGGTGAGGTATGAGAGAGAACGTGGTTAGTTTACATCTGCAGAACTGGGCTGCTCTGCTGTATACGAACCCCTGAGGATGTAATTCTGGTAGTTCTGGTCGGCTTCAGCGCCCACTTTTATCAAACATGTCAGTCCTTCAGCAACCACAAACTCGTGCACTAAATCTTTGTCATCCTGGAAAACAACCACAGAAAAGAGAAACATATCTAAGATTCACTGTAAGTCAAATACAATGCTTCATTTACTAAGCTATATTAGTTATAGACTCTTTCAACATCTCTTTCCGATACTTAAAGATATTTTAAATAAAAAAAACCACCATAACAACTATTATTATTATTTTTTAAAGTGATGAGATCCTTTACAGAGTAACTAAAATGGCTTGTAATAATAAAAATAGGGCATCTAAGAGGAAGATTTATTGTAATACAAATAATTACCACGGATGTTTCATTGTATTTATGTTCATTTTCATGCTACATTTAGTTGAAGATATGATATTTTGGACACTGCCAATAATGTAACTGTCAATCAGTTACAGGAATTAACAACATCCTATGTAGTTGGTAAGAAACAGTAAAAAGAGAAGTGACAACTTTGTGATGGGAATTTGCTTTAGTTTCATTTGTGTCAGATTTTACAGGTAAGTGGAAACTAGCTTAATAATTTGGCTAAATAGTGTAAGGCAGGGATCTTCAAGTGCGGTCTCTGAGGGCCAGTGTCCTGCAGGTATTCCAGGCTTTCCTGCAGCAACATACCTGACCTGAATGAGTCATTAACAGACTTGTGCAAAACTTGGCGACAACTTTTGGAGATCACTTTAATTTGAATCAGGTGAGTTTCAGTTGGGAAACTTTCAATACCTGCAGGACACTGGCCCTCAAGGACCAGACTTAACGTTAACAATTCCTGGTGTTACAATTGCTACACAAGCTCCTTAAACCCCCAAACTGCCCCCTAAACACCAAAATATGGCAGCCCATTGCTCTGTAGTGCATGTAGAGATGAGGTAAATGTGGCTGAATTTCCCCAATTGGGATAACTAGCACCTGATTATGAGCTAAATTAAAACAGTGGTTTATGTTTCAAATTCATTCAACCTCTGCAATTGCAGCCATGCAGCTGCTTACAGCTGCTTTGACCTTTTCACTTCATGCCACATTTTTTCCTTGATGACAAAACCACCTGCATCTCTCACACCTGTCGGTGACTCTATAATTTAAGGCCCAGCATCAGGTTTTCTAGAAGGTTTAACATTTTCTGATACACTCTACTGTTCAGATGGGATAGAGAGGAAGGGAGTAATAAACACTGTGGGGTGGTCAGGGCTTCTTGTCTCCCAGGAGGAAGTCTAAGTGCTTCCAGAACATCTTTACCATATATCTGTAATGGAGACTCCAGTCATTTGGCAGTGAGTCTAAATATACAGAAGCACACAGAAGAAACAGATTGAGCAGTCGTTTCCAACTTGCTTATTTGCAAAAAGACCTGAATTGCAGTGAAGACTGCATAAGAATTATCTATGTTCTCCAAGACTGATAAAGAGCTACTCGTATTGTGAAAATAATGGGTATTCTAATCAATCCTGAGCCTGCATCAATCTGTTGCTTTCTTTTCCATATAACTGTCAATTTACCCTCCCCCTCTGCGACCGACTGCCCGCCTAGTCCAGCCCAGCTTGTGAAGTATGACCAGACTCGAACGCTCAACAGCTGCCACGAAGGCAGACTCTCAGCAGTGCAACTCTGCCTCAGGAAAACAGTGTGGTGTCCAAGTGTGAGTGTGCACTGATTAATGTGTATAAGCTACATATATCTCTCTTGTATCTTAATGTGTGTTGCATGGGCATGAACAGCCAAAGCTAAAAGAAAGAACATGGTGAGGGAGACTTTATGACAAACTGCTGCCATAATAACAAACACAGAGCACCATGGAGATGACTGCGTCTTGTCAGGTTCATTTTAAAAAGTCATGCAGCAAAAGCTATAAAGACTGAATAATTACCTGAAAAATCTGCTTTAGGGAAAAGAGGGCTCGCCGTAGCTCCCGTCCGGTTGAATTGTAGAGTTTTTCTGCAAGGAGATGGAATGGGTGAGTGGAAAAATCAGCTGACAGCCACACATGTGGTATCTGATATTACTGTGATTTAAGAAATGATTCTGAACTCTCTTAGCAAAAATTAGCATTTTAGATGCTCACAATATTTCTATGAACTACAAATGTGTTGCGAAAACCACATCCTTGTAACTACACCAGGCGCACATGATTGGAAGCAAGTAGCTAAATATGAAAACTTTCCCACAAGAGGAATAAAGAAAGTAGAAAAACAGTAGGTGCAACTCAGAACATCTGCAGACAGTTAGTGAACAGAGAATGCTTCCTGTTAAAGACCAGTTTATCATAATACAAAGTCAGTACAGAACAATCTTAAACCAGTAGCCACAACAACAGCTAAGAAATAATTAATGTATCGATCAGTTATGGATACTACACAGAGCATTAAAGCAGAAGCAGAGATGGTGTGGGTAAACATCTTTTGCAACTCCTCTGATATGACATTAGGCAGTCACCACTGTCTGCCAGAGAGAGGCAGTGTTGAGCAAAAACCAAACAGCTCACTCATCACTGATGTGAACTCTCTCTGACTCAGCAAAAGCTGCCAGTTACTGTTGCAGATGCAGCAGCATAGAGTACAGGCTGCTCGATGCACAACAGTGTAGGTCGGGACTTTCTTTCCATGGATCTCTCTCTGCAATGACGCTTGTGTTTTTCATTCACCCCCCCTCCTCTCTCTCATGTTCTCACTGTTCATGCGGACCAGCATTGTTTATGCAAACTGGGAGAAATAAATGAGCTCATACAACATGCACCATGTTCATGCTGCCTTGAATTCCACACACAGACACAGAAAAACTATGCTGCAGCTAAAGCTGCTAGGTGGACCTATGAGTGTATGCGCTTGACAATAAACAGCAGTACAGTTGTGAAGTAAGCCCCTTCATGTGATAAGCTGACACACAGGTACAAATGGTCCACACATATGTGAGAAATTTGGGTGTCTGATTTAGGGGAAAACAGCAAAATGCATGACATGCCACAAACATTAACAAATAAATAAATCACCATATGAATTTAACTTGGTAAACTGGTACATGCCTCCTATTGGATAATTACTCCACGCTTATATTTCAAGTTATTTAACCCCAACTGATGCAATGAGTGGCTTTTTCTTAAACAACCATATACAAGGACACATTCCATATACTGAATATATCTAGAACAAATGTTAGTCTGAAAGAAGCAGAGAAAACATCTAAGATTGCAGAAACAACTCAAATTTAAGAACAGTTGAACGCATTGCAAAAACCTGAATGGATGGGGAGCCATCATTTTCAAGGAGGAAATGTAGTAAGAAAAAAAAACAGTCACGATTGATCTTGATGGCTAATCGTGTTATCTTTTGTTAAATTCAAAACAAGAAAATATGACTCAGGGAGATGGTTAATAGTAAAGCTAAAGCATGCTAAATCTGAAGCTCCATCCATCCATTTTCTAGCGTTTCTCCCTGAACGGGGTCGTGGGGAGGCTGGAGCCAATCCCAGCTGACATGGGGCGAAAGGTGAAGCTATAATCATGCCACTAATCAATATTTCTTTCAGTATGAGGCAAACTGAAGGAAACTAGGCAGCCACTCCACACAAACACACTCATACACCAGCAATGCCAACACTGGAGCATGACGGACACAACAGCCAACGGTGGAAGCAGCATATAAATTGTCAACCTTCCTGTCAATGGACACTCTGCTCAACCACCGGGGCTACTGGCCAGTTGGAGCGTCAATGGGATTTTTTTTTTTATTACTACATAAAAATAAACTTGGGGCTAAATGTCATTACTGGTTCAAAACATTCTGCTGTTATCTAGCACCCATGGCATTACAGAAATGAGACGTTTAGTTTCTCTATCAACTCTAACTGTTACCATCCACTTATCTGCAGACAGCTTGACTGTAGTCTGACAGTGCAGCCATATGGGATTACTAGATTCCAGTTTGCATTCTTTAAGCAGAAAAAAACTAAACAAAAAACACAAAACAAATAAAAATTGGGTTATTTGCAAGCAAGTCACTGACAACATTCATGAAGAATAAATCTGTACAAGACCAGAGGCATTATGAGGGGAAGCAGTGTGATGTTGGTGATTTATGTCTTTATAAATATCAGGAAGGAAGTCTGACTGGGCCTTTTCAGTTTGTGGCTCCTGCTTGTGTCGTTTAGAGCAACATAGTTATAAAACTCTTCTAAAAGCAGGCGTATTTTGCAGTTTTTTTTATTTCTCACTTGTTTCCATTTTTAAATATATATCTGACTCTATTTAACATCATTACATTTTGTTTCATTTTTGTAAAATATCTTAGAGTTCATGTAATTTAAAGTGTGTTACCATGATTCATTCCAAGTCTACATGGTGTAACACTCCCCACATGAGCAGGTCAAGGAACTGCCAGATCTGCTGCTTTGCACCTCAGAAAGGAGACTCAAAGTTTGGATAAAGGATCTCCAAACAGACAAATGCTTTGATCACCAGAGTGGAAAGAAAGAGCTAATAACTCTGGGTTACTCATCACACCTTTACTTTACAAAGCACACTTGATTTGCGGTCCTCCTTAACTCAGAATGTCGTATCAGAGGGCTCTTTTTCTTCCGAAAGTCGTAAGTGTTCTTCCACATGGACACTGAACGTTAATCAGTCAGCAGATGAATTACACCCGGCACTGTCGAACAGTCCATGATGGTTTTACTCAATACATGAATCAGCATCTGGCTTGCTATTGAGTTTGGCTAAACCCCACCTGCTTGTGTGTCTTTGAAAGCAAGTGTGTGTTAATCAGCGACAAAGAAATTCTTCAATTCACGGCTCTACAATCATTTGAACAATGAGGTCGTGCTTCTCTACTTAGCCATGTAGTTTGGACTGCAATAAAACTGTCAGAAAGTTATTTGTGCCCAACGCGAAATGAAGTCCATCTGCAGGAACAGACAGTTCCTTCCCTGTCCCTGTCCGCAGTCCATACACACCAGTGTACCTCCCAGAGGCCCATCTTTAATGAGAAATAACTCAGTGGAGATTAGTTCCATACCATTTGGCACAGATATGCACTTATAAGCATGGGCCTTCTGCAATCCTCTATTTGGGAAGGAACATGGAAGCTTATTTATTCACGGGAAATGTTTGTGAGGACTGACTCAAATCAGTGTTCACGTGATACCCCGTAACCACCAGAAACTTCTAACTTCATCGTTCACAACATTTGCCATGTATGCTTTCATCGGGTCAATGTAAACTTTTGGACACGCAAAGTTCAGCTTGGTTTTATTGCTGTTTCAGCAACATTACAGCTCCAATAACCACACACAGCCATGCAGCTATTCGGATCAACTGTGTCAGCTGGTGTTTTCACCAATCTGTCCAATCATATTGCTGATCCTCCAACACACCACAGAACGCACTTGCCTTAGTATTAGAACAAGGTCATAGGATATCTAACAATAGTTCTTGTCATTTTACCATGACAGTTAAACCCCTTATCATGAAGTGTTTCTTTGATACCTCACGTCGATGTACCCTATAGGAACCAGCTGTTTTCTGCTCATAAACTGTAATACACAGTCATGTTTTCTCAGCTGAAATGGCTACAGGGATGCAATGATTTGTAATTATAAAAATCCTTAAAGTAATAGTGGAATTTTTATAATTGTCAGGAATGTGCTCAACTACACAGAGCTGAAGAATCAAGACAAAATATGCTGTGGTGAGCAGATGCACTCAGACAGGCCAGCGTTGCAAGGATGGTCATGCTGCTGCTGCTGAGAGGACAACTTTTAAAAGCAAATCTGCTCTGTGCTGCTTCCAACACCTCAGCATTATTTGTATCAGAGCCAGTTCATCCCACCTTTCATGGGTCACTTTTTTATTAATCTCCATGAGAACAATCTCTCCACAACACACCAATGGACAGCTAACAAATTACAAACATTTGTTTGCCTTTGAGTCATTAACCTTGCTCATTTTCCATCTAGAAAGTCCTCTGCAATACTCAGTCATCTGTTCACATGCCTTTATTTCCAGAGAGTGCTATAAAATGAAAGGGATGACTACCACTGCTCATGGATCGCGCAGCAGGCAGAACACATAAACCACATCCAACACACAGCCAGGAAACCCACAAGGACCCTACTGGGGAGGACAGCCTTGCACTCAGTAGTGTAAATTAAACTCTGTTTACTTTATGGAGTAGTATAGTGTGTCAGACAGGAAGTTGAGTTAGAAGATCTTTAACATTGTAATGGAATCTGTATATAAAATTTTCTAACAATGCACAGTAAAATATACAGCTTTCATGTTCATGATATTAAAATAAAGGTGTATTATATGCAGTATGACACAATGTGCTATCAGACTGGCAAAAAACAGCTAAATGTGACCCAAGAATAAAAGCTTAAAAAATAGTTATACTTTCTATGTTAATGTCCGTAATTATTCAGGTTAATTAAGTCAGATTCTTGGTTGTTTTCAGTCAAAACTGATTTTAATAAGCTTTTTTTTAATTAATCAAGTAGATCAACAATATTCACAGAAACCAAAATATAAACAATTGTGGGTTAAGGTTAACATTGCCATCTTAAAACCAGTGTTTGCGATTCCCACAAATGTAGGGCATAATAGGTAGTGATGATAATTAACCAGAGAAAATTTTAGCGGTCACAGCTGGATCATGTGTTGAATGTTGGCCTATAAAATCTAAATGAAGTTCAGAAGCGACAGAAGCTTCAGTGTTTCCATGCAGCAGAAGTACTGCTAGAGCACAAGAGTTAAAAAGGCTTGACAGATTAAATAGAAGATCAGCAGAGTTTGTTCTGGGTCAGTAAAACTCAGGATGTGTGCATGAACTGGCTTGCAGGTGTTGGTCCGTGTATTGAGAAGAGTACCTTTGATCAGCAGTCATTCTTAAGGTTGATCACATTTTTATGTAACAAAGTTCTGTTATAGTCAAAGCTGGACTGTCTGTCACTAAAACCAAAGTCACCCCTGACTGGACAGTGCAGGCCACAGACTGTCAGGAGTGAATGTTGAAGTGAAGTAAACTGTGGTCAAGTTGAGCAAGCACAGTTATGTGAGCCACAATATCCACATCAATGCCGGCTGTGTACAAGGATAAAAAGGAACATCTTTCATTTCCATCCCTGGGGATTTTCATGTGAAGCCCTCCAGTTTACAGCATGCATAATGATCCTCTGCTGTCACGAAACAACAGAACAACATTAACACCACTTCCTTCTTCTCCTCTTCCAGCCAGTAAGTAAAATCTTGTGTTCTGAAATTTATGAAGAGAAAACATGAGTAATTAAGGTGCAAGACCTCCCAACACAGATTGCAACATGCTACTTTGTGGTCAGGGGGTTTATACAACAACTCTTTTTATCCCCTTCCCTCAGAGCCAAAACATAAGGTGAATGATAGGTCAATAAAAGCAGATTATAGCACTCAGGTGGAAATCATTAACCTGGAATGCAGGTAAAAATGAGATCAATTTCAACATGTTTGGATTCTGACTGCAACTGAACAGTGGATTAAGAGGAAAATGTGTGTATGTGTGTGTGCATGGGGGTGGGTGGGAACATGAATGTGCACTACACAGGCAGTTAATAAGTAGTGCATGGAGGAATAAAGGCATTAATTAATTTGTTCCTGTTGCCGGGAGTTTTTGCAAATGCTTTGGAAGTTTTGATAGAAGACATATGGAGATGATGGTTTAGATTAGGGGAAAGTAAAGTCAGGCCACACAGACTGAAGAAGCCTGTGTCAGTGGCAGTAAGCCTCACAGGAAGGCTGGAGAGGACCCACAAGCTGTGAAAGTTATGACGATGGAAAAAAATAAACCTGAAAACATCTACCGGTAAATAAAATATAAATATGGGATAACTCTGCTGATGGAAACTAGCTATAAACCATTGCAAGACTTGGTTAAAGGCTGATGTTTGAAAATGTTAAATGAGTTTAATAGTTTTAACAAAGGGTCCAAAATAACTGGAAGTGCTTACATGTTCTTTTGAGGATATTAATGAGAGTGTTAGGTGCATGTAAATGAAACACACTTATTCATTCCCAGATGTTGTACCTGGACTTCCTCCTCATACTGTGCAGAGGGCACGACATCTACAGCCTACTGGGAGCAGTGAGGAGATCAGATTTCATGGCTGTGACATTCTATCCTGGCAGAGGCTTTTGATACCTGCAGCCAAGTTGCAATAGCACAAAAGCTGGCCCATGGAGCTCAGCAGCATTCATCATCCAACAATAGAAATTGAAAAACTGGATTGGTGTGTTTATTTAAATTCTTAATTAAGGCATCAGGTAAAGTTTATATTTTTATTTTTGTCAGTTGCAATAATGCCTCTAGTGGCCAAAGCAGCATTTGTCTTTTAGCTTGGTGCAAAATCTGACCATTTAGCTGGTGCATCTTTCATTCTTCAGAAAAACATGTTCTGTCTTAAAGGGCACTGCAGGTTATTATCTTTAGGTAAGGTTCTTCAATGAACTATATGCTAAATCGCCATCAAGATACGATCTGATACTGTCAAAGTGAAACAGGAGGAACATTTGGGTGGAATCTGCAGAATTCCACACAAGGAGAGATACATGACAGCAAGGCCGATGTGAGGACAGACGCATCTTTCATTAGTGCCTGCCTGTATAATGAGTCATTCCTAAGCTACCAGGTGGGGCGACCCTCACAACACCCCCCAGTAAATACTTTCAGTCCTCGTCTTTTCCCTTTTCTGCAACCCAACCTTTCATATCCTCTACAGGGTTTCCCTTCAATTGCCACAACTGACACAGATATGTAGTGGAGCGGAGAGGAGATTAAACACATGCACCCATTCAGCAGAATGGACAAAAGCCTGACACATTTAAACTAGGGGATCAACAATTGAAGTAAGACTGGGTCTGGAGGGTGGTGATTGTCAATTACAAAGGTTAGATCAAATCTGCTCCACATGTGTTGCTTGGCAGCCATTACAACCAAACAGCTTTTTACACTAACAAAATGTGTATGTAGGTGCAGAACCAGATGCTTAAAGATTTATAATCTCAGCCCACATACTCTCCCACTATCTTTTTTATTTTGGGAATTTGATCTTCTCATTCATAATGGCAGGTTCACAATGCCAAGTTTATTCTCAGTTAGAAGTTTGTAGTCCTTAAAATCAACATTTCATTTCACATACTGTGAATAAATGAGAATGAATAAAATCTCCTTAAAGTTGAGTTGGAAAATGTTATCAAAACAGACCTCAGTGACTCTGTAATAACCTCTTTCAATCCTCTCACACTCCTTTTGGTCTGCTTGCCCCCGACTCAATCTGCTCCCTCCTATTCTTAACAACCGACACGTAGGGAAATCCACCAGTGCATACTCTGTCCAATAAACACAGTTGTGTGGAGACCACATCTATTTCAGACTCTGCTCTAGGAATAGGAAGCAAACACATGTCACAGTACACCGTTTCACTTCCGTGCAGTCCATCCTGTAACTAACAGCCTTTAAAGGAAAGGAGATGTTAAAACACCTGATTTCAGTGCAAAATGGATCCATTGCAGTCTCACTCCAATTCCTGACTATTTTTTTCAACTACTTCTTCCAGCTGAAATGTGGATCCTCCCATCTTATAAGCCCTCTTCCACCAAAATAACTTCGGTTCTTCAGGCAGTCCAGCTCAGATTTCATTTAGCTGAGCTGCTATATAGCTAATCAGTTAGGTTCCACCACTTTGGAGCAGACCAAACTATGACCTTAATCCCATTAATAAATGAATTGAGGGAAAATGCAGCAAAGTTAAATGTTCATCCCATCTTCTTACATTCATAGAAAGACTTTGTGATCCATTTTTCCCACATGTAGAAATTAACTTGAATATGGGTACCAAACCAATTACTTTTTGTCCAAATGAAAAAAATAATTATGCCAAGCAAAGGAGAAATAATGGCAAACTGATGGAAGAGAGGCATCTGGAAAACAAGAATATTTGGCATTTACCTGTCACTGGTAAGAAGAACTTCAAGTTTTGACATTCAGTCCTACAGGAGCAATACAGGTGCACCAAGCATCACAAAGGTAATATGAAGTATTGATATTATCTGAAATTACATGAGAGCTCCATTGTCTTCAAAATGAAAGGATCACAGATGATTTCTAAAGGATCAAATAAAATACTTTCTTTAAGACAATGTCCAACTAGTTGGTGAACATGAAATTGGGTTACTAATGACACAAATAGCTTGCATAATTACCTTATCATGTCAGATAGTCCAACTTTGGCTCTGACTTTGCTATGCCAGGCTGGGTGTGAAATGGGAACTGACTGCTGACAGGTGCCAGAGCAAAAAAGGTCAAGTTGGCATTAAAACTGACACTCAAATAACCAGATGTAACAGATGGAAATAGAAAGACTGATTTAATTAAAGACTGATTTATGCTTATAGCGACTTAAATCTGACATAATCGGCATTAAAGATTGAATGAACACTTATTGCCATCATTTTCAAATGGTTACATTAGGATTAGGACATTTTAAATACAAATCTAAATGTAAATTGAGATTAAAGACTAAATGCACAAAAAAAAACATTTCTTATGATTCCCAATAGATGGCTGAATCCTGAACAACTATTTATTGTTTCTAATAAAATTTATATTTGGCTATTGTAGTTACATGGTTTAAAGATCTGTTTCATCCTCATGGGCTGAGCTGTGTGCACAACTGGAACAAATTCACAACCAACATGACTGACTGGTTTCTCTTCAAAGGCCTACTTAAAGCCAAATAACTGATGTGTTGCCTTTTTACTTACTCGTGGATCAAATAAAAATTTCCCCACTCACGTTAGCACCAGCAGATTAGGAATAAATATGTGCTTGTCAAGCCAAATGTCTTGGTCAACATTTGCCAGTTGGACTAAAAAAATGCTTTTTTTCCTCCTTTTTGCTTTTCTTACAGGCCAAGATTAGACATAGTTTTGCTTGCTGGCTTTGCACATGTTAATGTTGGCACACAAATTGCTAATAGTGTTGCAGATACAAACATTTTATTAACAATAGAAGCACAAAAAGGTTTATTTAACAATTGCAAGATGGATCAATCATGACAATCTCTTCTAACCTCATTGGCAATGGTCAGTTGGCTTAAGTGCTACTGGGTCTCAGATCACATCTGACAAGTTTGGGCTGTTATCAGTAAATCAGTTGATTCATTACTCTGAATCACTGTGCCACCACACTGAGCCAGAAAAAAGACACTGGGTCAAATCCATTAAACTTCAAAACATTCACACACAAAAGAAAAATGTATTATGATAAAATGAGACAGAATGACTCCACAAAATTAAGATAGAATGCAAAATAGATGGATGTAAATGTCCTAAGAGATATTGTGTTACCAAGCTAGAACCCAGAAGATACTGTCAAGTATGCTGCATGATGTTCCATCTTTGGGCCTCTTTCTCATCATTCATCTCCTATATGAGCAGTAACCTGTTGCATTTTCTTTAAAAAAGAACTGTTCAGCTACGTGTAATGAAATGAGCTATTTCTATCATGCAAAACCTCTAATGAGTGAAGTTAACCATGCCCTTCATTGTTGGCTTAAGTTTACAGTAATGCTGATAAAAGAAAACCTGAATATTGATGAAGTCATAAATGTCTCTAAAACCACAAGTTTCCCCTCATGAACATAACTGAGTCACTAAATGTAAAAAAAATTAACTAACTGGAAATTGTATACTTTTATTTTATAAAGATGAAAATTGAACAAAAAAAAACAGTAAAGTAAGATCATAGCTTGATAAAACCAGAGAAAGGGGAAAATTACAACCCCAATGAAAGTCAGATGAGAGAATGTCTGTTTTACCAGCAACTGCTGCCCACTTTAAAGAGAGACATACCTGGCTTTCAGCAAACATGCCCTAGCAATATAAATCACAAAGAAGAGATTTTGGAAAACCACCATTAGGAGCCAGTCATGCATCTCTACAGCATGACAGTGTAAAGGTGGGGAGAGCCTGACTGGTCTACACCTACAGCACCCTCCATTTCTGATCGGATAAAAAGGCGTTCTGGCTTGCAGCACTACAAAGACTCAACCATCTCCTGGCAAGAAAGAATGCAAAGTGTTTTCTTTCCTTATTTAGCCAACGCAGGCCATCATATCACAGAGCGTGCAAAAGAGAAAAAAAAAGAGAAAGATACCGGCAAGATTATGATCCAAATCTATAAAAACAATGTCAACAACGCATACCTTAAAGTAATGTAAAGCTATCCTTGGTATGAGGATGGCAAGAGGTGTGTGCAGCCCCATATTCCCTTTTTTAGGGAGGATCTTCATGCCACAGGATAAGAGTCTCAATAACATTTATTTAGCACTAAAAGGATTTGATGGATAAATGGTGACTCTTGTTTAAATAACTAGAATAGTTTTAAGAGACTATTTCCATCTTAGCTTAATCTTTTACCAAATTTATTAATCAGACGTTATTAAACATGGCAGAACATTTTGTCTAGTAGAGCCAAGTCTATGGTAGTCAAAGTTAGATCTTTGATTAAGAGTGTATATGTGTGTGTGTGCGTGCATGCATGTGATGGATGGGTGTTTGTGTGCTTTCCAGGATGACAGAGATAAGAAATTCCTGGCAGTCTTTAAAAGAAATGTACTGACACAAGGAACTGGGAACTAAACATGTTGTAGCAAATAAAGTCAAAGAAAACTTTTTCAATGATATCTTCACTAAATGTGGCAAATTATATTTATTTAAAATATCAAAGCATCAGCATTTTAGCTATGCTCTTCTCAAATAATCTCAATCAGTCTTTGTAGTTTTAGCATTTTTACCAACATATCCTCTAGAGGTCTCTGTCTATTCTGTTTTTTTTTTTTCGTTGTTGTTGTTCCTAGTGCCTAATTTTATATGCATGAGGAGTAAAGTTAACAGGTTTAACTATACCTTCAAGATAAGAGGACGCTATAACAAAGCCAGGGAGGTGGGGGGTATACACTTTGCCCTCCGCTATGCAGGGGGTGAGATTTACGCATGCATGCATCTAATCCATGGAGACATAAATGCACAGAAAAGCTCTTGCATAATTTTGGTGAACAAAATGACATTGAGGCTTTTTTGTCTTAGTTCTTAAATACCCAAATGAGCTCATTTTCTCAGGTATCTATAAGTTATCATTCCTAGTTAATTAATAGCCATTGCGTAAGAATCAGATGATGATGGACAGATCTTGCAGTTTAAACAAGCTCAATGAGCAAAAAGATGTTCAGATAAATCATTTGAAAAAGAAAATCTGCTGGGTTGTGTCTCTCCTACATAAATCTTAACATTTGAAGTCAGTTTGGCATTAAGCTGTAGGTGCACACAGGCTGTGATGCCTCACAGTTGGGAGGATTACCGTAGTCTTTTTTCCCTGCTTGGCTTTTTGAAGAGACCATTATGGATTATAAATCTTAGAACTTTCATTTGTCTTTTATCTAGGATCGACTATGATCTGCACATAAAATCAAACAGATTTAGGGCCAGAATCTTGAAAGTAATATAAAGCTGCATATGACCCACATATATTCTGGTTCCATCAGTCGTCAACCTTCAATGAAAAAGAAAGAAACAAGCATTACAGCTGTATTTGTGGGGGACTTTTTGCGTTGGCATAAAACTTGATTTAAGCAGTCTACAGCCCTGCATGATCACACCATAACAAGTTCAGACACCTTGCCCTAACATTCTGGTACCAGATTTAGTTCGTTTGATGTTTTCACATTAAGCTACTCCATTCTTCTGGCACCCCTCCTCCAACCTATCACACTTCTCCAACTTCCAGCCTGTCTTGACCCTCTGCCAGTTTCACCAAAACCTTTTCAAGCACACCTGGCAGTGGTTAGGCTCAATCGCAGCATAAAGCTGCTGAGGGCTGCAGAGGAAAAGACTATATATTATATATTATATATATATATATATATATATATATATATATATATATATATATATAT